>CM069434.1:84801703-85259641 GCA_035610365.1 Aquatica leii
TTAAAAAATATTGGTGTTTAAGCATCCTCGGTTAAGAATCTGTAAGGATGCAGTCACAATCCTTCATGTAAATGTCGCAGATACAAAATAACTAAGAGAATATGTAGTTTTTAAGTTTAAAATATTTTGGAATTGTTTTCCTTATCTGATTAACCTTTTTAATCAAATTTGTATAATTATTAATTGTAGTAACATAAACTTTTGGTTTTTAAACCAATACACTAAAGTAATAGATGTGTAGTTTTTTTTATATAATTTTGTTCCATTCTTAAAAAGATATTTGCAAAAAAATAAAAATTTTAAAATGAAATTATATTTATTGCTTTTTATTAAAACTAGAAATTTATTAGAAATATAATCATATATTTTTGAATACTTCAAATAGAACGAATATGTAAATACATAGTACTACTAATCACATCCCGTTTAAGAAAAACAATTTAATGAATTGATGATTTTTATGTAAAAATTAAAAGATAGAATTAGATCAATTATAGACAATAACATAGCAATTTTTATTCAAAAACATGGTTTCTAATTTATATATTTGAAACCACACATTGCAAATCCAAAAATAACAAATTATTCAAAAGTAATCAAACTTGAACATTTCAAATTTGGATCGGGAAGTAATCAAACTTGAACATTTCAAATTTGGATCGGGAAGTAAAAAAATGGTAAGTGGAACATTTTCATTTTCATTTTCAATAAAAAAGCATCAAATTGACTTTGTTCAAAAATATTCAACGCAAACAAACTCGAATAAAATTAAATTTTTTTAAACCTTTTCTGTTCATATAGAATTAATCAACATTTTTTTGACATTTATTTATTATTGTCATTGCAAATGCCATAATAATTTTTTGAACAATAATCAAAATTTGAACACAAATTGTAAATTGAGAAATAAAAATAAGTGGTTTAATTTGTTTTCAATGCAAACAAACTCGAATAACATTTTTTAAAACTGTTTTTGTTCACATAGAGTTAATTAATATTTTTTCACATTTATTTATCATTGTGATTGCAAATGCCAATATAATAAATTATTAAAAAATAATGCAAATTTTACATTTAAATTTTAAACTGCGATATAAAAATATGGTAAAGTGGAACAACTTTTTACGAAAAAAACGTCAACTGGATTTTTTTAACTTGTATTTAATCAAGTAAATTCAAATAATATTTTCAAAAAATATTTAAGTCTTTTTGTTCACACAGTTAATCAATATTTCTTCACATTTATTTCGGATTTTAACGGGTTCATTGTTGTTTACAATAGAAGAATTATTACCTTAAAACGTGAGTAAGTACGGACACTTTTTTCAAGTTGTTTGATCGTACACTAAACACCAAGACAACTAAATGTAAGCAATTTTTGACTAAGATCCCCTTAACATCATAAAATTTTGGCCGTCTTAAATCTTTAATATTTGATTTTAAGATTTTTTTTACAAACTGTCTAAAGTCACCCTTTAAAGTGGGACGACTTTAGACAGTAGTGTAAAACTACCTAAAACCAATGTGTGTAGGGATAATTTTAGACAAAAATTTTCTTTATCTAAGTGCAAAAGTTGCAAAATTGTTGGTTATAACAAAAACATTATTTTATCATAAAAGAAATTGACGGCCCGAGCAGAGACTTTAAAACTGTGATCCAAAAATGAGTACATATCAATTAATAATTAACGATTTGATTGGCGCTTGAGAAATCCAAACCAAAATCTAAGATGTCTGATCCTGTTGAATCACCAGAAGATATCTCAGAAACAGATGCGCGAGTAAATTGGATTTGAAACTGCGAAAGAAGAATTGATCCAAAACCTGAAAGTACATCGATCAGAAACAACCAGCAACGTTGACGAATTAAAAGCACGTATGCTTCATACAAACCGGAAAACATCCAGCAAGTACGCTCACGTATCCTAAAAGCCAAAGTACTTCCCGGCCAACATCCCCGAACCCTATATCATCGCATCGCACAGGTATGCAAATGTTTGCGTAAATAGGAAATAAAGTTTAATGAAAAAGTTGACCCCATCTCGTTCCTGAACCGAATCGAATACCAGAAAGTTAGTTATGGTATACCGGGTACTGTGTTACTACAGGCACCTCTAAAAGTCTTGAAAAATAACGTATTTTTGGGGTATCAAATAGAGAAACAGAGACCTATGGAGGCGTTGAGAAGATTTTACTACTCAACGTTATTTAATTTCTAGGTACCAATTGCACCTAGAAGAACCTATTTAAAGTTGACTTTAAAAAAAGGAGAAAACCCGGCGTCTACATCCATGCACTCTAGACGCTAATAACACGACAGGGCCAGATGTCTCCCGAAGTGCAACTAAAAAGGTTTATAAAGATTTAGTATACTCATACAAACGGTATATTAATCTATTCATGGCCACATTTTTATTTTTGCATAAAGTCGGTTTTCTGAAGGGTATCATTGATAAAAGTCAAGAAAAATTCTATCTTACCAATAATTTGTTTAACAGAATTGAGAAAAAAAGTTCCATTATTAGAACGTGGTCATTTGAAAGTGCAGTTATTTTAAAAAATACAAACACTATCGAACAAAGTCATATATTCATTTTAAGACTAATTACACTGATCTGCAAAAAAATATTTTTTATCGAGCCCTGACACTATTCCGGGTGATTCTTATGTAAAATGACTTCCTGAATCCAAATATGTTTTTCGTTTTCTTCCATCACTCACCATTTTCGAGGGAGCCCCAAATCTCTAATTTTACCACTTTTCGATAAATTAATTATAATTTATTTATCGAACGATAATAATAATTATAATAATTATTATAATAATAAATATATGGACATGAATTTAATTTAAATAAAAAAAAGAACTATTTTAGCTATAAACAGTAATAAATAAAAAGATATTCATCGTTACTTGGTGCTTGCTTTCCTTTTATACCCTGAGGTACAGCTCTCTCGTTTCAAAAACCAGCAGTACTCCGCCAACATGCTTGCATTCCACTTCCCTGAAAATCATTTCTCTAGCTTAGCGACGTATTGATGGGACCGTTCCCCGTGTTCATCCGAGACTGCTCCTAAATTTTTAGAGAAAAAGTCCAGATGCGAATGAAGGAAGTTAACTTTAACAGACATGTTACATCCTATGTCCTTGTACGCTAAAGCAGTTCCTCGACGTGAGCGACATAATCTTCACTTTTGTGGTTACCCAGGAAGATTTTCTCGCAAAGGTCAGTCCCGTACGATGTAATGTTTATCTCGGGCCTGGCTATCCCATTCACAAAGGAAGCAGCAATATTTTGTGAATCCTGATTGCAGGCCCGTGAGTAGAGGCACAACTTTTAAGTCAACGCAAAGTTTCCACTTATAATCATGATAACTTATTTTAATAAGGATTCTGAAGATGTTTTCGTACGTTTCCTTCATATCAACAGAGTATGCAACTGGAACTGATGGGAAGTCATTCCCATTTGCCAACAGGACAACTTTTAAGCTTGTTTTTGATGATTCTATAAACAGTCTCCATTTGTCTGGGTCACATGGCATCTGCAGCTCTGTCATCAATAAATTTGCATTAGGGCAGAACACTAAATATTTATCTTTTGAGAAAAGACATTTCAGGGTTGCTTGTCTGGTCCTGTAAGAAGATATTTTTACTCCCTTTTTTTAAGAGACTCCACTGTGGAAGTCGCGATCCTAGGAGCTGAGATTTAGTCTTGGGTAACTGCAAATTCCTGACAAGATCATTTAATTCCGATTGAGTGAGGAGGTGAGGTTGCCGAGAAACTAAATTTGCGAAATACTCTTCATCATTATTGAACGTATCATTCGAAGCCCCAGGTTCTGGCTCAGAGTCTTTTAAATCAATTTTCGGCTCTAGAGTATAAGTGTTTGGGGGCTCTGGGATTGGCAAAGTATCGTTATGAGGAACAGGTTTTAGAGCTGACGGAATATTGGGATACTGAAATGTATGCTTACTTTTGCTCGAAAACCCAACGGTGGAAGTCATACAAAAGTAACAATCTGTAAGATGACAGCGAGGTTCACGCCAAACCATGGGCACAGCAAATGGCATTGATTTATGGGTACCTTTAAGCCATTTGGTCAAACTACTGTAACAAGTCGTACAGCAAACTGATAGAGCCCAAGTCTTGTCCTGGTCGCCAACTTGACAATCAAAGTACAATTTATAAGCTGTTTTAACAAGCGGAGAAAGGGGTTTTGGTTGCGTTTTTAACCTATCGGAATGATTTTAACACTCGCGTGACATAATTAAATAGTAATTCAACGCCCGATATTAACCACAAATCAAACTTAGTCACTTGAAAAAATCCGGAGTAAAAGTAGTTTTACTGTTTTACACAAATGAACAAAAATGAACACAAAATCCAGCACGTTTAAAACGTCGACAAGTTAACTCTGCAACAGTTATAGATGTACTGATCGAAGCAGTTAAGCAAACAATGTAATATACTATAATGAAAAGAGTAATGCAGTTCAAGCCTGTCGAAAATTCCTGTTCAAACCTGCATGTGGTACTGAGATCGCAAGCGTCGTGCACTGAATCTTCCTAACTGTTTATTGATATTTTTTTTACTGTTCTTATATATTTGTATTTTATTGTTGTTTCTATATACATTTTATAGCAAAACTTTTGCCATATATTTTGGTAAAATTTTATTACCTGCTTTGGGATGTTTAACGGCTATAAGTTAAAATTCTAAAAAAAAATGCAAAAAACAAAATAAAAATGGGGTCCCCCAAAATAAGTGGGTGATGAATAAAAACGGAGCTCGTTTTTGGATTCAGGAGGTCATTTTACATAAGAATCGTCAAGAATGGTATCAGAGTCAATTTTCATGCAGACCTGTGTTATTTCTGTTGGTCATGAAAAGCTTTAGAACAGTTCAAAGGATGGATATTGACACGACACACATTACAACCAAAAGTGGTATTTTTTTACAAACTTTACATCGGTTTAATTCGAGGGTTTCTGGATAATGCAACACATTCAAATTGTTAGAGACAGCTGCAGGAACATTTCTAGTTAATACATGTCTGAACCTTGGTCGAATAGCTGAATGAACGATTTGTATGTAAATGTAAATAAGTAGACGCAATATCTCTTATAAAACCTAAAAAGTTTAGGGCAGGTTCGATTTTTAAAAATTATCTTCCGTCGTTTCTAAAAACTTTTTAACTTCAATCTCTATTCTGTGTAAAGTCTAAGCATTTAAGAGCGTTGTTAAAAATAGATGACTAAATGGAGACCAGTACCACTTGTTGTTTTGCAATTTTATTCTGTAGTTAAAAATATTCCTGTCCATTAAATCTGTATCTCCAATTTGGGTATTGTAAAGATTTATCGTATTTGGCATGTGCACAGTTGTATGTTTCTTTTCTGTCGCAAAATATATTTTAGCAGACTTTGTTGGTACTACACCATAAATATTCAATGCAACCTGAACTATAGAATTATCAATCCATTGCATCACTATTATGCTTTTATCCTTGTTTACACAGGAGGTGATAAAACCCTTTTTTTCTTTCTTTGCTTCTTTTTTTAGTTCGATTTTGACGTATTGTACTCGTACAACCGTATCCAAGTTTAGTCACTTTTCTAAGAAGCGGCAAACCAGTAAAAAATCTATCAATAAAAAAGTTGTAATGAAAGGTGGTTAGCACTGATGCTCCAAGACCAAACTCCAAATTCTGAAGATACGTTCCTTTTCCTGATAAGGCTCTGTGCCTATCAAATATCTATTTGAACTGTTGATCGACTAAAATTTTAAAGCCGTATCTTATTGGTTTGCCTAAAATTCTTTGCTTATAGCTGTGGTGACTGCAGTATGGAACCATTGACTCGTCAACATCAATATTTTCTGTTTTGGGCAAAATATCTAAACATTTTTGGTTTAGGTGGTTAATCAATGGACAAATTTTGCCAAATTTGTCATCTTGAGTTAGGTGTGTATTATCTGCAAAGTTTAGGTTTCTTGAAATTTTTCTAAATCGTGTGTGAGACATAGCATCAGCGATGGCTTGATTTCTTAGATTTGCATCTAAACTCCAATACATATCTCGGCTTGGTGTGGCATTGTATCTAGATATCATAAGGATGGCCAAAAAGCTTTTATGTATGTTACAGATAAGTCAAACGCACTATGTGCATTCTTTTCTTTAGCATATTTTATTGACTGATCTCTGACATACTCAAAAATGTAGCTATCCTAAATCTTTTCAAAACGACACATACCGTGCCTGTTTGTGTATGGATAGTTATACGTTACCTGATATAACCACAGGCGATTCCCGTTTATTTCTTCTAGTAAACGTTTATGGATACCAGTTTTAAGCCTTATCAATACTGAGCTAAGCCGGAGGAATTACAAATTGTAATACCTTTGGTTTAGCTCTATTTACGGTAGAGTGTTAGCAACAATTTTTAATTATTGGAAAGCTAGAATACAAGTTTATTAAAGATTTACAAGCAGTATCTACAATAAGTGTAACATTTAATTTGTTTTATTCCGGTAGACCCGGGCAGGTAGGATGGCGTTATTTCTGGTTCCTTTTTGTTTTTAGTGAATTTTGCTACAAGTAAGAATTAATTGTTTCAACAAAATAAAAATAGTGTTACTTTATCAAATAATGTTCATTAAAGAGAACTGGGTGTTAATTTCACATGTCTCTGCTCGGGCCGTCAATACAATCATGTAGGTAATATTCGAAAAAGTAAACTCTTATGTCAAAAATACAGTTATAATAAAAGAAAAGAAAACGTTGTCCTTATGTGGCTTTTTCAAAGAAAGGTGATAATATAATTTTTACTTTCTGCACTATTGTAACATAAAATTCGTTTATTTTAATATCTTCATTGGAGAAGCAGTCTCTTGGTTTCTTGAAAGTCATTTCTTTATTCGAATGAGATGATTCAGATGAAAAACAATTTTTGTCAAATAAATTAAGATTATTTTTGACGGTTGCAAAATGAGTTAATGGCAAGGAGTCTGTATTGACATTGGAATCATCTGATAGAACGTTCTAACGTTTCTTAGATTTTTGTATACCAGACGTTGGCGGCAATTGAGCATTTTACACAACGAAAGGTGGAAGAAGTTTGCCAGAATCCATTATTTCATAGCGATGTTTTCCACGGATGTTCGGAGCTCACTAAAATATTCTATTAAAATGTCATTACTTAGTTGTGCCCTACATCTCTTTATATTTTGACAAAAAGTTTATTGTAAGATTACAGTGTTTAGATAATAATGGTTTCATCCAATCATCAACATAGAAGGTTATCGAGAATTTTTTTTTATATTCACTCTTTTTCTGTCAAAGTATTGTTGAACTATCACTCGAACATCGTACGGAGAAAGAAAAAACTCCCATTCTGCTGCCAATTCAAGGCTACCACCAGCTTTCCTTTTCCTTCTAAAGATAATAATCTTTGATCTGTTTTGACGTCAATGTTTTTAATTCTGTCGCTAATAGTGGACTTCAGAACACCATAAAATTTGGTAATTGGTCATATGCTTTTTCCTACGAGTTTTTACATCATTGATGGTATTTTACAATAACTGTTGTAGGTAATTGTGGTAGCTTCTACCACTCAGCACTTTCTTGTAAACACGGCTGAAGCCACTCTCAAACGGAATTTTTTGTTATCACCCTGTATATGAAATATTTGTAAAGCTAAAAAATTAAACTCCTTGCCAAAATATTCTCGAAACATCAGCTTTCCTAGTAGTAAGAACAAAAATTGTACAAAAACATGCAGCTGAAGTGGGCACAACGTACTTTTTCACTATTTTTTGAAAAAAAAAACAGAAAGTATTTGTTACAAACAATCAAAACGTACAATTATTTGTAAAAAACTTGCAAATCAGTGTTCTTAATTATAAATAATTCACAATTTTTCTCATAATTTCACAAAATTTCTTTAGGTTTGATAAATTAGGTTGGTTGGTATAAATGCTAACACGCGACATTTTTTAAGTGATACAGATTATAAAACGTATACATAATTTCCCCCAAAATTTTACAAAAAATTATAATACTTACAAAATACCAGCAACAACATAAAATTCCCAAATTTTGTGGAATTCTATTACAATTGGCAACGCTGCTGCAAACATTTGGTAAAGTCATATATGTCTTATCGTACACAGAGTTGCCGCTGTAAACACATATGCAATAAAACTACCTGTAGTTCAAAGTCACCACAAGTGTCCAAAGTTCTACAATAGCGAATATTGATCCAGCAAACATTGTTAACTATGACGAAATTCACTTTAGCGATGATTCTAGTAAAGTCAAGATCGCTTGTAAACGTGGTGCAAAAGACTTCAACAAATAAAGATCTTTTATCAACTTTTGTTGTACAAGGCTAAGTATCGACACCAAGACTAAGAAAAAGTGGTTCTTTTAGATGTGAATATAGCATTAATAAGTCGGACTTGTTTGAGGCAACAAAGTTTTACGAGTGAAATAACATATTTTGAAACAAAGAAAGGAATCAAGCTACCAATTGAAGAGAACATTTTTAGTCATTTAACCATAAAAGTTTTTAAGGAATGTCATAAAAATTATATTCATTTTTGTCACTGAACTCGATACATCTCTGTCAACTCTTAGATGTGTAGTTTTTATAGGTGTTTAAAGAAAGGATGGCAAAAATATTGACAGCTATTGCAAGAAACATTATAGTTCATTCAAGGTACGATTGAAGCAAATATGCTTTCTAAATTTTGAAAATGAATGAACTCTGTTTAATCCGTAAATTTTCAAATGTGATGAAGAAACATGTATTCTGCTTGAACACTCTTTATTAGATTTTTTTAAAAGAAAACTGGAGCTGTCAAGAAAATATCAAAAAGGAAAACAAAAGCAGATATATGTATCACGTAGTTAAGAAATTGAAATTGAAATCACTTATACAAAGTCAAAAGAAAGCGAAGAACATAAAATCTTCAGAAGTATAAGTTAACAGATTTGGGATCATTACCTCACTCTACGAAGTGACTTCGCACACTTTTAAAATAAAATTTTCCATTAGCGCAAAACAAAATCTGTGTTTGCATTTGAATTTTACGATGATTGAACTACACTTAATGAAAAATATAGTCTAGGTATTGTTACAGTTTGGGAAAAATATGAAGAAAACTCTGACTCATATTGAAAAAGGTCATGGAGTTGGATAGAAGGAGATGAAAGTCCCAAAATAATGACTTTTACAGTCCTCTAACAAAAAAACCTCACCTTGACGAAAAAATAGTTAACATAGAACAGGATCAAGGATTTGCCAATAAACAAAGTAAAGAAAATTTTACTAGTGAAAAAGGACAGTAGAAAACTACAATTTAAATAAAAGAAAGGAAAAAAATTTATTAAGAAGGAGTACTGTGAAGAAGGTGGAATGAAGGAGAATGGGGATACTTTATTAAAGATTAATGAAGAGAAGTGCAGAAATGATATTTAAAAATGAACAGAAATGTGATAAAAATGAAACAAAACTATAGTGGTACAAGAAAGAAAAGAACTTAGTGCTTCTTCTCGTGGATGCTTTTTTAGCAAAAAGTACAAGGAAGCAACATAAAATTAAGATTTAGAAAAGTGGCAGTGAGAAAGGAGAAAAATGAAAGCAAAAACAATAGTGATCAATACAGTACTTTGGAAGCAGATTATACCGACGAATATCCTACCTATAAATTACCAAAAATTGATGTAGTTAAATTCAATGATGTTTTTAGTGCTCCTATGAAGAAAAACAAGCTGTTTACAAACAAAAAAGTTTCTGATGAAGAACCAACACAAAGTGATGCAAAACAGAAAAGAAATAGAAGAAAAAAGACCGATTCATCCAAATGGAAAAGAAATGTTGCCAAAGACATAAGAACTAAAAGCAAAACCTACATTAATAACAATTTAAAAAACCCAACAGTAGTTGAAGCAGGATCTACGCAACCAACTTGTAAAAAACTGCGTAAATGTTCTAAAAATGTTTGAAAGAAACCAGGAAACTTATTTTTGAAAAGTATTGCGAACAAGGTAATTTGTATAAACAACGCAAATTCATTGCACGCATAATGTCTGAAGTTAAATCTCAATACAGATATCAAAAAGACGGCAGTAACCGGAGATATGCTTTTTTATTTTCCTATGCATGACAAAAAAATTATTTAAATCTACATTAGGCATCAATGAAAGAAATATTAGAACTGTAATACAACAAAATTAAAGGCGGTTTTGTTAAGCTAGATCAGAGGGGCAAGCATGAGAACCATGATAGAGTGGACCCTGCTGTCAAGCAAGAAATACGTGAGTTCATTTCTAAAATACCTAGAGTTGAAAGCCACTACATAAGGCAACAGTCATCTCGTGAGTACGTATAAATACACCTGGACGCCAGAAACAAAAAAATCTAAAATCAATTATAGATTACATAATAATAAAGAAAAACAATACAATAACAATTAAAGACGTATGAGTGAAAAGAAGGGCCGAGTGCGGCAGCGATCACACATTGTTAATAACAAACATGGAATTCAAATAGAAAAACAAAAACAGATAGCACAATAAAAGCGGAAAAATCGATAAAAACCGAAACCTCAAACTGTACCTACTGCAAGACGAGACAATAAGGGCAATATACCAAAGAAGACTGGATCAAAAACTAAGTTCTAACTAAGAGTTCAGATTTAATACAGTGGAAGATACGTATATAAAAATGAAGGACAGTAAAAAAACCGGCATTAAGAGAAATAGATGGAACAGAAACTAATTTCAAATGGAAATTTAATGAAGCAGCCACGGAAGCAATTAATGTGAAAAACAACTGTACAAAAAATGGCTAAGCACAAAAAAAACGAAGACTAAAGGAAGTACAGAAAAAAAATAGAGACGTAAAAAGTAAAAAAAATAGAGAAGTAAAAGCCGTTAAAGAAAAAAATGAAGAATGGAAAAGAACCTGCCAAAACGTCGACCAATATATTGGAGGGACAAGAAGTTCGGAATCCTGGAAAATAATAAAAACCTTAAAAACGAATAACACGGATAAAGCACACATACCAAATATCAAGGAAGATGAATGGGAATACTACTATAGGAACCTACTAACGGGAACACGAGAAGAATTTATAGAACAAAGAGAAGAACATAAAAAAATGGAAGAAAAGAAATAATAGACATGACGGAAGAAGACATGCACAAAGCAATAATCAAAAATAATAGATCACCAGAACCCGGAAGAATTGACCCCGAACTAATAAAATACGGATCCAAAAAACTCATACGGATGATCAAAAACATGTTACAAAAAACAATAAATAGAGAACAAAAGCCCGAGGATAAGAAACACGCATATTTAGCTTCTATATTTAAAAAACGGGTCAGAAGGAAATGCAAAAATTACAGATGAATAGGCGTAATAGCAATGATAGGAAGAGTCTACGGAAAGGTAACAGGGAGGTATAGAAGAAAGAATTGGGGAAGAAAAAAGCGGGTTTCACAGTAGGAAAATCAACCATAGATCACATATACACGCTACAGCAACTTATAGAAATGAAAACGGTCAAAAATATAGCAATACATCTCGATTTCATTGATTTAAAAAAAAACATATGACAGTACCAAGAAGCAAACTCTGGAAAGCCATGACAGAAATTGGAGTACCACACAATCTGATAGAGGCAGTGACAAACCTATATAGGAACAAGAAAGTAGCAGTGAAAGTTGGATCGAAAATGACAAACAACTTTGAAATTACTAAAAGATTGATACAAGGCTGCTCCACTTCACCGACACTTTTTAAAATATACCTTAAGCACACCTTGAAAAACAGAAAACGAAAATGCGAAGGAATGGGCGTGCCAGTTAGAAATGAACACTTATACACACTTAGTTTCGTAGACGATCAGGTGGTCATCGCTCAAGATGAAGAGAATCTCGATTTTATGCTGCGTAAGTTAAAAGAAGAATATACAAAATCAGGACTAGAAATAAACTTTACGAAAACAGAGTATCTGGTAACGTCACAAGTAAAAGAAGGAGACCTTATAGTAGACGAAAACACCAAAATAAAAAAAGCAAAAAAGTTTAAATACTTAGGATACACTATAGCAAAAATACAAGAAAGAAAGGGGAGATAAAAAATAGGTTGGGACAGACACGAAAATGTGTAAGAGAACTTCACCTAATCATATAGGATAAAGACATTACAAGAAATACAAAAATCCAGATATACAATACCATGATACAAAGCATTATGACATACGGAGCAGAAAATTGGATCATAAATAAAAGAAATGGAAGTAAAATAACAGTAGTGGAAATGGAATATTGGAGAAGGTGCTGTGGAGTTGCGAGATTAGACAGAATAAGCAAAGATGAAATCAGACATAGAATAAATGTGCAGACAGATACACTCAACTACATAAAAAAAAAGATACAGACATGTCAGACGATGTAGCAACAGTAGATGGAATAATAGAGTGACCGACTGGAGCCCCGTAAGTAGAAGAAAAAGAAGATCAAGTAGGTCATGGAGAGACGAAGTGGATACAGCAATAAGAAAAGTAAACATTGGTAATGGAAAATGGAACAGCAGAAAATAATGAAGATTGAAATTGAGAGATGGAAGGTGACAACCGTAAAGAGTCCAGCATATATAAATATATATAATTGGCATGTATTTATACGCCGTTCAAATTCTTAAACTAAAATCAATGACTCATAAATTCCTCATTTTTTGAGGTCAGGTCCCAGGTCTACAGGGTACATCAGAATAATACGTTCGGCAAAAAAACAAGGAAAACTTACAAAGTTGTTAAAATGAGCCACTCAGATTTTTTAGATTTTTTTAGACAAAACAAATAGATTCAAATTTTACTTATTGCACTAATGAAGAACAAGATCAAGGAAACATACAGGATAAGGCGGAAAGCAAGCCACTGTCTGTCCCTAACCCCAAAAAATAAACATTGAAAAAAAAGGAGTCAATACAAAAACAAACAAAGCTAATAATATGGACATAGCTGATATAAGAATTGTTCAAATGCTGAAAAACGAAGCAAGAGTAATGTACGCGAAAACTTCTTACAAGCAAAGACAATTCTTGAAGATAAACGTTGCTGGAACCAAGCCAATAAAACCGATCAGAAAACAAAGCGAAGATGAAAAATTTAAACAAAAAATCACCATGGCCGAAAATCAGCTCAAGAGGAAAAGCAAGAAATAATAAGAACACCTGATAGACTTTAAAAATATTATTATATATAATGTCCTCCAGCTTACCTATGCAAATTAGAGGTCGGAGAGAAAAAAAAGCTGATATTCTAGATCTTGTAAAATCTAATCACATTCCTAGGTTTTATGAACCGTATTATAAAGCTATTTTTGATTAGTCTTTTGATAGAAATAATTCAAGTGACATTAATGTATGTATATTAAAGTATTCATTAACATGGTACTTAATGTTTTCTTGAAACTTCACCAATGACATTGTGTATCTTTTTTGTTTCGTTTGTTGACTATTTAAATAATGTTCTCATTTTTTTTTGTTTTAAAACACATTTATAACTACAATTGACGTAATAAAAATTTAAACAAACATTCCTTAATTAGAATAGGGAACAAGGTAATTGAGAAAACCTGTAAAATTTTCCGTTCGTTTGCTTCTTAGATTTCAGTCTAAAATTACAATAAATACATTATTCATGTAAAAAAAACGATATAAAGTCTTTAAACAAAAAAATCCACAAACATACTCTTTACGTAAAAAGTAACTAATAACACTGGTCTGCATGAAAATCGGCCCTGATACCATTCTTGGCGATTCTTATGTAAAATGACCTCCTGAATCCAAAAATGAGCTCCGTTTTTACCCATCACTCACCTATTTTGGGGGAACCCCATTTTTATTTTATTTTTTGCATTTTTTTTTTAGAATTTTAACTTATAGCCGTTAAACATCCCAAAGCAGGTAATAAAATTTATACCAAAGTATATGACAAAAGTTTTGCTATAAAATGTATATAGAAACAACAATAAAATACAAATATATAAGAACAGTAAAAAAATATCACTAAACAGTTAGGAAGATTCACTGCACGACGCTGGCGATCTCAATACCACATGCAGGTTTGAACAAGAATTTTCGACAGGCTTGAACTTGCATTAGTCTTATCATTATAGTATATTACATTGTTTGTTTAACTGCTTCGATCAGTACATCTATAGCTGTTGCAGAGTTAACTTGTCGACGTTTTAAACGTCCTGGATTTTGTGTTCATTTTGTTCATTTGTATAAAACAGTAAAACTACTTTTACTCCGGATTTTTCAAGTGACTAAGTGTGATTTGTGGTTAATGTCGGGCGTTGAATTACTGTTTAATTATGCCACGCGAGTGTAAAAATCATCCCGATAGCTTTTGCTATGTCTGCGGGAAATTAACTTTAAAGCGCTACGAAAACCCCTTTCTCCGCTTGTTAAAACAGCTTATAAATTGTACTTTGATTGTCAAGTTGGCGACCAGGACAAGACTTGGGCTCCATCAGTTTGCTGTACGACTTGTTACAGTAGTTTGACCAAATGGCTCAAAGGTACCCGTAAATCAATCCCATTTGCTGTGCCCACAGTTTGGTGTGAACTTGGCTGTCATCTTACAGATTGTTACTTTTGTATGACTTCCACCGTCGGGTTTTGAGCAAAAGTAAGCATACAGTTCAGTATCCCAATATTCCGTCAGCTCTAAGACCTGTTCCTCATAACGATACTTTGCCAATCCCAGAGCCCCCAAACACTTATACTCTAAAGCCGGAAATTGATTTAAAAGACTTTGAGCCACAACCTGGGGCTTCGAATGATACGTTCAATGATGATGAAGAGTATTCCACAGATTTAGTTTCTCGGCAACCTCACCTCCTCACTCAATCGGAATTAAATGATTTTGTCAGGGATTTGCAGTTACCCAAGACTAAATCTCAGCTACTAGGATCGCGACTCCAACAGTGGAATCTCTTAGAAAAATGAGTAAAAATATTTTCTTACAGGACCAGACAAGCAACCCTAAAATGTCTCTTCTCAGAAGATAAAGGTTTAGTGTTCTGCCCTAATGCAGTTGTTCTATTGAAGCTTTCACATAGTGGAAGCTGATTAGGAGTAAAAGTTGATAGTGAAAACTCGTGCGACTCTAAATGTATGAAAATTAGGCTAAGAGATAGCTGCTGTTGGTAACCAAACTGGAAGTGTTGGTTATGCTAGATCAACAATGAGATTAATTAGATTAACGAGCTTCTTCCGAAAATTTTTGAGTTTGATCATAGTCATTTCATCACCATTTGGAAACACGCTCAATAATAAAAAATCTTTCTAAGTTTATCACTTGATAATGGGTTTTACCTGATGTAATGGATTTCTTTCTTTTCTTGGGTGGAGGTCCCATTGGCCCAGTTTCATGTGAAGGTGAATTAATTGCCTCATTTCCTCTTTCCGTTGCTTTATTTTCTTCATAACTTTCATTGACTGTTAATGAGTTATCAGTCTCTAATGACAGAGAAAGTGGAGATGGAAGGTTCCCAGGTAGATCATTTTTTTTGTCAGTCACATAGAGAACATTTTTTTTACTATAAGTAGTGTACTTTAAGATTCCAAGTCCTTAAGTATCTGAGGTAAAAGAAAAGAAAAAAATAAAATTGTATTCAAAAGATTGATATTTTTGGTGTGAAGGAAATGGAGTCTTAGTTTCGGATACAGTGGTTGCTTAATTTCGGATACATAAAAATTTTAGGATAGCAATCTTCAAAATATAATAGAACTATGCAATATAAGAACTATTTATTTGTTGAAACTCATATGACATTTAAAAGACAAAAAATGACTTGAATGTTACGATACATAAAAAATTAAAATAAATTCTAAAATTACAAATAAAATTAAAAACGACAATCTTTTCATTCTGCGCAAATAAAAATAGTCTTCTTTTTAAATCCTGTGCACTTTTCGTGACCCCACTTAAAACATTTACTACTTCTGCCCATACCTCGCCATGTGTGTCTGCTGAAAACAATCCTAAGCATATCATGCACTCGGCATCGTCAGCATCTATCATATGCTCATCTGATTCATCGGATAAAATGAGCTCTTCATCTGAAGAACTTAAAGAGCTGTCATAAAATATCTGCCTTTTCGCTGACTTTGTCTTTTTTCTAATTATTTTTTTGACTTCCGATGTCGATGGTTGTGGTTCTTCGATTATCTTAGCTTTGTTTTTAGAATTCTCTGATTTAATTTTAAAACGGGATTTTGCTTTTTTCCAGAGATTCTTCAAGGGCTGTTTTGTAAAGAAATCTAGTGATTAGAACTGCTTTCCCCTTCTTACTTTCTTGAAAGTAGGCAAATGACTTAAATCGGTAGATGTGCTTGTCTTTAGAGACAGAGTCGATTGTTTCTGTTTGAGTTGATTGGATTTTGAGGGCTAAAAATACTTTCTGATTTTCAGATAGCGTAGGTTCTAAGTCGCTTTCTGTCGTTCTTTCATCAGCATTTGGGCAGCTTTCTATGGCAAACTCATGTTCACCAAAGACGTTTCTATTACATGGAAAACCCATTAATAGCAGTCTGAATGGTTGCAACACAAGCATAGGCTCTACCAACTAGTTCAGCTATTTGATATGCGGTCACTATTCTTCCAGAATTGTTTTTTAACCATGTTTCTATTTCTTGCGCACAATAAGTTTTGAACCGGCTCATAAAAGCCACATCTAACGCTTGCATTTTGTAAGTTGAATGAGGGGGTAGGCAAACAATCATGAGTTCATGTTTCTTCCAACAGTGATAACATCAATGTTACGTATGTGCAAATAATGGCCGTTGAGAACGAGGATCACAGGGTTTTCAACTGATGGTTTTGTAATAGCTACGAAATGATGTAACCGTTTTGTAAAACTATCTCCTTGTATCCATTTTAACACATGCAATGATGAGATAGATCCCGGAGGAGCTCTATTTATGAGCTTTGGTTTTATGTTCTTTCTGGGGAAAACGAACATAGGCGGGATACATGTACTAGCTGCGCTCATGCAAATAACAAGCGTTACCAGAGTTACCACGTTCGGCAGAGGAAATACTGACAATCTGTTTTTTTTCCTTTTAAACCAATAATCTTAGAGATTTTATGTTGTACAATGCTCGCTCCAGTCTCGTCAACATTAAAATTTTTTTGCGGACAAGATCCCACTTTTTTAAATTCTTTTTCATAAATATCAAAAAATTCGGCCACATTTTGTTTTGCCGTGGCTGCTGATATTGCATGAGAAGTTTGAAAGGATAATCTCAACCATTTAGTACCTGGTTGACCAGTAGTATCTCTAAATTGCTGGCGCAGGTTCTTTTGCAAAGCTAGTTGAAAAGCCGTTGTCTTATGTCTCGTACACGTAAACCAAAGAATTATTTCTCCATATCTAATAAATATTGAACTAGAAAACTCTTAAGTTCATAAAGAAATATGGGTTTTCTTCCAATTTTAGTGTTCATCAGAAGTCTTTTAATGTAGATTTAGGCACTCTAAACACTTTATGAGCTTTAAAATATCCCATTTTGTTATTTTGCACCGCTTCTACAGTTTTTGCATGTCTTCTGGGTTCCACTTTCTTCTCTTCTTGACCTTAACAGCAATAAAAATTGAAACAGGTAACTGTTCCAACGAATACAATACTCCAACTTGTATACCCTATTTTGGATATCCGAAATTAGGCACTATTGACTATCCGGAATTAGGGCTTCACAAATAATTCTTTTCAATCCACATGTATAAAGTAATAACAAAACTATTCATTTAAAATCAAACTGACACTAAACTACACCTTACCACCTTCATATTAAACTTTATTACAACTTACCGCTTGCCCTGCAGCAGAGTTTAAAGTTGACATCTTCAAAAACTACACTTTTGCACGATTTTACATTAATTTTTTGTTTCGTACACGATATTTCAAAGGCCGCGGCGACAACACAGATTCGGTATGTTGCCGGTTGCTTCACTTGACTATTGTTAGCAGCGACATCTACCGCATAGATAATGAAAAATGACGGTATCCGAAGTTAAGGTATTATCCAAAATATAAAAACTTTTTTCTACGATTTCAGGAACATCATGGTTTACAGTAGGTGCTATATATTTTTTTTGACCTTGAAACAAGATAGTAATTTTTTAATCTTTCTTATAAACACCATTTTCAGATTTTTCTTTGCATTCTTTTACTGAAACAAAAAAAAACAGAATTAAAAATTGTCATTTATTTTACTACATAAATGACTACTTTCCACTTTACGTATTTCGTGTAACTTTATTCACAGAATTTTTAATTTTTAGATATCTAGTCATTGGCAACTTGTTTAAATGTTTAGCTCAATATTTCATAAAAGGTAAATGAACTATTGGTTTGGTTGTAGTTGAGACAACGGATGCAATAAGAAAGTGTTTATAATCACTGTACATAAGTGTGGAGTGAAATTTTTTTTTAAAATTGAAAACGCCTGTAGTGTCAAACGACGTGTCTTGAGGTAAAGTGATTAAAATTTGAAACATTTCCAATATGATCTTGAGGTTCCTCTTCGCCCTTCTTTATCGAAGTATTAACTAGAACAGCAATTTTAGCCTAAAATCAGTGTAATAATATTTCAGATCATTGCGTCTGCGCAATTAGGGTGCAGTGCGCATGTCTTAATAATACAACGTCTCGGCTCAAGTCACTCGCATATTTCAGTGTCTGTTTAGTTCACTTTTGCGGTTGTCAGAACGTTTTTCGTAATATAGAAATGCCGAAAACACGTAAAGAATCGTTTTGTGAAGTGTTCGGTTTATTCAAGAAATTTGATGGCAATTCTTACAAACTCAGATGTTATGAGATATTATTTGTGGTGTAGGTTATTGTTAAAAGAGAACGCGAATGGAAAAGATCCGAGTGCAGTGACATTTCCAGAGCTGTACTGGCGGATTTGAAAAATATATGGCAAAAGAATCAATTCCAATAATTTCTGATCAAAGAATTTTGAGCTTAATAGCGAACCTTAATGAAAAATATAAGGCTATAAAAAGAACAAAAAGAAATGTTAAGAAAAAGTGATAACATTCAGAGAGCTCAGTGAAATAACGCTATTTGATATATCCGTCTGCAAATGTAAAAACTTCTGTAATTATCAGTGCAAAATTAAAGTGACTAAACGAGAAAGAAATTTTCTAGTGGACCAACGAACAGCTCGTAAAATGGCAATTGGTAATATTGGTAAGAAAACCAGCCAAATTCTTCAAAAGAGTTTTGCAAGGAAAGCTAAAGGAGTATCTCGATTATTAGCATCTAAGGTTCCGGGCATTACAACAAAGACACTTAAAGAAACATTTACACCTGTAATCTCAGGTATTACAACTTCTGTAAAAGAATCTGCTACTTCAGAAATTTCAGAACCGTCAACATCATCTCAAACACAATTTTCTTCGGGTTTTGGAAAACGAATTAAATTACGCAATGTAGCCCAACCGTGCGATCGAACAAGGATATCGGATCGATCAGCCTCAATACTAGTAAGCGCCGTTCTCCAGGATTTTCAAGTTATATCAAAGGAAATTCGTCAAAAATAGTGGATAGAAGTAAAATAAGGAGAGAACGGAAGAAAAAGACGGACAGAACTCCGAGAACAATCAGGAAAAAATCATCAGCAGTTAAAGGACTTTATTTCGACGGTAGGAAAGACAAGACAATTCAGCAAGATAAAATAGGCACAACATATTACAAAAAGCTGTCACAGAAGAACATATTGTGTTAATTTCATAGCCTAATTATAATACCTCAGCCACATCAAACCAACATCTGGAAGTGCTACAAATATCGCATTAAGTATCATGACATTCTTAAAGGATTTTTATGCAAATTGCAATGTGGATGAATTGCAAGCAGTTGGATGCGATGGTACTGTTATAAATACAGGTTTGAAAAATGATGTTATCCGACAACTAGAAAAGTCCATAGGTCGTTCATTACAATGGCAGGTATGTTTATTACACACTAATGAGTTACCTCTCCGCCACTTAATGCAACACCTAGATGGAAAGACAAATGATTCTAAAGGATTCTCTGGTGCAATTGTAAAGATGCTAGAAAATTGTGCAAAGTTGTCCGTCGTCGCATTTGAGCCAATTGAAGCGGAATTGCCGATTATTGATCCAAATGAACTGAGTACAAATCAGAAATATCTCTTCGATATATGTCTAGAGATGATATATCATCGTCTTTATCCCTGCGGGATCCTAGTAAAATGTCACACTCGCGCTGGTTGACAACCGCAAACCGAATTCTCAGCTTATGTAGCTACAATAGAACCATTAATGGAACTGAAAACTTTAGCTAAATATGTGATCAAGGTATACTCTTCTAGCTGGTTTGAGATTAAAACCAAATTTACTTGTAAGGACGGATCTAAACATCTTTTTAGAATAATCAAGAAGTTTTATTACCTATCTGACGAACTTAAGAATATAGTGGATCCAATATTACAAAGAAATGCGTATTTTGGCCATCCTGAAAACATTCTGTTGGCGATGTTAGCTGATGAACGAAAATACGTTCGGGAATTAGGTTTACGGCGGATTCTCAAGTGTAGACGTAGAGCATCAAGTCGTAATCAGGGCACTATCCGGGTGTTTCAAGTGCCCAAACTTAATTTCAAAACCGATAAGTACATCGATATGATCGATTGGCAGTCCTCTGAAGCTACCGAACCACCATTAATAAGACATATTTTGACTGAGGATTTGGAAAATATGATTTTAGACGTTCCTGACAACATCAGAATTTTGAAGTTACCTTGCCACACTCAAGCGGTTGAACGATGCATAAAGCTGGTAACGGAAGCTTATTTTTCAGTATGTGACAACGAAGCAAGAGACGGACTTATTCGTGCTAAACTTGCATGTCGAAGTGAGTTACCAAAGTTTGAAACCAAAAAACAATTCATTAATGTGTTGAAGTAATTACTACTCTGTACAAAAATGTGCCAAAGTTTTTAAATAAAGATTTGTGATTGCTAACAATTTTTCTAGTCATAATACTTACCACTATCTACCACAAATTCAAAGGTACCAAATTCTTTAAATATGAGATTTGTGATTTCTACATTTTTTTTCTATTATACACTATTATAGAACTATCTACTATGAATTCAAGTGGAGAGGAACTTCAAAATATTATTTCATAGAGCTCAAATTTTACACATCTCAGTGATAAAGCAAAAGGCACATTTTCCACCCCCATGACAAATAAAAAACGAAATTTTTTTTCCTTATAGAATTGCTCCACACTACTGTACATACCAGTTTCTGATGAGAATATGTAAAAACACAACGCGCAGCGTTATCAGCAGCTTTGAAATTTTGCTTACTTCGTCAGTTCAATAGATGGCAAGCATGTCAGAATAAGATAACTTAAAAACACAGGATCAACAATTATAATTACAAAGATTATAAGTTATAACCATATGCTGATGCAGATGGTTGTTTTGCAACCATTGATGTGGAGGATCTTAGAAGAAACAGCGATAGGGATGTATCTCGTTCATCACGTTTAAGTTGCTAGTTCTATGAGGACAGTTGAATTTATTGCGACTACAACTCTTACTATTGGACGCTGTTCAAGTTTCATTTTCATTTTTCTTTGTTGGCAAAGAGACTTTTCTTCTTAAAGCTTATCTTATGTGGCTTTACCCGAGAGCTACTTTGAGAGACAAAAAACGAATTTCTAATTTGCGATTGAATTTAAGTCTAAAGACAGTAGAAAGCGTGTCTAGAATGTTCATGTTGATGTTCCGTGTATTTCATGTACAGAAAATTGGTCAAACCGTTTACGGCGGTTACGGTAAGAATTATGGGTAACTAAATTTAAATGGAGCGATGGCCGCAGTAGCTCGGTTCTTGTAGGCAAAATGGGGTGGGTTAGAAATTGTGAGGGGAATATTTAAATCAAAGATGTCGTGGTAGATAAAATTAGTTAAATAGTGATTAGAAATTGTTAGAAATGGGCGCCACACAATTTGTTTAGTTACGGTCCTGTTAAGTAAATTGTAAAAGTTTAACAGGGCTCTAGTAGTAGCGAAGGGTTGCTGAAAGAAAAAAAACGGAGAAGGTTAAGCAATAAATAGCAATCAGTAAATTTGATGTAAATATAATAAATTTAGAATAAATAGCAATTTACAAAATAATCAATAAAATATTCAATTTTGAATTATGCAAACAAAATATGCGTGAAGTTGAGTAAAACAATCGATAATGGATTTCAAATATTACAAAAATACAGGATCTAAATTACCTTGTGTTAAAACAAAAGTAGTAAAACTAATTTAATTACGTTAGGTTGGCAAAACAAACAACAACAAAAATTTTAATTTGGAGCAGCGATCGTTATTCGACAAGACTGTAATTTCAAATTTAAAATACAAAAAAAAATCTTACTTTATTACTTCGCTGATGGAACTCCGCGCACGGTATTTCCAGTCGAAGTTTCCTTAAATAAAATATTTAAAACAAACAATTGGCCGTCGGCAAATAACAGCCGAGAATTAGAGTTAGGTTCAAGTTTACTATCTCGTAGATCAGGAGATGCGCGACCAAATTTATGTAGGTTAATAGGTCAGTTACAATTACGTTATAAGTCAACAAATTTTAAGGTAAATCAGATAACAACTTCTTATAGAAACAAAGAGAAATTAAATTAAGTAAATTAAGCCAAAGTTTAAATAACAAAAGTGAATTTTAAATAGCAAAAAAATTGTAAAATTTTAAAGTATAAGGAAAAGTTCTTGAATTTCTAAAGTTGATTAAGCAAGTAGGATTTTGATTAAAAGTTCAATGTAGAAAATCAAATCTTTGAGATTTGCACAAATATGAATTAATTCACAATAAAAAGAAGGTTAACGGTTGGCTTTTTTTTCACTTAGCTTCAGTCGGTGCAATCGAAGTTGACTTCTCAGTGTAGCGTTAGTAGAGTTTACAGATGAACGGAGTATTTTGGTAGTTGAAGGAACTCTCATACGTGGGGGAACCGATCCGTTGGAAGAGACGTTCATATGAATTAGAACAATTTCGTCGGAAGAAAAACCGCTATAAAGAGGAAGGGAGAGAAGCGAAGTTAGATTAACTAAATAAAACAAAAACTAAGTACTTTACCTGGGTATAATAATCCAGCGTTAAGAAAACTAAGTACACTTTTAAAATTTAAATATACGAATTTTTAGTAATTTTAGGAAAGAAACAGGTTCCGTAGATATACTAAAAGTTAGGAAGGTTTCACCGTAATATCCGGTAAAATCACCGTATTTAAGTAAACGTTAGTACTTCCAAGGTACAGTAAATTTTTGAAGTGATCTCAACAAGAGTTTGTCAGGAACTGATTAAAGAAGGAAACGAAGTACCTAAGGTTATAATGACCTCAGAAGATAACAAAATAAATTTGTCAGCAAACTCGTGAGAACGCTCGGTTGTGGAAAAAAAGGAATACTCATTGCTCTTAGTCATAAGAATTAAAAGAAACTAGCGCGAAATGACCTTAGGAGCGACACACAGATGTTCATTAGTAAGAATAGTAGAAAAGAAATCATATTTTCTGATTATTTAAAAAACAGATTACTTCTCTCATTTACAAAAAATAATATGGTTTTACCTAAAATATTTACTTTTACTTTAATGAAATGTATAATAAGGTGATTCCTTTTTAGTCCGTTTAGTACTGCCAATATCGTAGAACTTTCTTTTTAAATGTCGAATATAACTATTCGAAACTGCCTACAAGTAAGGTGCTTAGTAATTGCTCTGATATTGGAAAGAGATTTTGATGAATTTATAAATTACATTGAAGATAATCCATACCCTCGTATCGCTAGAGTGATATTGCAAGATCAGCCAAATATTTTTAAAATCTTAAGTTAAGTAAGTCCATTGAATTTTTAAAAAAGTATCATTTTAACAAGGAAACCGTAGTCAATATAATTAATTATGTCAATCATTTTAAGTGACAATGAAATACAATCTAATCGAGGCAACCTCTTCCACTCTTAGTGGTATTATTGACGAAACTCATATTCCCATTAAAAGTTTTGGTGGTCATAATGCCGAAATTTATCGCAACAGGAAATCTTGGTTCTCTTTAAACGTTGAGGTTGTAGCAGGTCCAAATTTAAAAATTTTTGATATTGTAGGTGGCCTGGATCGGTTCACGATTTAAGAATGGTTGACAATAGTGCTATTAAGATGAGGTTTCCGAATGGTTCCGTTACCGGCGTTTTTAAGAGATCCTGGTAACCCTCAATGAAGGTATATTTATACACCAATTCTTCAACCGTCTACACCTACAAAAAAACCAATATAACAGAGTAGACATTAGTACAAGAAACGTTAGTGAAAGAGCTCTTGGTGTGTGAAAAGAAAATTTTCATGTATAACCAGAGAAATAGCAACTAAGTTATCCACTACTCAAAAAATTATTGTGGCAACTGCAATGTTACACAATATAACAAGAAGTGAAAATTTTGGAGAACAAAACCCATAAATTTTGCCATCACAAGTTCCTCGTCGATTGATATATGTGTGTGAAAGAGGAAATTTAATACATCAACGCATTTATTCAAAGAAATTTTCAATGAAATATATTAACGGTTTAATAATATACAAATAATAATAAATGAAGTATGTTTAAGTTACTGGGGTTTATTAAGGTCCAGTTGCGTTTTTCTTCATTTCGGCTTTTGCTTTTTTAGCAAGATATAAGGTTCTTCTTCATGCTACATTCGACGTAGGTGTATTTGATGGTCTAGTCTTTTTCGACATGCGTGCGCTTCTTCCATCTGCATACGTCGAACGTGCAATTGCTTTTCCATTTCTAACATCTTATTTACTTTTTATCCGGATTGGTAGTTCATTTTCAATCGATCGTCCAAAACGGTATAAGAATTTTGATTAATTTCAGGTGCTTCGTCAGTAAATTTATATGTTAATGGAATCAAAGGTGAATATTTATCTAACTGAGTTGATGATGATTCAAATGAATCGCAATCAATTGCATCTTTTGTTTTCACATTCATGTTATCGTTCATTAATATTTCTAAATCTGTATTAGGATCTGTTATTGTAGTTTTATAGCTTCCACCTTCAATTTTTATTTTTTCCATTTTTTCTTTTGTAATAGCCTTTTCTTCAAAGACTATATTTTTCCAGCTTTTTTTAAACTAATTTCAACTCTTTATTAATTCCAGGAAACAATTGGAATTAATAAAAACATTACTATTTATTTACATTTACCTGTGTTACATGAGGTAGACTATTACTCTAGTGCTAATGCTTTCCAGGTTTGTTTTTTAAACTGAAACAATATTTTTTTATTTTTCAAAATGTGTTTATATTTCAGTATAAGTTCTTGCAAGGAGAGTTTTTGTTATGTGTAAATATTTTTCTTTTTTCAGACATGCTAAAAGTTGTACAAGTACATAAATTAGAATGCGCTTATATTCACAATTAAAATAAAATACTGCATCTATTTCAGTATCTTGTTAAAAGTGTATTGCATTGGCTTACCTGTAAATTTTAATTTAGCGTATCTTATATGTATAAATTTTTGAGGTACCCACACACAAAGAGATAGTGCAGCGTAACTGATGTTTTTAGAGCGAATGTCACTATTTATTTTCGATATTAGAATAGATTGCTATGATTTTAAATATTTATTCTTTAGTCTATTTAATTGTATATATTTTTTTTTTTTGGATAATTTTACGTTTCTGATTCAGAAAAATTTTGGATATCTGTGTGTGTCTGTGTGTGTAACGATGTACCGACAATAACTCTCGAACCAAAAGTCCTAGTAACTTGAAATTGGGTACGGAGCGGGCTTTTCATATTCTCTCGGTTATATCAAAAGATGAGTTTGATAAAGAAACCAGAAGTGGGTGTATCCGTCCCTTTTCAACAGTTTTTCTTTTACACTTTTGTACGTATGTAAATTATTCAAATTATTTTTACAGTTTGTTATAGAGATAATTCTTCCTAACAATTTATTCAAATAAACATTCTAACATTAACAGTTTATCAGATGTTTTCTTTATAAATTAAAATGAATCCACAAATATAATCTAGGTTCGAATCCTGCCTGCGATGATTTTTTATGAAAAAACCATATCTTAAAGGTAAAGCAGGATACGTAAAAATATAAATTGTCCCTGATTTACTAAAAGGAAAAGCAATATTAAGGCGCACAAATATAGGGGTTAGTCGATATGACATCATAAACTCGATTTGCCATATATCTATCTACAAAAATTTCAAAAAAATTAAAGCATGCTAGGAAGTCAATACAAACGTGTACATATCACTTTAAAGTGGTTTTATGACAACATAATCTTAAAAAATATGTAGACATTCCTTTATCATTCCTTATAAGATAGTCGTGTGGTAACCACACCAGTTTTTAAATAGTTTATTAATTTGTGCGCTACCGATTGCCAATGTATTGCATTGGTGGATGCTACTAAATTGTGTCGCAATGCAATTCCGAATGGTATAATTAAATACATGCTTTATTTACTATGCATAACTATTTATTTTAAACAGGTTCATGTGAAGAGAGTGGACAAACTCGAGTTGGTACTCCACGTTCAAATGTTGCAGTACTACACAAAAACTTCTAGCAAAATTGTCCCTTCTGCTGAGTGTGCTGCAAGGCTTCTGCGAACCAAAACAGCTACCAATAAAGTAGCAGGCACTTCACAGCAATCAAGTAAGTAATGACATTGTAGATATAACAGATTTATTACTTTTGTAATTTGTAGAAATCGATATCAACATTCGTCAAGTGAGTGAAAAACAAGAAAATTACAAAATATTATTGGGAAACAGAAAAGGGTAATTTATGAATTTGGATATAATTTGATATAAGAACTTGTCTTGGTAATTGTATTGCGTTAATTGATGACAACTGATCATAAAATTTTAACCACAATGTATACAAATTTTGGGGAATTGACTCGTCCCATCCGATTTTAAGTTTCCATAATTGTTGTAACATGATTTTAGCTGTGATGATTAGTGGACCGATTAACCTAACGGATCAAATATTTTTGAAATTACAGATAAAATTATTCGTTTTGTTATCTTGGTTGTTGACTTATCGTTATTAAAGGAGTACTGTAATATGTCTGCTTTTGAATTCCATAAAACTCCTAATGTTTTTACTGTTTTGTCGTCTGTTAAATAATAATGCTGGATTTTGTTGTTAATTTGCGATCCGCTTAAGATGCTTGGGTGATTCGACAACCACTGCCTTAACTCAAATCCGTAGCTGTTTAACCCTTTTTACTCGGTTTTTAAAATTACCAGAAATTACATCATCCATGTAAAAATCTTCTATTATTGTTTGACACGTTTGTGGATAATAAATTATCTTGATTTTCTAATGCGATTTGTTTTAAGCATCTTGTAGCTATGAATGATGCTAGACCCGTACCGTAGGTAACCGTGTTTAATTGATAATGCGAGATTTCATCATTAGGATTGTTTCGCCACACGATTCTTTGTAGATCGCGTTGATATTTGTTAACAAAAATTTGACGATACATTTTTGTTATATCTGCGATTATTACATAATTATGTTTCCTAAACCGATTGATTATAGAAAATATTGTTACGCCCAGAGCAAATTTTCCTAAATCCGGTACTGTTTGATTCATTTAAGTTAGACGTGTGGGAATCTGCTGTTGTTACTAATGTCACGTTTTATTTCGTTACATTTTAAAGTTGATAATTTGTAATTTATTATTAATTAAGAGCGTATTATCTTCGCTTAATACGTGATTAAATGCTGCTTTTCTACAAGTCCTTACAAATATTTTTGTTTAAAATATCATTTACTCGAGCGTTCTCACGAGTTCGCTGACGAATTTATTTTGTTATCGTGTGACGTCATTATGACCTAGATTCTTTCGTTTCCTTCTTTAATCAGTTCCTGACAAACTCTTGTTGAGATCACTTCAAAATTTACTGTCCCTTGGAAGTACTAACGTTTACTTAAACACGGTGATTTTACCGGATATTACGTTGAAACCTTCCTAACTTTTACTATATCTGCGGAACCTCTTTCTTTCCTAAAATTACTAAAAATTGTATATTTACGGCTATAAGTTACTTTAAATTTTAAAAGTGTAGTTAGCTTTCTTAACCCGGGATTATTATACCCAGGTAAAGTACTGAGGTTTTGCGTTATTTAGTTAATCTAACTTTGCTTCTCTCCCTTCCTCTTTATAGCGGTTTTTCTTCCGACGAAATTGTTCCAATTTCTATGAACGTCTTCTCCGACGGATTGCTTCCTCCACGTATGAGAGTTCCTTCAAGTACCAAAATACTCCGTTCATCTGTAAACTTCACTAACGCTACGCTGAGAAGTCTACTTCGATTGCAACAACTGGCTAAGTGAAAAACCAACCGTTAACCTTCGTTTTATTGTGATTTAATTCATATTTGTGCAAATCTCAAAGATTTGATTTTCTACATTAAACTTTTAATCAAAATCCTACTTGCTTAATCAACTTTAGAAATTCAAAAACTTTTTCTTATACCTTAGAATTTCACAATTTTTTTTTTGCTATTTAAAATTCACTTTTGTTATTAAATTTTGGCTCAATTTACTTAATTTAATTTCTCTTTGTTTATATAAGAATTTGTTATCTGATTTACCTTGAATTTTGTTGACTTATAACGTAATTGTAACTGACCTATTAACCTACATAAATTTGGTTACGCATTTCCTGATCTACGAGATAGTAAACTTGAAGCTAACTCTAATTCTCGGCTGTTATTTGCCGACGGCCAATTGTTTGTTTTAAATATTTTATTTAAGGAAACTTCGACTGGAAATACCGTGCACGGAGTTTCATCAGCGAAGTAATAAAGGTAAGATTTTTTTTTTTGTATTTCAAATTTGTAATTACTGTCTTGTCGAATCCCGATCGCTGCCCCAAATTTAATTTTTTTTTGTTTGTTTTGCGAACCTAACGTAATTAAATTAGTTTTACTACTTTTGTTTTAACACAAGGTAATTTAGATCCTGTATTTTTGTAATATTTGAAATCCATTATCGATTGTTTTACTCAACTTCACGCATATTTTGTTTGCATAATTCAAAATTGAATATTTTATTGATTATTTTGTAAATTGCCATTTATTCTAAATTCATTATATTTACATGAAATTTACTGATTGCTATTTATTGCTTAACCTTCCTCGTTTTTCTTTCAGCAACCTTTCACAACTACTACAGCCCTGTTAAACTTTTACAATTTACTTAACAGGACCGTAACTAAACAAATTGTGTGGCGCCCATTTCTAACAATTTCTAATCACTATTTGACTAATTTTATCTACCACGACATCTTTGATTTAAATATTCCCCTCACAATTTCTAATCCACCCCATTTTGCCTACAAGAACCGAGCTACCGCGGTCATCGCTCTATTTAAATTTAGTTACCCCTAATTCTTACCGTAACAATATATCATCTTGAAGTGAGACGCCTACTAGCAAGACGTCGTTTAACGATTTACCTTGAGTATCCGATTGAGACGCGTTAAAAACAACCCGAAGTTTTGTTGTTCGGCTTGACTGTTTCAACATCCCGTGGTGAGGCATGTAATACGTTATGTTGTTTGTTTTTCTGTTAGGTGGTTCGATTTTGGTCATGTGATTTAATGAAATATATTCGTTCATAAAGTTACAGTAATGTTGTTTTAATTTAGGATTCGTATTGAACTTTTTTTCCAAGGACAAAAGACGTTTTTTCGCAATATCTTTAGTGTCGATAAAGTTGAAATTATATTTTAATGGTAAACTTACAACAAAACGACCGGATTTGTTACGTGTTACAGTTTTGGTAAAGTGTTCTTCGCATCTCGATTCTTCGCGAGTGAATATTTTAGATTTAACATGATTGTCTTCGATTTGCCAAAACTTCTCTAATTGATAATTTAGATCGTTTGTAGACTGTAAACTTAATTGTTGCGGTATGTTATGAATAGTTGTCAATTGACCAGATATAATCCAACCTAGCATTGTTTTCTGATAAACGGGTTGATTTTTGTTAATTCTAATTTGCCCGACACACATAAGTTCTTGAAAAATTTGAGCTCCGATTAGCATATCTACGTGAGAAGATTTGTTAAATTGTGGATCAGCTAATTGGATAGCTGTCGGTATAGTCAATTTTGAAATCGGTATGTCAAACTGAGGTATATTGCCAGTAATGTTATTTAATACTAAAAATGGTATTTTAGTTGAATATGACGTTTACAACGATTTAATTTTAGCTGCCGTTCTTACACGTGAACACAAAGCCGAATTGTTAATTCCAAATAGGGGTAAATTAATTTGTTGAACTGGTAATTTTAATTTGGAAAGTAAGTTTTTTGTTATAAAATTGGACATCGATCCTGAGTCTAAAAGCGCACGGCATTTAATAGGAAAATTATTATTATCGTAGATTTCTATGATTGCTGTTGAAAGTAAAACAGTGTTATAACTGCAATTGTTATTAGACGAATTTGATGAACACAAAACGTTTGTTTCGTTTTCTAAGTGATTATCGTTTGATGGCGAACCTTGAACTATTTCGAGGTCCCTTGTATTTACGATGTTAGGAATGCTATTATTATTATTATTAGTATCTAAATGCAAAAGAGTGTTGTGTTTGCGATTACAACGTTTACAGCCAACTGATACGCATTCTGACGTTTTATGATTTGACCGAAAACAATTTGTACATAATTTTAATTTATCTACAGGTTCACCTAAATTTTGCAAAGCACGTATGTTTTTTAAAAAGTCGTCAAGAAATTTGCGTAAATCTTTCGCGGATTTTTTTAACAAAATTGGTAAATCAAATAACTTTTTTACTGCCAGTTTATTATTATACGTTTTTTCATAGCGTTCCTTTAAAAGCGACCATGCAATATTGTAATTTGCATCGGTGACTTCTAATGATTGCACCACCTGCAACGCGTAACATTTTAGACAAGATTTTAAGTAATAAAATCTTTGAACGTTTGTTAATTTAGAATTATTGTTTACTAATGCATTAAACGAATCATAAAATTGCATATAGTCGCTGTACAAGCCGGTAAATTTTTTTTAACGTTGGCAATTTAACTTTAGTTAAACTATTATTTGAGCTCGAAGAGGATGATTGCGAATTAGATAAATATTCCTTTGCCCTAGCCACGATTTTATAAAACTTATTTTCAAAGGTATCTCTATAATTTAATTGCTCTTCGCTACTGTCGATTAATTCAATATCTGACTGACATTGTGCGAATTCGGACCATACGGTTTCTATTTTTTCTAATCGCGTAGATACTTCATATCGAGACGTCGAGGATTAATTCCGTTAACAAATGTTTCGAATCTTGTTAATTGTGAACTAAGTTGACCGCGTTTTTGATTTAATTGTTTTATATCTGACATTTTGATTGAAATGTTTTTTTTTATTAGTAACAAAATAATTATTGACACGTAAATTACAGCACCTTTACAAATTAACACACAAGCGGAAAAATATAAAGGAACGAGTAAATGGAAAGGACTTATTTGCTTCTGACACAGTATGCTTTCCATAGTTGATGATGACTGATTGATTAATATGTGGATATCACTGCTTATCCGACTCGATAGGACCATGTAATTCTTCGTTATATTTTATTTAATTGAATAACTTGATTCAAAATAACATACGTTTATTTAACTTGATAAAACATACGATGTTGAAAATGCAATAATAATACGTTTACAATTTTTATCTACAATCACAACAACACTTATCAATCCAAACCAGGAATCCCAAATTGAATCGCAACGAATACGCAACACACTGGGCTTTTGTAGTTAACGGTCTGTTGCCATTTGATGTAAAATAAGAAATTCTTTATTAATATTTAAAATATCACCAATTATTTCAAGAAAAATATGTCTTATATTAGCGCACGGGATCCTAGTTTGTCTAAAGATTACAGCTACACCAAAGTACGAAAAAATTTAGCTAAACACTACGACACCTGTGAAGGTACATCTAAAGATATATCTGAAGAAACTGTTAATAATGCAAGTGAAAATAACATTGTTTTAAAAAGTAATGTCATAAAGCACTTATTTTAGATTGATCACTATCAGGTTTATTTAAGAATTAAAGGCGTGGAAAATCTTGGAGAATTATATGAAATCGAAAATGACAAAACACTACTCTGCCGAGTACCAATTGAACTTCAACATGCTAGAAATGTACATGAAAATGAATCAATCACCAGAACATTTAAATTTTCGAAAATTATTGGCCCAAATAGTAATCAAACTAAACTATTTGACGAAGTTGTTAAAGGGAAAGTTCTGGAATTTATAAATGGAAGTAATTGTACTTTGATGTCATATGGTGCTTCAGGCTCAGGTAAATTTACCTTAAATATTTGTTGATTGAAAATATCTTTTAATTGTTTGCAGGAAAAACATTTACTATTGTTGGCACTAGCGAAGAACCTGGAATTATACCTAGATCACTTGAATATTTGTTTCGAACTTTGCCAACCTTACCAGAAGTACCTCTAATTAAACCTAATGCTTCTGGTGGAATTTCTTATATGACTGAGGCTAAGTGCCTTAAAGATAAAATGGATCGGCAAATACTTCTTTCAAAACATACAAATATGGATTGTGCATTACATAAACAAACTTATAAGTAAGTTTACGATGAACTGTTTACTAAGTTCTACTATTATGTGATAAAAATCAACAATATTCTGATTTTAAATAACTTGTTTCATAAAAAGCAAGAATAACAATATCACAAACTGTGAAACTTTCCTATTTATTGTTAACTTGTCATCACAGTTGCCTAAAGCCCCTTTAAATTAATATCAGTAATGTGCCTGGCAAATCAGCACACAACCAGGTTTTCTGATTTCTAAATCTAATTATTTTTTTATTTTTACTTTGATTATAACTGTCTATTTTTAGTATGTTTTGTAGTCTTCTTTATTTGTACACTCGTGTGACAATCACTTGGTTCGAAACTGATATGCTAAATTTCTTTCTAAATTGCAGTAAACACAGGAGGTTTTTTTGAGCAGTCGATCATGCACAGCTTGGATCTGTGAATAAATTATATAATATTTAGGAATTTTGGAACATAGTTTTGCTTAATCATTTTAAATATCTTTTCGACAGATGCATTAGAAAAGTGTTATGCCAATAAAAATTCAGGTGTAAGGAAAACAGTTGTTTACTTGCAGAAATTGATGAAATTGTACTCAAGACAAGAAAATGTGATTGAAGCGAAGTTCAAATTTGCAGCATATTTTTACGTAAACGCCTTCCTTCAATAACTTTTAACTGTAATGACGAACTCAAACTATATTAACGAAAATTCAAAGAGCAATTATTTCTCTACTACTATAATTTTTTTCATCCTTATTAGATTCGAATTTTACACCTTAAGAGTCTAGGCTACTCTCGTTGCCAATGTGTAAAAAAGCCGCTACGCGCGTGGAAATTGAAATTCAGGGCATTGTAATAATTAATAATTACGTTACTAGTGTATAATGGCGAAAATGCATATGTCATTTTACAGAACTTCAAAATACTAATTTAAAGGTCGCTTTCAATTTGCTTTATAACTTCGACTAAAATAAAAATGTAAAATCTAATTCTATGGACGAGTGTTCTATTCTTTGTTTCTTTCCAAAATATACTTTTTTTGTTTAAAATTTTATATTTTTGTGTTAAAAACAGCAACGACCTTACACTCTGTAAATGCAAATATTGTACTTTCTTTAAATATAGAAAGTGACGCCGTGTAGTTCGAATACTCGGAAAGTCACCAACCACTTTAAGAAGGGATCAAATGCAAAATTGAATCTAAAGTATGCTATTATTATGCATCATTTAAGTTAGTCAAGAAACGCTATTCTGTGTCTGTCAATTACTTGAATACGGCCTACGGGAACAGGGAACAAATAAACAATTTAGTTTATTAAAAAAAGGATATATAAATTAACTTTTTGTGTTTTAAATATTCGTAGTTTGGTATTTTCGTGAGACTAGAAGAACAACCTAGTTGTAGAAAAAATTATGCTATTTTTTTCTTTTTACAAATCTTTCTAGCACTCAAATCCGCTTTACTTTGGTTAATCACATTTTCAACATATGACGGTTCTCTAATGGCCATATTTATGTCTAGCCTACTATCAATCAACTCAGGAAGCATGCAGTTCATATAAAAGGATTGAAGTTTGTTTAACATTCGATTGTTTCCATTTTAAGACCCAGTGGCGTCCAAACAGCAAAATAACAGTACAATCTTTTAGTAATATGGAATTTGAAAAAACCATTTATAATTTTTATTGATGGTTCCATTTTTTCCAAAATAATATTTTTCTGCTTTCAGTGCCTTCCTGTGGTGACATATTTCCGGATGAATACGGACAGTTCAACTTTGCCAGCTACTCCATCAGGAGTAGCTGATAAGAATTGTAATTCTTGATCTATAAAAAATCCACATTTGATAATCTCTTTTCCAATTTTTGGTTAAAGAGCCAAACACATGCACATAGGCTGATCACTTAAGAGTGACCTGATGCTTACACTATTAAAGATACATATCAATTTGAAAGCAAATGTGAGATTACTCATCACTTGAACGATTAAGTTTCACTCGGTGAATCTTTTTCTTGATCTGCTCAAAAATTGATCAACTGGTCAAGGCGCGTTGTCACGGGACAAGTTTAATTGGACAAATATAGTTTATCAACAAAATAAATGAAAACTGTAGTAAGAATTTCCAATTAGTACGAAAGTTTGTGTGCTTATTTTATTCTCTGTACACGTTTAAATCGAAGTTTTAATTTTTTTTAAGGTTGTCAATTGGCTTTTCTTGGTGGGTGGCCAACGACTTTTCCACTATATAGCTGTATCTGCCTAAAATTTTTTGCCCCTGTTCGCTACTTTCTTTCTCTCTGCACATGTTTTTTTATATCTATTTCTATGCTCACTACATGTTTATACACTGTAGCACAATAATCTAATAAAAACACAATACCAGTATAATATCTACAAATGTATGTCTTTATACAGTTTTCGATAATTAGTTTGTTTTTGTTGAGTTGCACTGTTTGATAATAGTTTTCATATTTATGAGTACTGGTATATCGTATAGGTTGTAATCATTTATTTCGTTGCAGAGCGATGCAAGAAAGATTGAGCAACGAACTCGTAGGACTAATAGATCAAGCTTTAGGACCTGATGTAATGTTAAACGTATGGGTTTCGTTTGCAGAAATATATAATGAAAACATATACGACTTACTAAAACCACACCCATGCAAAGGCCAATCACGTCAAAAATTATGCTTGGGAAACGTAAATGGTGATACATATATTAAAGGTTTAACATCTATAAGCGTGTCATCTGGGTTAGAGGCGTATTTAATACTTCAATATGGTTTACATAATACAAAGTATGCTGCCACATCTGTAAACAGTCAGTCGAGCCGTTCGCATTGTGTATTTACCTTAAAAATAGCTCAAGCGTCTACTACGAACAAAGAAGAGTTTGTTAGTGTATTTAATTTTTGTGATCTAGCTGGTTCTGAACGTATAAAGAAAACCCAGAATGTCGGGGACAGGCTAAAAGAATCAAACAGCATTAACACGTCTCTTCTAGTTTTAGGACGTTGCATAAAATTAATAAGAGACAATCAAAAATTAAAAACTAGTAAAGTAATTCCATTTCGAGAATCGAAATTAACACAATTATTACAAAAGGCGCTTTTGGGATACGAATCAGTGTGGATGATCGTTAATATTAATACTTGTCGCGAAATGTTTGAAGAAACGCAACATGTTTTGCAATTTTCAGCAATTGCAAAAGATGTTATAGTTGAACAACAAATGTTAAAAGCTTGCAGAACGAAAAGAGTTTCTGAACTTCTTGATACACAAATCGATAAAATGAATGTCAAGGAGCTACAGGAGCAAATTGCATTTTGTCAGACGAGTTAGAACAACAACGATTGGACAACGAAAAGATCGAGAACACGTCATTAGGTCATATAAAGCCATCTTAGAGGATACCAATAAATATTGGGAAAAAAAAATCGACGAATTACAATGTACGTTAGCAGAAACTTTGGGAGACGTTAAACATGATATTAAAACACCCGAAATGTCAGTTATTGTTTTAAATAGCTCTTCCGAAGAGAATGACAATGAAGATGAGAAGAATGAAGGTAACGTAGAAGATAGATTAAAGGATGAGATACAGCAACTTCAATTAAAATTGAAAATTCAGCAGGATGCGATGGACAAAGCAGAGGCAGAAAGTTTAGATTTAGACAAGATATTAAACGAACAGAAGAAATCTTATTTGGAATTAAAATTGAAACACAGAAGCTAATGTTAACCTATTAAAAAGTAAAATTATTGCTAACGATGAAAAATTAAGGACTTAAAAAAAAATACCTAGCTACACTCATTTAGACAATTTTAATTTTAAAAATGTTTTTATATTTGGATATCAATGAATTAATTGTTACTATCTATGTATTTATTTATTTTTAGAAATACATTGTTTTGATATGAAACCTAAATTTTTTGTCGGAAATCACATCTATTGACTTTTTTAAAGAACTTCGAACTAGTACGTATTCCCTTTAAGCAAAGCGAGTTACTTGATTTGGAACACTTGGCCAATGAAATGTTATTTTTTTTAGTTTAATAAAATACTATAATAAATAATTATTTTCAGGGTATTTGATACAAAAAAGTTATTAAAGAATTTGTTTCTAAAAACTATTAGGCAATGACTCTTATCTGAAAGACATCTACTTTGTCGCTGATTGGTGTACTATACTTGAAATCGCCGATCTTCAGAGTATAGCATTACAACAAGTAACGGTTGGTTGACATTGTAAGTGATTTTGAACACTTAAGTAATGCAGTGGCTGAATCAGGCATAGTCCCACTACAGAATGAACTAGTTACACAAAATACTGAAAAACAGAGTGCACCATGGAAAATTTTTAGTATTCACTCAATTTTGCCACATTAAAACACAATACAACAAAATACAACGATTTGTATAATATATAATACAATGTAATGCCAGAAAAACAATACAAAAAATTCAAATTTTTAAAAATTGATTACACATTTCATGAAATAATTTATAAACAATACAAAAACAAAACTTAATAGTTACTTAAAAATGTTTTAAAAGTAAAATAAGAACATACACAATAATATAAAAACTTATATTCCTCATTTAAAAATGAGTAATAAAATAATTGAATTGTTACCCCAAAATAATCTTGTAGCTCTTATTCTGATTCTTCCATTTATTTCGCCGCTCTTACAGCTGAATTCCTGAAGCACGACTTAATCTCGTCTTCTACTCCTACGTTGGTTGAATTTGTTGGTAATAGATTTCACCAAACACTTTTAAATTATACTAATAATTTGAAAATATGTCTTATCCAAATTTGTATTTATAAAAACTAACTACAATTATTGTTTCGACTGTATAATCTTAATTGGCAGTCGGCATCAGGTGATAAATTGCAACCAAAATCTACCTTAAAACTTTTAAATTAATTATTGTTATAATCAGAATATAGTTTTTGTAATAAATTGAAAAAAATGCAACTAATCTCTATTGAATCTTAATAGTGACGCTTCTGACTTTATTATTTATTATTATTATGATTATAACTACTTTTCTAGGTTCAATCGAAATTTAAGTGCGAATGTGAATATTAGATATAGTATTATTAGTAGGTAATAGACCTTCGCTAAAAAAAATTTGTTCTTACCTATAGTGTTAATTTCACAGCGTCTTCCGACTCCACAAATTTAATGTCTAAAGAGTTCTTTTCCTTGTATCATTAAACTCCTTTCTGCAACTTATTTAAAAAAATGCCCTGTTTACAAGAAATTACATGTTAAATATGAAAAAATAGTCAGAGAGAGTGCAAAAAACTGTTCAGTTAAGTTACCTCTAATAGTGAGGTTAACGGAACAAGAAACAATTTTTATGCAATTGTGCTTATAATTAAAGAGCGGAAGTTGTGGCATTTGCAATTTTCTGCAATTTTTGGTGTTATTGCAATTTTTCAGCAATTTTCAACAATAATGCAAATTTTCTTGCAATTTAATAAAAAAAATTAAAAACCAAGTAAATTCTACATTTAAACGTATTTTAACTTGACGCTTTTCCCCGTTTTCTTAATAACAACAGTAACAAATAGCACATTTCTTGACTTCCATTGTCTTTATTTTTTTTAATAACTTAATATACAGTATACAATACGTTTCGATTGCTTGAATATCTGCAATCGTCATCATATGAATACTACTGTTTCTTAACAATAAATAAATATATACTACGTTTTGATTGCAGATAGCAATCAAAACGTAGGTAGTGCATATTAATTTATTTTTAAGAAATAAATAAAGACAATTGAAGTCCAGAATTGTGCTAATTTGTCAAGTGCAACATTGTCTACCACATTCAAACGAACCGTAATAATATCATAATCACCTTATCTTAAAGTTTTGTTATGTCTTTAAAGCGTTTTACCTAATCATAACTTACGAATGAGATATTATGTTACTTACCGACATTTTTATTGTTTTTAATTCTATAAAGTTTTTGATAGTTTTAGACGTTTTGCACTAATTAGTTCAAGCAACGGTTCAACTAAATACGCAAATTAAAACGTATAGCACTAATCGTGAAATTTATGTGGTGATGAGAAAATAATATTTTGTAAGTTTTAGAAAAACTTCTCTATACGAGTACAGACACATACCGCAACTAATTGTATTTTATTCTCTTTTATACTGCAATTTTGCTAGTTTTTAATGCGATTTTTGAAAATTTTATATGCAATTTATGGCGCAATTTTTGAAGATTTTTACTGCCACAACTTCCGCTCTTTTTACTTATAATTTACCACTAACATATAAACATGACAATGATATTTATCTGTCATCGAATATACTGCTGACAATTACGACAAAGCTCTGTTTGTGTAATGGTTTTGCATGTACTTTCTGTATTTCGATTAGATGGTATCTTTTATTTAGCGAGCAACCATATGATTAAGCTGCTTTCGAATTACATATTAAAGTGCTCTGAAGTGCCTCAGAGAACGGTCAAACCCATAATCACAACTACATCCGGAAATCTAAAAGTGTTCAATACACAACTAACAACACGTATTGATGCAATCACAAATTTTATATCAGCAAAGGCTCTAGGGATACAAAATATTTTTTGATTTTCGTCATAGCAATTCTGTCACAATGGCAGCTGATTCAATTAACTTATTTATTGCATTTAATTCAAAGTAATTCACTTTTTTTCTTATTCAATCAATCCATTGCTTTGGATGTAGAAAGTAGTTATAGGAATGTAACTAGGCATAGACATTATACATTATTGTAGTTGATGTAATATAATGTTTATCTGTGTTGTACTACTTAAAAATGTAATAAATACTTATAAGTACCTAAATTTTCCACTTCTTTTGTCACAGCTTCCTACGCATGTTGAACTTTTTCTCTGTTGCTGTACTCTTTCAGATAGAAATTATACAGACATGGATGTTTTTCGATTACTTCTACCAACTACAACAAATAAAATGTCTGCCATCAAAAGCATGTTACATGCCAAAGTTAACACAAAATTACTGCCTGAAATGTAGTAACATAAACGGGGTTGTGCCACTAGCTCAATGGAGAAGGGGGTGGGTTGTAATTTAAAATTTCGTGAAAAATTGGAAACGCGATCGACGTAAAATTGAACTAAAATGGTAAAATAGTCAAAAATCGGTAAGGGCGCCAATCAAGGTCACGATGAGGGTAGCTTTCAAACCCGGATTATCCGAAAGCTCATCTGGTTGGTTACAACCCCGGAACTTACCTTGAGTTGTAACTATTCTGAAATACACTTAAAAACAAAATAAAATAACAAGTACTAATTAATCTCAAATAAATTTGAATAAAAGAAATGGGTAAATGAAGTAATCATAAGTAAGTAAAACAAACAAAAACGAACAATCTAAGCACTAAAATTTTAAAATATATAAACAGAAAATACCACTATAAAAGCGTTAACTCTACTTTCTTTTACAACTAAATTTCAAGGCCTTGACCGCATATTTATAACAAACAATTTAAATAACTAAAAAAAAACAATACAGGTTATAAAATATATGTCCGAACTTTAATTCGAACTAAACAAAATATAGTTTATAAGTCGTTACATTATCTTATATTCGGGAATACGATTTACTTTTCAAACGCACCAAAACAAAGTTAATTTATTTTAACTTCGCGCAAACACTTTAAGTGTTCATTGAAATAATTAAATTTAACGTTAGTCGTAATTTCAATTGGCTCAAATTCAAAGCTTTTACTGCATTTCAATCGCGGGTCACTACACGATAATAACCAAAATCGATAAATACCTTTTTACTTAATTGGAGATACCAGGTAAGCTGCGGGTCACAGTGGTTTTCAAAGCTACAACCTCAGATGGACTTCGGTCGCTCCCCAAAAGTATCGTAGTCGAATGTGGGATCCGTGGAACCCCCAAACAATAGGTCACCAGCGGAAGATTTATTTCACAATTTAAACCGCACAATAGCGAAGAAAAGGGATTTTTCTACTCAAAACATCGAAACTAAATCCCTCAAACGTGAGTGTTTATTTTTGGAAACCGTGACGTCTATATAATCCGTACATTACGAAATTTGAAAAATTAACATTTTCATCACCACACTTAATTTTCACGGTACCAATTTCCGCGGTAACTACTAGAAAAGGTGAATTATCACCCGCGATAACTACATTCTGACGACTGTCAACCAACTAATTTCGGACTCTCTTCATTTACCAAAATCACATCTATATATCAACTTTTTTCGAATACCCTTTCCACAAAGGCTGTGTTCGAAATTTCAAGAACGAAAATACTCTCATTAAGAAGTGTGATAAAGAGACAATCAGTCCCCATTACGTTATATTCATAGCATTTGGACACGGCATTTCGCTTGTACGTGAAAATGTCAAATTGACAAAATATTATATTACAAGAATTTAAACTGCCTAATAAATTAAGATAATGACTTAATTTTTCCACGTAATCTAAACGATTGACACAAAGAAATCAAAGTACGACTGTACTTGAACAAAGAACTTTTGAACCAACTTAAAATAAACCAACGGCGAAAATATAATTAATTACGATTATATCTCAGAAGGGAAACATAAATTGCAACTGGAATTTTCAACAAACCAAGTGAAATATTCAATAAGCAAAATCGCAAAATCAGATGGTTTACGGCGTAACATAATACAAAACTTTATCAACAATTTACATTGTAACTTTGAATTTAAAAACGTAAAATAACTTATTAAACTCAATCTAAAATCACATTAAAACAAATTCAGAATACTGTGTCCATTACCAAAGATTACTTAAACAACCAATCGATTTTAAACGATGGTTACACCGAGCTCACAAACCGAGAAAGAAAATAATATGCACATTCAGCCAGCTGAATCTATTTATGGGGTCTGTCATAAAAAAAAACTGCTGAATTTCAAACGCAGGTCACAAGCAATACAAAAAAGCACGGCTGGAGAGAATAAATAAAATTACACTAAAAATTAGTGAACGCTTAATTACTTGAAACGCAACTAAAGTTTTATAAAACACAGTGTACATAGCCCTGTGTTAATCTTATTAATCAACTTCAGTTTCACGTTTTATAAAACCAGTTTTAGGAAACAGGTTTCTTCAGTGTGAACCGCGCCTTAAACACAGAAAAGTTTGAAAAATTTTTGGACTTCGAGATTGAACCATTTTAGTAAAACCCATAATTTTAACGTCTTTCTTACGTCTAAATAGTAAACGTGTAGGTAAAACTAACCACGTTTTTGAGGCTTCTAACTAAGCTTATAAAATTGTTTAGTTTTTTGATTAAGTGAGTACCGTTTTTATTCTCTTTTAAGTAATGTTATTATGACTCTAACGTATTGTTACCGAGTTTAAAACGTTTCGTTTTTGCCTTAAATTTATAAAACATGTAACCTGTCAATTATTTTTAAAATTTAAAATTTGTTTTAACTAGAACATGTTTTTTGTTATCCTGTTTAGATGAGATTAATATTGCGTTTGATTTTAACGTATTAAACGCGTGTTAATAAACCTAAAATGTACTAATTGAAAAAAATGTAACAACTTTGACTTATTATGAATGTGTAATTAACTTTTAACTTTTACTTTAATTGTATAACACATTTTAACAAATATTTTACATATTTTCAAAAACCAATTTTAACCCATGTGCATTCAAAGGCTTTTTTCTTTATTTTAACATTTTTATTTTTATAATCTATAAATATTTATTCAAAACATTTTTTACATAATGTTACAGAATGTTCTTTGCATACATATTGATTACATTTATCACACGTTGTTTTAGTTTTTCGATCTTGTTTAGCTGTGCATATGCCACAACTTTTTTTCTTTTTTGGAGGTTCGGATGCTGTGCTGGTGCTAAGTACCGGTTCTTTAAACTTTTTGTTATACTGTGCTAGCTGTTTTCCCAATTCTATAATAAAGTTTCTTCTCTTACGCAACTTTTTGTCACAACTTCCATTGAGACATGACCACACTATGAATGCATTCATAACACTAATATCAATCATATTGTTAAAAACCGTCAGGGGGCATCTTCTTGTTCTCCTTTTCACACTGTATGTTTTTGTCATTTGGCTCATAGTGTCGACTCCGGCTTTAGTTTTGTTATAGTCTACAATTATTTCAGGTTTCTTCTTGGATCCATTATCGATTTTCTTGTCATTATGTAAGGTACTAAGTAATGTCACAATTTTCTCTTTTTTTGGGCAGTAGGAAATTATCATTTTATCACTTTGAAAAGCAAACAATGTAGAAAAGATTTCACGCTTCTTGGTATCTGTAAAGGTATATATTACCGAAATGAGCATCTTCCTCTATATGTTACAAATTGTTCATCTACGGTCATACTCCAACCTGGAATAAATCCGTCTTGTAAGTAATCGTTCCACATTTCGAAACACTCGCGAATCGGTTGTAGTTTGTCAGTAGATCTTCCTTTCCTTCTTGCAGCTGCATTATTAAATCTAATTACTCGAAGTATAGTTTGAAACGTAGTACGGCTCATAATATCGTTAAAATTTTTTCGTACATCTTTGTTACTCCACAATTGGGATATCTCTTTTTTGATTTGTAAACTCTAATAAGTATCAGTACTCCAATAAATTTTTGCAATCCATTTCGATTCAGTGGTTTTCATTTATTTACAAAACTCAACGTAGTACTGAATAGAGTATTCATTTCTTGCCTCTACACAAAGCACTGGGAAATTCCACAAGGGTCCATTGGACCCAGATGGTAGTTCTCGATAGAAAATGTATATATATATATACAAAACAAATTATTCTTATAAATTAACCCCATCAAAAATTTACAAAAGACATGTAAATAAACAAAGTCAAGCAGGTACAGATTTCATAAGCATGAAATATTGATATAAGGACACAATAAAATTTCATTCGGGTTCATTGGATCCGCTTCGTAGACAAAGGGTTAAAACAAACACGTTTTTGTTAAAAAGTACTTTGAGTCTTTGGTGTAATTTATGTTTGAAATCACGTAATTAATACGTTAAAATCAAACGCTATATTGACGAAATTAAAAAAGAATAAAAAACGTACATAATAAAAAATTGAACATTTTCCATGTTTAAAACTTGTTGCTGACAGTTAATGATATTTTTAAAGTTAATTAGATTTTTAATTCCTTTTTATTGGCCTTTGATATCTACTCTATAATATATGCATTCTCTCTACTTCCCACTCATCTCTGTACAGTGCTCTTTAATACCAGTTTTGACCTACTACCGCTGTAATGTCGCGACATCTATATTTTGAGAAATTGCCGAATGCTCTTCTTATGCAGTCTTGGTCTCCACTGCATATTATCTTTTGTCCATCGTGTCTTATCCTGTTTAGTCATAAACCTAGCTCACTACCGTTTTATCACATCTTCTACATTCGTTTATCGTCTAATTTTCTTATTTGTGATCTTGAAGATAAACGCTCAACACAAGTTTTTTTATTGGATGTTGTGTTATGCAAAGTTTGTTCACAGTTTTGTTTGCTAAAGTTGTTGTTTGTAATCCATACGTAAAAGCCAGGAGAATGCAAGTGTTAAGACCCTTAGTTTTTAAGTTAATAGGAATCTAACTTGCTAAAAACCCCATGATTTTTTTCAATATTTTTTCAAGGTTATCTGATATAATTTCTCTGATGTCTTTTAAATTGTTGCTAATTAACACGATGTCATCCGCAAAACTAAGTGATTTAGGTATCGACCATCGATATTCATTCCTTTGTAATTCCAATTGAGTTGCTTAAAAACATCTTTCAGTAATTGTGTAGAGTGTCGGAGAAATTGTATATGCCTCGCTTCTCGCACCACATCTTGTGAGTACGGGCGTAGCAAATCCAAGGTGTTTTTGCTGGATGCTTACTTTACTTCAACTTGTTTTGAATAAAATCCTTTCTTTTTTTTTCTCTTTCCTTGATCAATTGTTGTTCTTTTCCGACCCCTACGCTATTAGACTAGTTGCGGGCTGGAAGTTTCTTTTTACGTTCTCACCCGCTTAGATTATGGCTATAATAATCTCAGTTGGAAAATATCAAAATAAATAAAATAATATTTTAGCTGAGTAGGAATGAATGCTTCAAATCCGACACTTCTATAGTCTGCCTTGCAAATTGTGGAGGAAGCAACAAATTGCAATAGAACTGGTCAACCAAAATGACATTGTTCGTTGCATAGTTTAATAGACGGACTATACAATCCAACTATAAGCTAAACAAATTACAAGAAAAGTTACTGAATTTATTTAAAGTTATTAGTAAAATAAGAAGTTTCATTAAAAAATGTTGTTAATAGTTGGTAACAAAGAACAGGATCCAGCACATTTCATTTTCAACAAGTTTTCTATCACAATTTAATTTAATGTCAACAAAAGTTTAGTAACGAAACTGTATAAGAATAAAAACACGTTTAAGATGTACAATTTTCATCGCAATGCAGACAAATGCACATAGATAATAGGGTGGAACGAAAATATTGCGTTTTTAATTTTTTTCTAAATTTGACAAGACTTGGGTGATCAAAAGTTCTTATCTGGTATACTGTTTTTAACCTTTGAATTTAAAATAAATCAAATTATATCTTGAGGTGCCACGGCGACTTTGAAAGTTGTAAAAAAAAATCAAAATTACGCAAAAATCAATGCTTGTTTAATTTTTGTTTTGTTCAAAATATAGTAACTTAAGACAAAAATTAAAAATTTATGTTATCAGTAACGCCCTAAAAATTATGGTAACTTCAAACAGATTCGTTGAGGTGCCACAATATTACTGAATGTCGAAGAATTACGGCTAATATCACACACATTTTCCAGTTTTATCTTTTATTTATAAATGAAATGCTTAGCCACAAAAACTGATTTTATAACTATATTTCTTTTGTTTTTAGATTACAGCAAGTAATAAACAAAAAATGACAACTTTAACACGTGCAAAAGACATTAGTTGTCCGCTATTTGGAGTTGGAGTACCATTTAATGAAAATGTTTTACCCACATATGATGATATATTGCGACAGTATATATTTACTCGTAACAATTTTTAAATGGGAAAGTCAGTTAAAAGAGCCAAAGTTTTTCAGAAGTCGTAAAAATTATCGCACCTTCTCCCGAGACACTTTGGAGGAAAGCGTCAATACCTATAATATCTACTGAACGTATTATTGAAAGGATCCGTGATTACCACTGTAAATACAGAAATCTCATAAAACCCTTCAAACAACGATCCAATGTTTCCAGCTTTATAAAGAAAATCGAAGAGTTTAAAGATAAATCGAAAGTTTTGTTTGACATTGCATCTTGAAAATGTAAAACTTACGAAAATGCATTTGCGAAAAAAACAAAAAGTTGCTATAATGGAGAGAGTATTTCTAACTGAATGTAGTTTAATCTTACTATTTTAAAAATTTTGAGTGATAATATTAGGTTTTTTTAAATTTGTTTTTCTTTAATTTAACTTATACATGTTATTTGTGTACGCCACTGTCGTAAAATAAAAATATTTTTAGTTTAAAATAGTTCTAAATAAAATATATAAAATAATACTAATTTGTAAAACTAAAAAGACTAGCTTACCTTATGTAGAAGAAAATTAAACTTTATTTTAATTTAATGTGTTTTCCTTATTTTTAATTTTTTTTGTGTTCCTTTTCATACCTTTGAGTACTTATTTTGGCTCAAGTTAAACTAAATATCAACAACCATTTAAAAAAACATTAATTCATTAAATCGATTATCCTCATTAGAAAACATTCTAGGTCGTTGTGGCACCGTTAAAAATCGACAAAGTTGAAAAAATTAATGGCAATCTACTGGTATAAGTAACAACTTTTGCACTCCCAAGCTTATTGATATAAAAAAATATTTTTTTTCGCTCTACACTAATAGATGTACTAAATAAAAAAAAATAAAAACAACAGATGTTAAATTTTACAGTAATAAACATAATCTATTCCGTGTCACACCGAATCTTTTTAAGGAGTAACGTGACGTGCTAGTGAGGACATTTTTTGCACACTGGTGTTTGAAAAACACTTTTTTATTAAAAAAAAATTTTTTTTAGATTACGCTTGAGTTATACAAACGCTAAGGTAATAGGAATTCAGCAAGAAAATTTACTTAAAAAGTCAGAAATGGTGTAGAAACCAGAACGGTAATTAATTGCATCTGGTTGTCGTCCCACTCATTACCAAACCTTTAATAACTGGTTTAGGCAAGCATGACTAAATATTAAAGTTAGTACAAAACTTTGTAACGTGATACTTGGTGATTTAATATTGACTTTTACGATCAAAGTCTGCTCCAAAATGAGAACACCTATAGTAATTATATAATGTTGATTTTTGTAATTTTGTTTTGAAGTTTTAAGTATACCTCTGAGCAAAACCGTTATAACTATGACTCAAACTCAAAAATGTATACCGAAACTACAGTTTCTAAAATTTTTTTGTAGAATTATTCTTTGTATATAGTGAATGAATATGTTTACACCATGTACTCAAAAAAAAAACAGTTTATTTTAAAATAAATAACATTAGTAATATTTCACAGATTTTCATGGTAATGCAAAATTATACTGAAAAACGAATTAACACATATTTATAAAACCGATTTGGGTTTACAGCTTTCCAAGTGATTTTAGGTATTCCAAAGATTTTTGAATTTCGATTGGTATTGGAGGTGGTGTAGGAAGGTGATTGCCTACAGCTCTAAATCCATTTTCATCGGCAGTATAACCAATAGAGTATACAGTTTGATCAGGTCCCGTATACTGATAGAATCCTTTTGCTTGCATACTTTCTTTATCCGTTCCTTTATTTGCTAATTTGCCAGATTCTTCTGCTTTTATACCGTTCTCCGTTTCGTACCTATAAACCAAATGTTATACGATGCCAATAATAAAAAAAAAACTTACTCCCAATGATATCCGTCAGTGTCGATATCTTCTGCTTGTTTAATAATCTTCCAATGACCATCGACGTATCGTCCCGGTTCGTATTTTACGTTTGTAACTGACGGTATCGGACTAGCTGCGGAGGCCACGTTTCCGAAAAATTGTTTTTCATTCGTCAAAGATTTGGCTGGTTTTACCTATTGTGTGTTGACTGTAGATCCAGACCCGAGTAAATTTATGGAACCAATTTGTCTATCTCGTTTTAAACTTTCAGTGTTGGCAAAGTTTATTCGTTTTTGATTATCGATTGGTAAAAATCTAGAATATAATTTTTGGTTTAAACGGTTGAGTTAGCATTTACTAACCTTGTTTTTGAAAACTTCTATCGTTTTGACGTAATCCGTTAGCATCTCCTCTGTATAAACCGCTGTTGTCGTTTTGGTAACCACCCTGTCCGTCAGGTAGGTAATCACCACTGTGATCATGTATGTAGCGCCCACTGTCATCATGTACGTATTGTCCGCTAATATCGTGTATATATTGACCATTTTCGTCATTGGAAGGTCCTTGGCAATTTAGGCTTGCAATTGTGGAAAATACGACAATAATTGCGCACTAAAAAATAAGAGTTATGTAGCAGAAAATTATACCGCCAATTTTAAAGATGATTTATAAATGACATTTATATGGATTGGGAAATGACCTTGTTTTTAAAGGCAGATTTCATGCATATTAATTGAAGGCGTCGTTTGTACATAATTCTTCACGATGAATGATATCTTATGATCTCGAAAAAATATTTTTGTTTTGTAATTAATAGTTCTTAAACGTATGTGTTAAGGAAATTGTTTATTTTTTATTGCGAAACTTTAAAATTGTATTTAGTTTTTAATAAATTTTTGATAGTTTGTACCCGAATTATTTATTGCTAAAATTCATTCAACTGTCAATTGCAACAATTATATGGTATTGATGTAGATTTTCAAGTATATGAATGCGTAGAGAAAATAAATTTAAATGTTAATGTCACAAAGTCATAACCTTTCTTTAAAAATAAATATTAGTTTCTCTTATGCATAATTTTGCAAATTTTCTATTTATTAGTCATTTACTTTTACGTCCATTTATTTTTTTAATTTTTTGTTTTTTGGACACTCGAATAATTGGTTACAATAATTTATTTTAACAACACTATAAATTAAATTGTTTGTTCTAATTATTTTAATGTATTAATAAAAAAGTTTTTATTTTTGATTAATACAATAAATAGTGCTCCAAGACGATAAATCATAGATTAATTAGACTAAAATTTATGAACTAAATTAGTAATTTTAAACGTTTCGTCTCACTTACCAACACTTTCATTTTGATGCCGCGTTAACATTCAAATCTTTGTTAATACTGCGTCACTTTTAAAGAACGTCTTCATTTATACTTTTTCTAGGGCAGCGGTGCTCAACCTACGGCCCGCGGGCCGGATCCGGCCCGCGAAGAAGCTCAATCCGGCCCGCGAGCTCCTTTCAAAGGTGTTAAAAGGTGTTACTAAGATATGCAATTATAAAAAATCCGGCCCGCGAAATCGTATGTCATGATGAATCCGGCCCACGGACAAAAAAAGGTTGGGCAACATTATTCTAGGGTGTGAGTTAGGGAATAGCGATGTCCGCCCATACAATGTCAAATTGCATAATTACAAACAGACTAATGTATCAGTGTTTTCTTCTCAGTTTTACTTACAAATTCCAGCGAGTTCGTAGTTTAAAAAAAGATGTTTCGTTTCGTGCACACTGAGTATCTAGGCGCACTACAATTACTTAATAAATATGCGACAATAGGTTAAAAATATTGGTGTTTAAGCATCCTCGGTTAAGAATCTGTAAGGATGCAGTCACAATCCTTCATGTAAATGTCGCAGATACAAAATAACTAAGAGAATATGTAGTTTTTAAGTTTAAAATATTTTGGAATTGTTTTCCTTATCTGATTAACCTTTTTAATCAAATTTGTATAATTATTAATTGTAGTAACATAAACTTTTGGTTTTTAAACCAATACACTAAAGTAATAGATGTGTAGTTTTTTTTATATAATTTTGTTCCATTCTTAAAAAGATATTTGCAAAAAAATAAAAATTTTAAAATGAAATTATATTTATTGCTTTTTATTAAAACTAGAAATTTATTAGAAATATAATCATATATTTTTGAATACTTCAAATAGAACGAATATGTAAATACATAGTACTACTAATCACATCCCGTTTAAGAAAAACAATTTAATGAATTGATGATTTTTATGTAAAAATTAAAAGATAGAATTAGATCAATTATAGACAATAACATAGCAATTTTTATTCAAAAACATGGTTTCTAATTTATATATTTGAAACCACACATTGCAAATCCAAAAATAACAAATTATTCAAAAGTAATCAAACTTGAACATTTCAAATTTGGATCGGGAAGTAATCAAACTTGAACATTTCAAATTTGGATCGGGAAGTAAAAAAATGGTAAGTGGAACATTTTCATTTTCATTTTCAATAAAAAAGCATCAAATTGACTTTGTTCAAAAATATTCAACGCAAACAAACTCGAATAAAATTAAATTTTTTTAAACCTTTTCTGTTCATATAGAATTAATCAACATTTTTTTGACATTTATTTATTATTGTCATTGCAAATGCCATAATAATTTTTGAACAATAATCAAAATTTGAACACAAATTGTAAATTGAGAAATAAAAATAAGTGGTTTAATTTGTTTTCAATGCAAACAAACTCGAATAACATTTTTTAAAACTGTTTTTGTTCACATAGAGTTAATTAATATTTTTTCACATTTATTTATCATTGTGATTGCAAATGCCAATATAATAAATTATTAAAAAATAATGCAAATTTTTACATTTAAATTTTAAACTGCGATATAAAAATATGGTAAGTGGAACAACTTTTTTACGAAAAAAAAACGTCAACTGGATTTTTTTTAACTTGTATTTAATCAAGTAAATTCAAATAATATTTTCAAAAAAATATTTAAGTCTTTTTGTTCACACAGTTAATCAATATTTCTTCACATTTATTTCGGATTTTAACGGTTTCATTGTTGTTTACAATAGAAGAATTATTACCTTAAAACGTGAGTAACTACGGACACTTTTTTTCAAGTTTTTGATCGTACACTAAACACCAAGACATCTAAATTTAAGCAATTTTTGACTAAGATACCCTTAACATCATAAAATTTTGGCCGTCTTAAATGTTTAATATTTGATTTTAAGATTTTTTTTACAAACTGTCTAAAGTCACCCTTTAAAGTGGGACGACTTTAGACGGTAGTGTAAAACTACCTAAAACCAATGTGTGTAGGGATAATTTTAGACAAAAATTTTCTTTATCTAAGTGCAAAAGTTGCAAAATTGTTGGTTATAACAAAAACATTATTTTATCATAAAAAGAAATTGACGGCCCGAGCAGAGACTTTAAAACTGTGATCCAAAAATGAGTACATATCAATTAATAATTAACGATTTGATTGGCGCTTGAGAAATCCAAACCAAAAATCTAAGATGTCTGATCCTGTTGAATCACCAGAAGATATCTCAGAAACAGATGCGCGAGTAAATTGGATTTGAAACTGCGAAAAGAAGAATTGATCCAAAACCTGAAAGTACATCGATCAGAAACAACCAGCAACGTTGACGAATTAAAAGCACGTATGCTTCATACAAACCGGAAAACATCCAGCAAGTACGCTCACGTATCCTAAAAGCCAAAGTACTTCCCGGCCAACATCCCCGAACCCTATATCATCGCATCGCACAGGTATGCAAATGTTTGCGTAAATAGGAAATAAAGTTTAATGAAAAAGTTGACCCCATCTCGTTCCTGAACCGAATCGAATACCAGAAAGTTAGTTATGGTATACCGGGTACTGTGTTACTACAGGCACCTCTAAAAGTCTTGAAAAATAACGTATTTTTGGGGTATCAAATAGAGAAACAGAGACCTATGGAGGCGTTGAGAAGATTTTACTACTCAACGTTATTTAATTTCTAGGTACCAATTGCACCTAGAAGAACCTATTTAAAGTTGACTTTAAAAAAAAGGGAGAAAACCCGGCGTCTACATCCATGCACTCTAGACGCTAATAACACGACAGGGCCAGATGTCTCCCGAAGTGCAACTAAAAAAGGTTTATAAAGATTTAGTATACTCATACAAACGGTATATTAATCTATTCATGGCCACATTTTTATTTTTTGCATAAAGTCGGTTTTCTGAAGGGTATCATTGATAAAAGTCAAGAAAAAATTCTATCTTACCAATAATTTGTTTAACAGAATTGAGAAAAAAAGTTCCATTATTAGAACGTGGTCATTTGAAAGTGCAGTTATTTTAAAAAATACAAACACTATCGAACAAAGTCATATATTCATTTTAAGACTAATTACACTGATCTGCAAAAAAATATTTTTTATCGAGCCCTGACACTATTCCGGGTGATTCTTATGTAAAATGACGTCCTGAATCCAAATATGTTTTTCGTTTTCTTCCATCACTCACCATTTTCGAGGGAGCCCCAAATCTCTAATTTTACCACTTTTCGATAAATTAATTATAATTTATTTATCGAACGATAATAATAATTATAATAATTATTATAATAATAAATATATGGACATGAATTTAATTTAAATAAAAAAAAGAACTATTTTAGCTATAAACAGTAATAAATAAAAAGATATTCATCGTTACTTGGTGCTTGCTTTCCTTTTATACCCTGAGGTACAGCTCTCTCGTTTCAAAAACCAGCAGTACTCCGCCAACATGCTTGCATTCCACTTCCTGAACATCATTTCTCTAGCTTAGCGACGTATTGATGGGACCGTTCCCCGTGTTCATCCGAGACTGCTCCTAAATTTTTAGAGAAAAAGTCCAGATGCGAATGAAGGAAGTTAACTTTAACAGACATGTTACATCCTATGTCCTTGTACGCTAAAAGCAGTTCCTCGACGTGAGCGACATAATCTTCACTTTTGTGGTTACCCAGGAAGATTTTCTCGCAAAGGTCAGTCCCGTACGATGTAATGTTTATCTCGGGCCTGGCTATCCCATTCACAAAGGAAGCAGCAATATTTTGTGAATCCTGATTGCAGGCCCGTGAGTAGAGGCACAACTTTTAAGTCAACGCAAAGTTTCCACTTATAATCATGATAACTTATTTTAATAAGGATTCTGAAGATGTTTTCGTACGTTTCCTTCATATCAACAGAGTATGCAACTGGAACTGATGGGAAGTCATTCCCATTTGCCAACAGGACAACTTTTAAGCTTGTTTTTGATGATTCTATAAACAGTCTCCATTTGTCTGGGTCACATGGCATCTGCAGCTCTGTCATCAATAAATTTGCATTAGGGCAGAACACTAAATATTTATCTTTTGAGAAAAGACATTTCAGGGTTGCTTGTCTGGTCCTGTAAGAAGATATTTTTACTCCCTTTTTTTAAGAGACTCCACTGTGGAAGTCGCGATCCTAGGAGCTGAGATTTAGTCTTGGGTAACTGCAAATTCCTGACAAGATCATTTAATTCCGATTGAGTGAGGAGGTGAGGTTGCCGAGAAACTAAATTTGCGAAATACTCTTCATCATTATTGAACGTATCATTCGAAGCCCCAGGTTCTGGCTCAGAGTCTTTTAAATCAATTTTCGGCTCTAGAGTATAAGTGTTTGGGGCTCTGGGATTGGCAAAGTATCGTTATGAGGAACAGGTTTTAGAGCTGACGGAATATTGGGATACTGAAATGTATGCTTACTTTTGCTCGAAAACCCAACGGTGGAAGTCATACAAAAGTAACAATCTGTAAGATGACAGCGAGGTTCACGCCAAACCATGGGCACAGCAAATGGCATTGATTTACGGGTACCTTTAAGCCATTTGGTCAAACTACTGTAACAAGTCGTACAGCAAACTGATAGAGCCCAAGTCTTGTCCTGGTCGCCAACTTGACAATCAAAGTACAATTTATAAGCTGTTTTAACAAGCGGAGAAAGGGGTTTTGGTTGCGTTTTTAACCTATCGGAATGATTTTAACACTCGCGTGACATAATTAAATAGTAATTCAACGCCCGATATTAACCACAAATCAAACTTAGTCACTTGAAAAAATCCGGAGTAAAAGTAGTTTTACTGTTTTACACAAATGAACAAAAATGAACACAAAATCCAGCACGTTTAAAACGTCGACAAGTTAACTCTGCAACAGTTATAGATGTACTGATCGAAGCAGTTAAGCAAACAATGTAATATACTATAATGAAAAGAGTAATGCAGTTCAAGCCTGTCGAAAATTCCTGTTCAAACCTGCATGTGGTACTGAGATCGCAAGCGTCGTGCACTGAATCTTCCTAACTGTTTATTGATATTTTTTTTACTGTTCTTATATATTTGTATTTTATTGTTGTTTCTATATACATTTTATAGCAAAACTTTTGCCATATATTTTGGTAAAATTTTATTACCTGCTTTGGGATGTTTAACGGCTATAAGTTAAAATTCTAAAAAAAAATGCAAAAAACAAAATAAAAATGGGGTCCCCCAAAATAAGTGGGTGATGAATAAAAACGGAGCTCGTTTTTGGATTCAGGAGGTCATTTTACATAAGAATCGTCAAGAATGGTATCAGAGTCAATTTTCATGCAGACCTGTGTTATTTCTGTTGGTCATGAAAAGCTTTAGAACAGTTCAAAGGATGGATATTGACACGACACACATTACAACCAAAAGTGGTATTTTTTTACAAACTTTACATCGGTTTAATTCGAGGGTTTCTGGATAATGCAACACATTCAAATTGTTAGAGACAGCTGCAGGAACATTTCTAGTTAATACATGTCTGAACCTTGGTCGAATAGCTGAATGAACGATTTGTATGTAAATGTAAATAAGTAGACGCAATATCTCTTATAAAACCTAAAAAGTTTAGGGCGGGTTCGATTTTTAAAAATTATCTTCCGTCGTTTCTAAAAACTTTTTTTTAACTTCAATCTCTATTCTGTGTAAAGTCTAAGCATTTAAGAGCGTTGTTAAAAATAGATGACTAAATGGAGACCAGTACCACTTGTTGTTTTGCAATTTTATTCTGTAGTTAAAAATATTCCTGTCCATTAAATCTGTATCTCCAATTTGGGTATTGTAAAGATTTATCGTATTTGGCATGTGCACAGTTGTATGTTTCTTTTCTGTCGCAAAATATATTTTAGCAGACTTTGTTGGTACTACACCATAAATATTCAATGCAACCTGAACTATAGAATTATCAATCCATTGCATCACTATTATGCTTTTATCCTTGTTTACACAGGAGGTGATAAAACCCTTTTTTTCTTTCTTTGCTTCTTTTTTTAGTTCGATTTTGACGTATTGTACTCGTACAACCGTATCCAAGTTTAGTCATTTTTCTAAGAAGCGGCAAACCAGTAAAAAATCTATCAATAAAAAAGTTGTAATGAAAGGTGGTTACCACTGATGCTCCAAGACCAAACTCCAAATTCTGAAGATACGTTCCTTTTCCCTGATAAGGCTCTGTGCCTATCAAATATCTATTTGAACTGTTGATCGACTAAAATTTTAAAGCCGTATCTTATTGGTTTGCCTAAAATTCTTTGCTTATAGCTGTGGTGACTGCAGTATGGAACCATTGACTCGTCAACATCAATATTTTCTGTTTTGGGCAAAATATCTAAACATTTTTGGTTTAGGTGGTTAATCAATGGACAAATTTTGCCAAATTTGTCATCTTGAGTTAGGTGTGTATTATCTGCAAAGTTTAGGTTTCTTGAAATTTTTCTAAATCGTGTGTGAGACATAGCATCAGCGATGGCTTGATTTCTTAGATTTGCATCTAAACTCCAATACATATCTCGGCTTGGTGTGGCATTGTATCTAGATATCATAAGGATGGCCAAAAAAGCTTTTATGTATGTTACAGATAAGTCAAACGCACTATGTGCATTCTTTTCTTTAGCATATTTTATTGACTGATCTCTGACATACTCAAAAATGTAGCTATCCTAAATCTTTTCAAAACGACACATACCGTGCCTGTTTGTGTATGGATAGTTATACGTTACCTGATATAACCACAGGCGATTCCCGTTTATTTCTTCTAGTAAACGTTTATGGATACCAGTTTTAAGCCTTATCAATACTGAGCTAAGCCGGAGGAATTACAAATTGTAATACCTTTGGTTTAGCTCTATTTACGGTAGAGTGTTAGCAACAATTTTTAATTATTGGAAAGCTAGAATACAAGTTTATTAAAGATTTACAAGCAGTATCTACAATAAGTGTAACATTTAATTTGTTTTATTCCGGTAGACCCGGGCAGGTAGGATGGCGTTATTTCTGGTTCCTTTTTGTTTTTAGTGAATTTTGCTACAAGTAAGAATTAATTGTTTCAACAAAATAAAAATAGTGTTACTTTATCAAATAATGTTCATTAAGAGAACTGGGTGTTAATTTCACATGTCTCTGCTCGGGCCGTCAATACAATCATGTAGGTAATATTCGAAAAAAGTAAACTCTTATGTCAAAAATACAGTTATAATAAAAGAAAAGAAAACGTTGTCCTTATGTGGCTTTTTTCAAAGAAAGGTGATAATATAATTTTTACTTTCTGCACTATTGTAACATAAAATTCGTTTATTTTAATATCTTCATTGGAGAAGCAGTCTCTTGGTTTCTTGAAAGTCATTTCTTTATTCGAATGAGATGATTCAGATGAAAAACAATTTTTGTCAAATAAATTAAGATTATTTTTGACGGTTGCAAAATGAGTTAATGGCAAGGAGTCTGTATTGACATTGGAATCATCTGATAGAACGTTCTAACGTTTCTTAGATTTTTGTATACCAGACGTTGGCGGCAATTGAGCATTTTACACAACGAAAGGTGGAAGAAGTTTGCCAGAATCCATTATTTCATAGCGATGTTTTCCACGGATGTTCGGAGCTCACTAAAATATTCTATTAAAATGTCATTACTTAGTTGTGCCCTACATCTCTTTATATTTTGACAAAAGTTTATTGTAAGATTACAGTGTTTAGATAATAATGGTTTCATCCAATCATCAACATAGAAGGTTATCGAGAATTTTTTATATTCACTCTTTTTCTGTCAAAGTATTGTTGAACTATCACTCGAACATCGTACGGAGAAAGAGAAAACTCCCATTCTGCTGCCAATTCAAGGCTACCACCAGCTTTCCTTTTCCTTCTAAAGATAATAATCTTTGATCTGTTTTGACGTCAATGTTTTTAATTCTGTCGCTAATAGTGGACTTCAGAACACCATAAAATTTGGTAATTGGTCATATGCTTTTTCCTACGAGTTTTTACATCATTGATGGTATTTTACAATAACTGTTGTAGGTAATTGTGGTAGCTTCTACCACTCAGCACTTTCTTGTAAACACGGCTGAAGCCACTCTCAAACGGAATTTTTTGTTATCACCCTGTATATGAAATATTTGTAAAGCTAAAAAATTAAACTCCTTGCCAAAATATTCTCGAAACATCAGCTTTCCTAGTAGTAAGAACAAAAATTGTACAAAAACATGCAGCTGAAGTGGGCACAACGTACTTTTTCACTATTTTTTGAAAAAAAAAACAGAAAGTATTTGTTACAAACAATCAAAACGTACAATTATTTGTAAAAAACTTGCAAATCAGTGTTCTTAATTATAAATAATTCACAATTTTTCTCATAATTTCACAAAATTTCTTTAGGTTTGATAAATTAGGTTGGTTGGTATAAATGCTAACACGCGACATTTTTTAAGTGATACAGATTATAAAACGTATACATAATTTCCCCCAAAATTTTACAAAAAATTATAATACTTACAAAATACCAGCAACAACATAAAATTCCCAAATTTTGTGGAATTCTATTACAATTGGCAACGCTGCTGCAAACATTTGGTAAAGTCATATATGTCTTATCGTACACAGAGTTGCCGCTGTAAACACATATGCAATAAAACTACCTGTAGTTCAAAGTCACCACAAGTGTCCAAAGTTCTACAATAGCGAATATTGATCCAGCAAACATTGTTAACTATGACGAAATTCACTTTAGCGATGATTCTAGTAAAGTCAAGATCGCTTGTAAACGTGGTGCAAAAGACTTCAACAAATAAAGATCTTTTATCAACTTTTGTTGTACAAGGCTAAGTATCGACACCAAGACTAAGAAAAAAGTGGTTCTTTTAGATGTGAATATAGCATTAATAAGTCGGACTTGTTTGAGGCAACAAAGTTTTACGAGTGAAATAACATATTTTTGAAACAAGAAAGGAATCAAGCTACCAATTGAAGATAACATTTTTAGTCATTTAACCATAAAAGTTTTTAAGGAATGTCATAAAAATTATATTCATTTTTTTGTCACTGAACTCGATACATCTCTGTCAACTCTTAGATGTGTAGTTTTTATAGGTGTTTAAAGAAAGGATGGCAAAAAATATTGACAGCTATTGCAAGAAACATTATAGTTCATTCAAGGTACGATTGAAGCAAATATGCTTTCTAAATTTTGAAAATGAATGAACTCTGTTTAATCCGTAAATTTTCAAATGTGATGAAGAAACATGTATTCTGCTTGAACACTCTTTATTAGATTTTTTTAAAAGAAAACTGGAGCTGTCAAGAAAATATCAAAAAGGAAAACAAAAGCAGATATATGTATCACGTAGTTAAGAAATTGAAATTGAAATCACTTATACAAAGTCAAAAGAAAGCGAAGAACATAAAATCTTCAGAAGTATAAGTTAACAGATTTGGGATCATTACCTCACTCTACGAAGTGACTTCGCACACTTTTAAAATAAAATTTTCCATTAGCGCAAAACAAAATCTGTGTTTGCATTTGAATTTTACGATGATTGAACTACACTTAATGAAAAATATAGTCTAGGTATTGTTACAGTTTGGGAAAAATATGAAGAAAACTCTGACTCATATTGAAAAAGGTCATGGAGTTGGATAGAAGGAGATGAAAGTCCCAAAATAATGACTTTTACAGTCCTCTAACAAAAAACCTCACCTTGACGAAAAACTAGTTAACATAGAACAGGATCAAGGATTTGCCAATAAACAAAGTAAATAAAATTTTACTAGTGAAAAAAGAACAGTAGAAAACTACAATTTAAATAAAAGAAAGGAGAAAAATTTATTAAGAAGGAGTACTGTGAAGAAGGTGGAATGAAGGAGAATGGGGATACTTTATTAAAGATTAATGAAGAGAAGTGCAGAAATGATATTTAAAAATGAACAGAAATGTGATAAAATGAAACAAAACTATAGTGGTACAAGAAAGAAAGAACTTAGTGCTTCTTCTCGTGGATGCTTTTTAGCAAAAGTACAAGGAAGCAACATAAAATTAAGATTTAGAAAAGTGGCAGTGAGAAAGGAGAAAATGAAAGCAAAAACAATAGTGATCAATACAGTACTTTGGAAGCAGATTATACCGACGAATATCCTACCTATAAATTACCAAAAATTGATGTAGTTAAATTCAATGATGTTTTTAGTGCTCCTATGAAGAAAAACAAGCTGTTTACAAACAAAAAAGTTTCTGATGAAGAACCAACACAAAGTGATGCAAAACAGAAAAGAAATAGAAGAAAAAAGACCGATTCATCCAAATGGAAAAGAAATGTTGCCAAAGACATAAGAACTAAAAGCAAAACCTACATTAATAACAATTTAAAAAACCCAACAGTAGTTGAAGCAGGATCTACGCAACCAACTTGTAAAAAACTGCGTAAATGTTCTAAAAATGTTTGAAAGAAACCAGGAAACTTATTTTTGAAAAGTATTGCGAACAAGGTAATTTGTATAAACAACGCAAATTCATTGCACGCATAATGTCTGAAGTTAAATCTCAATACAGATATCAAAAAGACGGCAGTAACCGGAGATATGCTTTTTTATTTTCCTATTCATGACAAAAAAATTATTTAAATCTACATTAGGCATCAATGAAAGAAATATTAGAACTGTAATACAACAAAATTAAAGGCGGTTTTGTTAAGCTAGATCAGAGGGGCAAGCATGAGAACCATGATAGAGTGGACCCTGCTGTCAAGCAAGAAATACGTGAGTTCATTTCTAAAATACCTAGAGTTGAAAGCCACTACATAAGGCAACAGTCATCTCGTGAGTACGTATAAATACACCTGGACGCCAGAAACAAAAAAATCTAAAATCAATTATAGATTACATAATAATAAAGAAAAACAATACAATAACAATTAAAGACGTATGAGTGAAAAGAAGGGCCGAGTGCGGCAGCGATCACACATTGTTAATAACAAACATGGAATTCAAATAGAAAAACAAAAACAGATAGCACAATAAAAGCGGAAAAATCGATAAAAACCGAAACCTCAAACTGTACCTACTGCAAGACGAGACAATAAGGGCAATATACCAAAGAAGACTGGATCAAAAACTAAGTTCTAACTAAGAGTTCAGATTTAATACAGTGGAAGATACGTATATAAAAATGAAGGAGAGTAAAAAGGGCGGGATTAAGAGAAATAGATGGAACAGAAACTAATTTCAAATGGAAATTTAATGAAGCAGCCACGGAAGCAATTAATGTGAAAAACAACTGTACAAAAATGGCTAAGCACAAAAAAACGAAGACTAAAGGAAGTACAGAAAAAATAGAGACGTAAAAAGTAAAAAAATAGAGAAGTAAAAGCCGTTAAAGAAAAAAATGAAGAATGGAAAAGAACCTGCCAAAACGTCGACCAATATATTGGAGGGACAAGAAGTTCGGAATCCTGGAAAATAATAAAACCTCAAAAACGAATAACACGGATAAAGCACACATACCAAATATCAAGGAAGATGAATGGGAATACTACTATAGGAACCTACTAACGGGAACACGAGAAGAATTTATAGAACAAAGAGAAGAACATAAAAATGGAAGAAAAGAAATAATAGACATGACGGAAGAAGACATGCACAAAGCAATAATCAAAAATAATAGATCACCAGAACCCGGAAGAATTGACCCCGAACTAATAAAATACGGATCCAAAAAACTCATACGGATGATCAAAAACATGTTACAAAAAACAATAAATAGAGAACAAAAGCCTGAGGATAAGAAACACGCATATTTAGCTTCTATATTTAAAAACGGGTCAGAAGGAAATGCAAAAATTACAGATGAATAGGCGTAATAGCAATGATAGGAAGAGTCTACGGAAAGGTAACAGGGAGGTATAGAAGAAAGAATTGGGGAAGAAAAAAGCGGGTTTCACAGTAGGAAAATCAACCATAGATCACATATACACGCTACAGCAACTTATAGAAATGAAAACGGTCAAAAATATAGCAATACATCTCGATTTCATTGATTTAAAAAAAAACATATGACAGTACCAAGAAGCAAACTCTGGAAAGCCATGACAGAAATTGGAGTACCACACAATCTGATAGAGGCAGTGACAAACCTATATAGGAACAAGAAAGTAGCAGTGAAAGTTGGATCGAAAATGACAAACAACTTTGAAATTACTAAAAGATTGATACAAGGCTGCTCCACTTCACCGACACTTTTTAAAATATACCTTAAGCACACCTTGAAAACAGAAAACGAAAATGCGAAGGAATGGGCGTGCCAGTTAGAAATGAACACTTATACACACTTAGTTTCGTAGACGATCAGGTGGTCATCGCTCAAGATGAAGAGAATCTCGATTTTATGCTGCGTAAGTTAAAAGAAGAATATACAAAATCAGGACTAGAAATAAACTTTACGAAAACAGAGTATCTGGTAACGTCACAAGTAAAAGAAGGAGACCTTATAGTAGACGAAAACACCAAAATAAAAAAGCAAAAAGTTTAAATACTTAGGATACACTATAGCAAAAATACAAGAAAGAAAGGGGAGATAAAAAATAGGTTGGGACAGACACGAAAATGTGTAAGAGAACTTCACCTAATCATATAGGATAAAGACATTACAAGAAATACAAAAATCCAGATATACAATACCATGATACAAAGCATTATGACATACGGAGCAGAAAATTGGATCATAAATAAAAGAAATGGAAGTAAAATAACAGTAGTGGAAATGGAATATTGGAGAAGGTGCTGTGGAGTTGCGAGATTAGACAGAATAAGCAAAGATGAAATCAGACATAGAATAAATGTGCAGACAGATACACTCAACTACATAAAAAAAAAGATACAGACATGTCAGACGATGTAGCAACAGTAGATGGAATAATAGAGTGACCGACTGGAGCCCCCGTAAGTAGAAGAAAAAGAAGATCAAGTAGGTCATGGAGAGACGAAGTGGATACAGCAATAAGAAAAGTAAACATTGGTAATGGAAAATGGAACAGCAGAAAATAATGAAGATTGAAATTGAGAGATGGAAGGTGACAACCGTAAAGAGTCCAGCATATATAAATATATATAATTGGCATGTATTTATACGCCGTTCAAATTCTTAAACTAAAATCAATGACTCATAAATTCCTCATTTTTTGAGGTCAGGTCCCAGGTCTACAGGGTACATCAGAATAATACGTTCGGCAAAAAAACAAGGAAAACTTACAAAGTTGTTAAAATGAGCCACTCAGATTTTTTAGATTTTTTTAGACAAAACAAATAGATTCAAATTTTACTTATTGCACTAATGAAGAACAAGATCAAGGAAACATACAGGATAAGGCGGAAAGCAAGCCACTGTCTGTCCCTAACCCCAAAAATAAACATTGAAAAAAAAGGAGTCAATACAAAAAAAAACAAAAGATAATAATATTGCCATAGCTGATATAAGAATTGTTCAAATGCTGAAAAACGAAGCAAGAGTAATGTACGCGAAAACTTCTTACAAGCAAAGACAATTCTTGAAGATAAACGTTGCTGGAACCAAGCCAATAAAACCGATCAGAAAACAAAGCGAAGATGAAAAATTTAAACAAAAAATCACCATGGCCGAAAATCAGCTCAAGAGGAAAAGTAAAAAATAATAAGAACACCCTGATAGACTTTAAAAATATTATTATATATAATGTCCTCCAGCTTACCTATGCAAATTAGAGGTCGGAGAGAAAAAAAAGCTGATATTCTAGATCTTATAAAATCTAATCACATTCCTAGGTTTTATGAACCGTATTATAAAGCTATTTTTGATTAGTCTTTTGATAGAAATAATTCAAGTGACATTAATGTATGTATATTAAAGTATTCATTAACATGGTACTTAATGTTTTCTTGAAACTTCACCAATGACATTGTGTATCTTTTTTGTTTCGTTTGTTGACTATTTAAATAATGTTCTCATTTTTTTTTGTTTTAAAACACATTTATAACTACAATTGACGTAATAAAAATTTAAACAAACATTCCTTAATTAGAATAGGGAACAAGGTAATTGAGAAAACCTGTAAAATTTTCCGTTCGTTTGCTTCTTAGATTTCAGTCTAAAATTACAATAAATACATTATTCATGTAAAAAAAACGATATAAAAGTCTTTAAACAAAAAAATCCACAAACATACTCTTTACGTAAAAAGTAACTAATAACACTGGTCTGCATGAAAATCGGCCCTGATACCATTCTTGGCGATTCTTATGTAAAATGACCTCCTGAATCCAAAATGAGCTCCGTTTTTACCCATCACTCACCTATTTTGGGGGAACCCCATTTTTATTTTATTTTTTGCATTTTTTTTTTAGAATTTTAACTTATAGCCGTTAAACATCCCAAAGCAGGTAATAAAATTTATACCAAAGTATATGACAAAAGTTTTGCTATAAAATGTATATAGAAACAACAATAAAATACAAATATATAAGAACAGTAAAAAAATATCACTAAACAGTTAGGAAGATTCACTGCACGACGCTGGCGATCTCAATACCACATGCAGGTTTGAACAAGAATTTTCGACAGGCTTGAACTTGCATTAGTCTTATCATTATAGTATATTACATTGTTTGTTTAACTGCTTCGATCAGTACATCTATAGCTGTTGCAGAGTTAACTTGTCGACGTTTTAAACGTCCTGGATTTTGTGTTCATTTTTGTTCATTTGTGTAAAACAGTAAAACTACTTTTACTCCGGATTTTTTCAAGTGACTAAGTGTGATTTGTGGTTAATGTCGGGCGTTGAATTACTGTTTAATTATGCCACGCGAGTGTAAAAATCATCCCGATAGCTTTTGCTATGTCTGCGGGAAATTAACTTTAAAAGCGCTACGAAAACCCCTTTCTCCGCTTGTTAAAACAGCTTATAAATTGTACTTTGATTGTCAAGTTGGCGACCAGGACAAGACTTGGGCTCCATCAGTTTGCTGTACGACTTGTTACAGTAGTTTGACCAAATGGCTCAAAGGTACCCGTAAATCAATCCCATTTGCTGTGCCCACAGTTTGGTGTGAACTTGGCTGTCATCTTACAGATTGTTACTTTTGTATGACTTCCACCGTCGGGTTTTTGAGCAAAAGTAAGCATACAGTTCAGTATCCCAATATTCCGTCAGCTCTAAGACCTGTTCCTCATAACGATACTTTGCCAATCCCAGAGCCCCCAAACACTTATACTCTAAAGCCGGAAATTGATTTAAAAGACTTTGAGCCACAACCTGGGGCTTCGAATGATACGTTCAATGATGATGAAGAGTATTCCACAGATTTAGTTTCTCGGCAACCTCACCTCCTCACTCAATCGGAATTAAATGATTTTGTCAGGGATTTGCAGTTACCCAAGACTAAATCTCAGCTACTAGGATCGCGACTCCAACAGTGGAATCTCTTAGAAAAATGAGTAAAAATATTTTCTTACAGGACCAGACAAGCAACCCTAAAATGTCTCTTCTCAGAAGATAAAGGTTTAGTGTTCTGCCCTAATGCAGTTGTTCTATTGAAGCTTTCACATAGTGGAAGCTGATTAGGAGTAAAAGTTGATAGTGAAAACTCGTGCGACTCTAAATGTATGAAAATTAGGCTAAGAGATAGCTGCTGTTGGTAACCAAACTGGAAGTGTTGGTTATGCTAGATCAACAATGAGATTAATTAGATTAACGAGCTTCTTCCGAAAATTTTTGAGTTTGATCATAGTCATTTCATCACCATTTGGAAACACGCTCAATAATAAAAAATCTTTCTAAGTTTATCACTTGATAATGGGTTTTTACCTGATGTAATGGATTTCTTTCTTTTTCTTGGGAGGAGGTCCCATTGGCCCAGTTTCATGTGAAGGTGAATTAATTGCCTCATTTCCTCTTTCCGTTGCTTTATTTTCTTCATAACTTTCATTGACTGTTAATGAGTTATCAGTCTCTAATGACAGAGAAAGTGGAGATGGAAGGTTCCCAGGTAGATCATTTTTTTTGTCAGTCACATAGAGAACATTTTTTTTACTATAAGTAGTGTACTTTAAGATTCCAAGTCCTTAAGTATCTGAGGTAAAAGAAAAGAAAAAAATAAAATTGTATTCAAAAGATTGATATTTTTGGTGTGAAGGAAATGGAGTCTTAGTTTCGGATACAGTGGTTGCTTAATTTCGGATACATAAAAATTTTAGGATAGCAATCTTCAAAATATAATAAAACTATGCAATATAAGAACTATTTATTTGTTGAAACTCATATGACATTTAAAAGACAAAAATGACTTGAATGTTACGATACATAAAAATTAAAATAAATTCTAAAATTACAAATAAAATTAAAAACGACAATCTTTTCATTCTGCGCAAATAAAAATAGTCTTCTTTTTAAATCCTGTGCACTTTTCGTGACCCCACTTAAAACATTTACTACTTCTGCCCATACCTCGCCATGTGTGTCTGCTGAAAACAATCCTAAGCATATCATGCACTCGGCATCGTCAGCATCTATCATATGCTCATCTGATTCATCGGATAAAATGAGCTCTTCATCTGAAGAACTTAAAGAGCTGTCATAAAATATCTGCCTTTTCGCTGACTTTGTCTTTTTTCTAATTATTTTTTTGACTTCCGATGTCGATGGTTGTGGTTCTTCGATTATCTTAGCTTTGTTTTTTAGAATTCTCTGATTTAATTTTAAAACGGGATTTTGCTTTTTTCCAGAGATTCTTCAAGGGCTGTTTTGTAAAGAAATCTAGTGATTAGAACTGCTTTCCCCTTCTTACTTTCTTGAAAGTAGGCAAATGACTTAAATCGGTAGATGTGCTTGTCTTTAGAGACAGAGTCGATTGTTTCTGTTTGAGTTGATTGGATTTTGAGGGCTAAAAATACTTTCTGATTTTTCAGATAGCGTAGGTTCTAAGTCGCTTTCTGTCGTTCTTTCATCAGCATTTGGGCAGCTTTCTATGGCAAACTCATGTTCACCAAAGACGTTTCTATTACATGGAAAACCCATTAATAGCAGTCTGAATGGTTGCAACACAAGCATAGGCTCTACCAACTAGTTCAGCTATTTGATATGCGGTCACTATTCTTCCAGAATTGTTTTTAACCATGTTTCTATTTCTTGCGCACAATAAGTTTTGAACCGGCTCATAAAAGCCACATCTAACGCTTGCATTTTGTAAGTTGAATGAGGGGGTAGGCAAACAATCATGAGTTCATGTTTCTTCCAACAGTGATAACATCAATGTTACGTATGTGCAAATAATGGCCGTTGAGAACGAGGATCACAGGGTTTTCAACTGATGGTTTTGTAATAGCTACGAAATGATGTAACCGTTTTGTAAAACTATCTCCTTGTATCCATTTTAACACATGCAATGATGAGATAGATCCCGGAGGAGCTCTATTTATGAGCTTTGGTTTCATGTTCTTTCTGGGGAAAACGAACATAGGCGGGATACATGTACTAGCTGCGCTCATGCAAATAACAAGCGTTACCAGAGTTACCACGTTCGGCAGAGGAAATACTGACAATCTGTTTTTTTTCCTTTTAAACCAATAATCTTAGAGATTTTATGTTGTACAATGCTCGCTCCAGTCTCGTCAACATTAAAATTTTTTTGCGGACAAGATCCCACTTTTTTAAATTCTTTTTCATAAATATCAAAAAATTCGGCCACATTTTGTTTTGCCGTGGCTGCTGATATTGCATGAGAAGTTTGAAAGGATAATCTCAACCATTTAGTACCTGGTTGACCAGTAGTATCTCTAAATTGCTGGCGCAGGTTCTTTTGCAAAGCTAGTTGAAAAGCCGTTGTCTTATGTCTCGTACACGTAAACCAAAGAATTATTTCTCCATATCTAATAAATATTGAACTAGAAAACTCTTAAGTTCATAAAGAAATATGGGTTTTCTTCCAATTTTAGTGTTCATCAGAAGTCTTTTAATGTAGATTTAGGCACTCTAAACACTTTATGAGCTTTAAAATATCCCATTTTGTTATTTTGCACCGCTTCTACAGTTTTTGTATGTCTTCTGGGTTCCACTTTCTTCTCTTCTTGACCTTAACAGCAATAAAAATTGAAACAGGTAACTGTTCCAACGAATACAATACTCCAACTTGTATACCCTATTTTTGGATATCCGAAATTAGGCACTATTGACTATCCGGAATTAGGGCTTCACAAATAATTCTTTTCAATCCACATGTATAAAGTAATAACAAAACTATTCATTTAAAATCAAACTGACACTAAACTACACCTTACCACCTTCATATTAAACTTTATTACAACTTACCGCTTGCCCTGCAGCAGAGTTTAAAGTTGACATCTTCAAAAACTACACTTTTGCACGATTTTACATTAATTTTTTGTTTCGTACACGATATTTCAAAGGCCGCGGCGACAACACAGATTCGGTATGTTGCCGGTTGCTTCACTTGACTATTGTTAGCAGCGACATCTACCGCATAGATAATGAAAAATGACGGTATCCGAAGTTAAGGTATTATCCAAAATATAAAAACTTTTTTCTACGATTTCAGGAACATCATGGTTTACAGTAGGTGCTATATATTTTTTTTGACCTTGAAACAAGATAGTAATTTTTTAATCTTTCTTATAAACACCATTTTCAGATTTTTCTTTGCATTCTTTTACTGAAACAAAAAAAAACAGAATTAAAAATTGTCATTTATTTTACTACATAAATGACTACTTTCCACTTTACGTATTTCGTGTAACTTTATTCACAGAATTTTTAATTTTTAGATATCTAGTCATTGGCAACTTGTTTAAATGTTTAGCTCAATATTTCATAAAAGGTAAATGAACTATTGGTTTGGTTGTAGTTGAGACAACGGATGCAATAAGAAAGTGTTTATAATCACTGTACATAAGTGTGGAGTGAAATTTTTTTTTAAAATTGAAAACGCCTGTAGTGTCAAACGACGTGTCTTGAGGTAAAGTGATTAAAATTTGAAACATTTCCAATATGATCTTGAGGTTCCTCTTCGCCCTTCTTTATCGAAGTATTAACTAGAACAGCAATTTTAGCCTAAAATCAGTGTAATAATATTTCAGATCATTGCGTCTGCGCAATTAGGGTGCAGTGCGCATGTCTTAATAATACAACGTCTCGGCTCAAGTCACTCGCATATTTCAGTGTCTGTTTAGTTCACTTTTGCGGTTGTCAGAACGTTTTTCGTAATATAGAAATGCCGAAAACACGTAAAGAATCGTTTTGTGAAGTGTTCGGTTTATTCAAGAAATTTGATGGCAATTCTTACAAACTCAGATGTTATGAGATATTATTTGTGGTGTAGGTTATTGTTAAAAGAGAACGCGAATGGAAAAGATCCGAGTGCGAGTGACATTTCCAGAGCTGTACTGGCGGATTTGAAAAATATATGGCAAAAAGAATCAATTCCAATAATTTCTGATCAAAGAATTTTGAGCTTAATAGCGAACCTTAATGAAAAATATAAGGCTATAAAAAGAACAAAAGAAATGTTAAGAAAAAGTGATAACATTCAGAGAGCTCAGTGAAATAACGCTATTTGATATATCCGTCTGCAAATGTAAAAACTTCTGTAATTATCAGTGCAAAATTAAAGTGACTAAACGAGAAAGAAATTTTCTAGTGGACCAACGAACAGCTCGTAAAATGGCAATTGGTAATATTGGTAAGAAAACCAGCCAAATTCTTCAAAAGAGTTTTGCAAGGAAAGCTAAAGGAGTATCTCGATTATTAGCATCTAAGGTTCCGGGCATTACAACAAAGACACTTAAAGAAACATTTACACCTGTAATCTCAGGTATTACAACTTCTGTAAAAGAATCTGCTACTTCAGAAATTTCAGAACCGTCAACATCATCTCAAACACAATTTTCTTCGGGTTTTGGAAAACGAATTAAATTACGCAATGTAGCCCAACCGTGCGATCGAACAAGGATATCGGATCGATCAGCCTCAATACTAGTAAGCGCCGTTCTCCAGGATTTTCAAGTTATATCAAAGGAAATTCGTCAAAAATAGTGGATAGAAGTAAAATAAGGAGAGAACGGAAGAAAAGACGGACAGAACTCCGAGAACAATCAGGAAAAAAATCATCAGCAGTTAAAGGACTTTATTTCGACGGTAGGAAAGACAAGACAATTCAGCAAGATAAAATAGGCACAACATATTACAAAAAAAGCTGTCACAGAAGAACATATTGTGTTAATTTCATAGCCTAATTATAATACCTCGGCCACATCAAACCAACATCTGGAAGTGCTACAAATATCGCATTAAGTATCATGACATTCTTAAAGGATTTTTATGCAAATTGCAATGTGGATGAATTGCAAGCAGTTGGATGCGATGGTACTGTTATAAATACAGGTTTGAAAAATGATGTTATCCGACAACTAGAAAAGTCCATAGGTCGTTCATTACAATGGCAGGTATGTTTATTACACACTAATGAGTTACCTCTCCGCCACTTAATGCAACACCTAGATGGAAAGACAAATGATTCTAAAGGATTCTCTGGTGCAATTGTAAAGATGCTAGAAAATTGTGCAAAGTTGTCCGTCGTCGCATTTGAGCCAATTGAAGCGGAATTGCCGATTATTGATCCAAATGAACTGAGTACAAATCAGAAATATCTCTTCGATATATGTCTAGAGATGATATATCATCGTCTTTATCCCTGCGGGATCCTAGTAAAATGTCACACTCGCGCTGGTTGACAACCGCAAACCGAATTCTCAGCTTATGTAGCTACAATAGAACCATTAATGGAACTGAAAACTTTAGCTAAATATGTGATCAAGGTATACTCTTCTAGCTGGTTTGAGATTAAAACCAAATTTACTTGTAAGGACGGATCTAAACATTTTTTTAGAATAATCAAGAAGTTTTATTACCTATCTGACGAACTTAAGAATATAGTGGATCCAATATTACAAAGAAATGCGTATTTTGGCCATCCTGAAAACATTCTGTTGGCGATGTTAGCTGATGAACGAAAATACGTTCGGGAATTAGGTTTACGGCGGATTCTCAAGTGTAGACGTAGAGCATCAAGTCGTAATCAGGGCACTATCCGGGTGTTTCAAGTGCCCAAACTTAATTTCAAAACCGATAAGTACATCGATATGATCGATTGGCAGTCCTCTGAAGCTACCGAACCACCATTAATAAGACATATTTTGACTGAGGATTTGGAAAATATGATTTTAGACGTTCCTGACAACATCAGCATTTTGAAGCTACTTTGCCACACTCAGGCGTTTGAACGATGCATAAAGCTGGTAACGGAAGCTTCTTCTTCAGTATGTGGCAACGAAGCAAGAGACGGACTTATTGGTGTTAAACTTGCATTTCGAAGTTAGTTACCAAAGTTTGAAACCAAAAACAATTAATTAATGTGCTGAAGTAATCACTACTCTGTACAAAAATGTATCAAAGTTTTTAAATATGAGATTTGTGATTTCTAGCAATTTTTCTAGTCATAATACTTACCACTATCTACCACAAATTCAAAGGTACCAAATTCTTTAAATATGAGATTTGTGATTTCTACATTTTTTTTCTATTATACACTATTATAGAACTATCTACTATGAATTCAAGTGGAGAGGAACTTCAAAATATTATTTCATAGAGCTCAAATTTTACACATCTCAGTGATAAAGCAAAAGGCACATTTTCCACCCCCATGACAAATAAAAAACGAAATTTTTTTTCCTTATAGAATTGCTCCACACTACTGTACATACCAGTTTCTGATGAGAATATGTAAAAACACAACGCGCAGCGTTATCAGCAGCTTTGAAATTTTGCTTACTTCGTCAGTTCAATAGATGGCAAGCATGTCAGAATAAGATAACTTAAAAACACAGGATCAACAATTATAATTACAAAGATTATAAGTTATAACCATATGCTGATGCAGATGGTTGTTTTGCAACCATTGATGTGGAGGATCTTAGAAGAAACAGCGATAGGGATGTATCTCGTTCATCACGTTTAAGTTGCTAGTTCTATGAGGACAGTTGAATTTATTGCGACTACAACTCTTACTATTGGACGCTGTTCAAGTTTCATTTTCATTTTTCTTTGTTGGCAAAGAGACTTTTCTTCTTAAAGCTTATCTTATGTGGCTTTACCGGGGGGCGACTTTGAGAGACAAAAAACGAATTTCTAATTTGCGATTGAATTTAAGTCTAAAGACAGTAGAAAGCGTGTCTAGAATGTTCATGTTGATGTTCCGTGTATTTCATGTACAGAAAATTGGTCAAACCGTTTACGGCGGTTACGGTAAGAATTATGGGTAACTAAATTTAAATGGAGCGATGGCCGCAGTAGCTCGGTTCTTGTAGGCAAAATGGGGTGGGTTAGAAATTGTGAGGGGAATATTTAAATCAAAGATGTCGTGGTAGATAAAATTAGTTAAATAGTGATTAGAAATTGTTAGAAATGGGCGCCACACAATTTGTTTAGTTACGGTCCTGTTAAGTAAATTGTAAAAGTTTAACAGGGCTCTAGTAGTAGCGAAGGGTTGCTGAAAAAAAAAACGGAGAAGGTTAAGCAATAAATAGCAATCAGTAAATTTGATGTAAATATAATGAATTTAGAATAAATAGCAATTTACAAAATAATCAATAAAATATTCAATTTTGAATTATGCAAACAAAATATGCGTGAAGTTGAGTAAAACAATCGATAATGGATTTCAAATATTACAAAAATACAGGATCTAAATTACCTTGTGTTAAAACAAAAGTAGTAAAACTAATTTAATTACGTTAGGTTGGCAAAACAAACAACAACAAAAAATTTAATTTGGAGCAGCGATCGTTATTCGACAAGACTGTAATTTCAAATTTAAAATACAAAAAAAATCTTACTTTATTACTTCGCTGATGGAACTCCGCGCACGGTATTTCCAGTCGAAGTTTCCTTAAATAAAATATTTAAAACAAACAATTGGCCGTCGGCAAATAACAGCCGAGAATTAGAGTTAGGTTTAAGTTTACTATCTCGTAGATCAGGAGATGCGCGACCAAATTTATGTAGGTTAATAGGTCAGTTACAATTACGTTATAAGTCAACAAATTTTAAGGTAAATCAGATAACAACTTCTTATAGAAACAAAGAGAAATTAAATTAAGTAAATTAAGCCAAAGTTTAAATAACAAAAGTGAATTTTAAATAGCAAAAAAAATTGTAAAATTTTAAAGTATAAGGAAAAGTTCTTGAATTTCTAAAGTTGATTAAGCAAGTAGGATTTTGATTAAAAGTTCAATGTAGAAAATCAAATCTTTGAGATTTGCACAAATATGAATTAATTCACAATAAAAAGAAGGTTAACGGTTGGTTTTTTTTTCACTTAGCGTCAGTTGGTGCAATCGAAGTTGACTTCTCAGTGTAGCGTTAGTAGAGTTTACAGATGAACGGAGTATTTTGGTAGTTGAAGGAACTCTCATACGTGGGGGAACCGATCCGTTGGAAGAGACGTTCATATGAATTAGAACAATTTCGTCGGAAGAAAAACCGCTATAAAGAGGAAGGGAGAGAAGCGAAGTTAGATTAACTAAATAAAACAAAAACTAAGTACTTTACCTGGGTATAATAATCCAGCGTTAAGAAAACTAAGTACACTTTTAAAATTTAAATATACGAATTTTTAGTAATTTTAGGAAAGAAACAGGTTCCGTAGATATACTAAAAGTTAGGAAGGTTTCACCGTAATATCCGGTAAAATCACCGTATTTAAGTAAACGTTAGTACTTCCAAGGTACAGTAAATTTTTGAAGTGATCTCAACAAGAGTTTGTCAGGAACTGATTAAAGAAGGAAACGAAGTACCTAAGGTTATAATGACCTCAGAAGATAACAAAATAAATTTGTCAGCAAACTCGTGAGAACGCTCGGTTGTGGAAAAAAAGGAATACTCATTGCTCTTAGTCATAAGAATTAAAAGAAACTAGCGCGAAATGACCTTAGGAGCGACACACAGATGTTCATTAGTAAGAATAGTAGAAAAGAAATCATATTTTCTGATTATTTAAAAAACAGATTACTTCTCTCATTTACAAAAAATAATATGGTTTTACCTAAAATATTTACTTTTACTTTAATGAAATGTATAATAAGGAGAATCCTTTTAGTCCGTTTAGTACTGCCAATATCGTAGAACTTTCTTTTTAAATGTCGAATATAACTATTCGAAACTGCCTACAAGTAAGGTGCTTAGTAATTGCTCTGATATTGGAAAGAGATTTTGATGAATTTATAAATTACATTGAAGATAATCCATACCCTCGTATCGCTAGAGTGATATTGCAAGATCAGCCAAATATTTTTAAAATCTTAAGTTAAGTAAGTCCATTGAATTTTTAAAAAAGTATCATTTTAACAAGGAAACCGTAGTCAATATAATTAATTATGTCAATCATTTTAAGTGACAATGAAATACAATCTAATCGAGGCAACCTCTTCCACTCTTAGTGGTATTATTGACGAAACTCATATTCCCATTAAAAGTTTTGGTGGTCATAATGCCGAAATTTATCGCAACAGGAAATCTTGGTTCTCTTTAAACGTTGAGGTTGTAGCAGGTCCAAATTTAAAAATTTTTGATATTGTAGGTGGCCTGGATCGGTTCACGATTTAAGAATGGTTGACAATAGTGCTATTAAGATGAGGTTTCCGAATGGTTCCGTTACCGGCGTTTTTTAAGAGATCCTGGTAACCCTCAATGAAGGTATATTTATACACCAATTCTTCAACCGTCTACACCTACAAAAAAAACCAATATAACAGAGTAGACATTAGTACAAGAAACGTTAGTGAAAGAGCTCTTGGTGTGTGAAAAAGAAAATTTTCATGTATAACCAGAGAAATTTCAACTAAGTTATCCACTACTCAAAAAATTATTGTGGCAACTGCAATGTTACACAATATAACAAGAAGTGAAAATTTTGGAGAACAAAACCCATAAATTTTGCCATCACAAGTTCCTCGTCGATTGATATATGTGTGTGAAAGAGGAAATTTAATACATCAACGCATTTATTCAAAGAAATTTTCAATGAAATATATTAACGGTTTAATAATATACAAATAATAATAAATGAAGTATGTTTAAGTTACTGGGGTTTATTAAGGTCCAGTTGCGTTTTTCTTCATTTCGGCTTTTGCTTTTTTAGCAAGATATAAGGTTCTTCTTCATGCTACATTCGACGTAGGTGTATTTGATGGTCTAGTCTTTTTCGACATGCGTGCGCTTCTTCCATCTGCATACGTCGAACGTGCAATTGCTTTTCCATTTCTAACATCTTATTTACTTTTTATCCGGATTGGTAGTTCATTTTCAATCGATCGTCCAAAACGGTATAAGAATTTTGATTAATTTCAGGTGCTTCGTCAGTAAATTTATATGTTAATGGAATCAAAGGTGAATATTTATCTAACTGAGTTGATGATGATTCAAATGAATCGCAATCAATTGCATCTTTTGTTTTCACATTCATGTTATCGTTCATTAATATTTCTAAATCTGTATTAGGATCTGTTATTGTAGTTTTATAGCTTCCACCTTCAATTTTTATTTTTTCCATTTTTTCTTTTGTAATAGCCTTTTTCTTCAAAGACTATATTTTTCCAGCTTTTTAAACTAATTTCAACTCTTTATTAATTCCAGGAAACAATTGGAATTAATAAAAACATTACTATTTATTTACATTTACCTGTGTTACATGAGGTAGACTATTACTCTAGTGCTAATCCTTTCCAGGTTTGCATTTTTTTTAAACTGAAACAATATTTTTGTAGTTTTCAAAATGTGTTTATATTTCAGTATAAGTTCTTGCAAGGAGAGTTTTTGTTATGTGTAAATATTTTTCTTTTTCAGACATGCTAAAAAGTTGTACAAGTACATAAATTAGAATGCGCTTATATTCACAATTAAAATAAAATACTGCATCTATTTCAGTATCTTGTTAAAAGTGTATTGCATTGGCTTACCTGTAAATTTTAATTTAGCGTATCTTATATGTATAAATTTTTGAGGTACCCACACAAAAGAGATAGTGCAGCGTAACTGATGTTTTTAGAGCGAATGTCACTATTTATTTTCGATATTAGAATAGATTGCTATGATTTTAAATATTTATTCTTTAGTCTATTTAATTGTATATATTTTTTTTTTGGATAATTTTACGTTTCTGAATCAGAAAAATTTTGGATATCTGTGTGTGTCTGTGTGTGTAACGATGTACCGACAATAACTCTCGAACCAAAAGTCCTAGTAACTTGAAATTGGGTACGGAGCGGGCTTTTCATATTCTCTCGGTTATATCAAAAGATGGGTTTCATAAAGAAACCGGAAGTGGGTGTATCCGCCATTTTAACAGTTTTTCTTATATAATTTTGTACGTATGTAAATTATTCAAATTATTTTTACAGTTTCTTATAGAGATTATTCTTCCTAACAATTTATTCAAATAAAAAATTTCTAAGATTAACAGTTTATTAGATGTTTTCTTTATAAATTAAAATGAATGCACAAATATAATCTAGGTTCGAATCCTGCCTGCGATGATTTTTTTATGAAAAAAAAACCATATCTTAAAGGTAAAGCAGGATACGTAAAAATATAAATTGTCCCTGATTTACTAAAAGGAAAAGCAATATTAAGGCGCACAAATATAGGGGTTAGTCTATATGACATCATAAACTCGATTTGCCATATATCTATCTACAAAAATTTCAAAAAAATTATAGCATGCTAGGAAGTCAATACAAAAATGTACATATCATTTTAAAGTAGTTTTCTGACAATATAACTTTAAATAAATATCTAGACATTTCTTCATCATTCTTTATAAGAAAGTCGTGTGGTAACCACACCAGTTTTTTTTAAATAGTTTATTAATTTGTGCGCTACCGATTGCCAATGTATTGCATTGGTGGATGCTACTAAATTGTGTCGCAATGCAATTCCTGAATGGTATAATTAAATACATGCTTTATTTACTATGCATAACTATTTATTTTAAACAGGTTCATGTGAAGAGAGTGGACAAACTCGAGTTGGTACTCCACGTTCAAATGTTGCAGTACTACACAAAAACTTCTAGCAAAATTGTCCCTTCTGCTGAGTGTGCTGCAAGGCTTCTGCGAACCAAAACAGCTACCAATAAAGTAGCAGGCACTTCACAGCAATCAAGTAAGTAATGACATTGTAGATATAACAGATTTATTACTTTTGTAATTTGTAGAAATCGATATCAACATTCGTCAAGTGAGTGAAAAACAAGAAAATTACAAAATATTATTGGGAAACAGAAAAGGGTAATTTATGAATTTGGATATAATTTGATATAAGAACTTGTCTTGGTAATTGTATTGCGTTAATTGATGACAACTGATCATAAAATTTTAACCACAATGTATACAAATTTTGGGGAATTGACTCGTCCCATCCGATTTTAAGTTTCCATAATTGTTGTAACATGATTTTAGCTGTGATGATTAGTGGACCGATTAACCCTAACGGATCAAATATTTTTGAAATTACAGATAAAATTATTCGTTTTGTTATCTTGGTTGTTGACTTATCGTTATTAAAGGAGTACTGTAATATGTCTGCTTTTGAATTCCATAAAACTCCTAATGTTTTTACTGTTTTGTCGTCTGTTAAATAATAATGCTGGATTTTGTTGTTAATTTGCGATCCGCTTAAGATGCTTGGGTGATTCGACAACCACTGCCTTAACTCAAATCCGTAGCTGTTTAACCCTTTTTACTCGGTTTTTAAAATTACCAGAAATTACATCATCCATGTAAAAATCTTCTATTATTGTTTGACACGTTTGTGGATAATAAATTATCTTGATTTTCTAATGCGATTTGTTTTAAGCATCTTGTAGCTATGAATGATGCTAGACCCGTACCGTAGGTAACCGTGTTTAATTGATAATGCGAGATTTCATCATTAGGATTGTTTCGCCACACGATTCTTTGTAGATCGCGTTGATATTTGTTAACAAAAATTTGACGATACATTTTTGTTATATCTGCGATTATTACATAATTATGTTTCCTAAACCGATTGATTATAGAAAATATTGTTACGCCCAGAGCAAATTTTCCTAAATCCGGTACTGTTTGATTCATTTAAGTTAGACGTGTGGGAATCTGCTGTTGTTACTAATGTCACGTTTTATTTCGTTACATTTTAAAGTTGATAATTTGTAATTTATTATTAATTAAGAGCGTATTATCTTCGCTTAATACGTGATTAAATGCTGCTTTTCTACAAGTCCTTACAAATATTTTTGTTTAAAATATCATTTACTCGAGCGTTCTCACGAGTTCGCTGACGAATTTATTTTGTTATCGTGTGACGTCATTATGACCTAGATTCTTTCGTTTCCTTCTTTAATCAGTTCCTGACAAACTCTTGTTGAGATCACTTCAAAAATTTACTGTACCTTGGAAGTACTAACGTTTACTTAAACACGGTGATTTTACCGGATATTACGTTGAAACCTTCCTAACTTTTACTATATCTGCGGAACCTCTTTCTTTCCTAAAATTACTAAAAATTGTATATTTACGGCTATAAGTTACTTTAAATTTTAAAAGTGTACTTAGCTTTCTTAACGCTGGATTATTATACCCAGGTAAAGTACTTAGTTTTTGCTTTATTTAGTTAATCTAACTTTGCTTCTCTCCCTTCCTCTTTATAGCGGTTTTTCTTCCGACGAAATTGTTCCAATTTCTATGAACGTCTTCTCCGACGGATTGCTTCCTCCACGTATGAGAGTTCCTTCAAGTACCAAAATACTCCGTTCATCTGTAAACTTCACTAACGCTACGCTGAGAAGTCTACTTCGATTGCAAACAACTGGCTAAGTGAAAAACCAACCGTTAACCTTCGTTTTATTGTGATTTAATTCATATTTGTGCAAATCTCAAAGATTTGATTTTCTACATTAAACTTTTAATCAAAATCCTACTTGCTTAATCAACTTTAGAAATTCAAAAACTTTTTCTTATACCTTAGAATTTCACAATTTTTTTTTTGCTATTTAAAATTCACTTTTGTTATTAAATTTTGGCTCAATTTACTTAATTTAATTTCTCTTTGTTTATATAAGAATTTGTTATCTGATTTACCTTGAATTTTGTTGACTTATAACGTAATTGTAACTGACCTATTAACCTACATAAATTTGGTTACGCATTTCCTGATCTACGAGATAGTAAACTTGAAGCTAACTCTAATTCTCGGCTGTTATTTGCCGACGGCCAATTGTTTGTTTTAAATATTTTATTTAAGGAAACTTCGACTGGAAATACCGTGCACGGAGTTTCATCAGCGAAGTAATAAAGGTAAGATTTTTTTTGTTTTGTATTTCAAATTTGTAATTACTGTCTTGTCGAATCCCGATCGCTGCCCCAAATTTAATTTTTTTTTTGTTTTGGGAACCTAACTTATTTTTTAAATTAGTTTTACTACTTTTGTTTTAACACAAGGTCATTTAGATCCTGTATTTTTTTTGTAATATTTAAAATCCATTATCGATTGTTTTACTCAACTTCACGCATATTTTGTTTGCATAATTCAAAATTAAATATTTTATTGATTATTTTGTAAATTGCCATTTATTCTAAATTCATTATATTTACATGAAATTTACTGATTGCTATTTATTGCTTAACCTTCCTCGTTTTTCTTTCAGCAACCTTTCACAACTACTACAGCCCTGTTAAACTTTTACAATTTACTTAACAGGACCGTAACTAAACAAATTGTGTGGCGCCCATTTCTAACAATTTCTAATCACTATTTGACTAATTTTATCTACCACGACATCTTTGATTTAAATATTCCCCTCACAATTTCTAATCCACCCCATTTTGCCTACAAGAACCGAGCTACCGCGGTCATCGCTCTATTTAAATTTAGTTACCCATAATTCTTACCGTAACAATATATCATCTTGAAGTGAGACGCCTACTAGCAAGACGTCGTTTAACGATTTACCTTGAGTATCCGATTGAGACGCGTTAAAAACAACCCGAAGTTTTGTTGTTCGGCTTGACTGTTTCAACATCCCGTGGTGAGGCATGTAATACCCCACACAGCCAAAAGTAACCAAAAGTCGTAATAAAGGTAACCGATTTGGATTGGCAAATGTGATCATAGAGTACCCAAAAGTACACCCAATGGTGAACTATGTCCCACTTAATCCCTCCATAGGATACTCTTATACTGACCTTGCGTGTATGCAACGGTCAACCTTTTAGGATAACCCGGAATTAACCGAAACGGACAACTTATTGTCCACTTTTAAAGCTACTCTAAAGATACTTCTTTTTAGTTATTTATTCGTCAACTTGTTGGGCTAACCTAAAGTTAATCGAAATGCCCGGTGCATAGTGAATTTTAAAACTACTAAAAAGATACCATTTTTTGTTTGCTCAACGTTCAACCTGTTAGGGTAATCTAAAGTTAATCGAAAGTGATTGTTAATGGATGGTATTTAAAACTGCCTAAAAGATACTAATTTTTGTTTGCTTAACGTTCAACCCGTTAGGATAACTTAAAGTTAATCTAAATGGGTATTTTACTATTTAATTTTAAAGCTGTTTAAAATATAAAATTTTTGCACTTATTCAAGAATCAACCTGAAGTTAACTGTAAAAGATGTATAATTGTTGGATTTTAAAACTGCTTAAAAAATACTATTTTTTCAGTTGCTCAACGAATAATGGCTGCTTAACAGATATCTTATAGTTAACATTTGAAAATAAAACACATTAAAGTAAAGGTGCAAGTCTTGAAAAACAGATTTTATACGATACGATATAATACATATATATTTATTATTTATTTACAAATTTAAAAATATCTAAAATAAATGTCATCGCCTTTAACCCTTTTTCACACTTTTTCTCGATTTTCTAATCCACACCTTTGTCGCCACTAAAACGTCCATTTCTGTAGTTGTGGAAACTATTCATTTTACGGAAGCTGAAATTAGAAAAAATACTTAACTAAACCACTAATATTTATATTAGATTTGATATTTTACAGGGTTCCCAGCAATCTAGAAAATTGTAAAAAATCTGGGTATTTTAAAATCAGGGCAAACATGTAAAATTTAGAGAAAGCCTGTTTCTATGTCTTTTTGTATACTGACCGTTCATCTGCAATTATGAATTATGTGTTCTTTTGTGTCTGTTAAAAATATGTATAAAGATGTTTTACCTTTATAACTGGAACTTTTAGTATAACACAATTACAGGAAGTTAACACTCGACTTGTACAACACGCACATCAACAAAACTTGAACGATTGTCTAGCAGGTAAAAAAAACGACGTTCAATTTTAAACTAGTCTTAAAAGAACCCGGTGGTTATTTAAATTACTATACCCATTCTCCCCCACTTCAACAACATAATTTTAAATTTTAAAAACGGTGGGCGTTTGTTTAATGTTAATTCAATGATTCTTGAAATCTATTTTTGTTAAGTTTAAATTAACCCCGTAACGTGCATGCTCGAGTTAATTCTATTACGCCAAATGGGCCAAAATAGGCACGCTTGAATTAATTCGAGCGCTATCGCTATAGGAAACATAAGAAAAAAATGGTCTTTTTGATTTTTTTTATTTACATCTGTCTTGTAAGCTATAAAATGTTAGAGTAATATTACTTTTCGTCCAGTTGTAAAACAAAGAAACGTTTTTTTTGAAAATTATTATTGATTTAGTAGTGAAAGACTTTTTTTGTAATGTAATATGTAAAAATTATAAAACTGCAAAAATAAGTGTTTATAGACAGTTATTTTGTGTTTAGTTATTACTTTTACCCAAAATAAAGTTCAAAAATGCATTTTCTTAAATTTAAAAAAACGATTCTTTTGTGGTTTTTTTAAAAAAAAAGTGCTTTAAGAGGTTAAATAAGAAGTTGAGAATAATCAGTACAAAGGTCATATCCTTATTGTTAACTGCGACATGAAAACTTAAGTTACAATTTTTTTTACGAAATTTAATTTTTTTTTAATGATGGCTACATAATAAAAAACTGTTGAATTAATTCCAGAAAGTTCATTTGAAGCACTAGATCAATTATTGTATTGTCACTTTCGACATTAATAATACTTTTTTACCGTTTATCGCAAATAAACTATCCTTTAATAAGAAACACTAAAATTTGCCTGTATTACGTTTTTAAAATTGGATATTGATGCGCATATAGCTCCTTTATGAGTCACAATATTAAAGAAGCTTAAATACAAAACTTGTTCGGTATGTCTGTTTGGAAAAATTCATTTTTCTTATTTGCTATCAAGAGGCCAAGATTATATTGTAATTGTTTAACGGATTTGTTAAAGCAGAAATGAATATTAAACTCTGCTCAAAGTAATAACGATTTGTTTTAAAAAAATTTTGTCAGCATCGACAGAATGAGATTCTTTAAATGAAATTTCCGTTAAAACTGCAATATCTAAGAAAAAGACCTTGAATGGTCGAAGAGACCGACACAGGGATTATCCACAAAGGCTATTGTTTGGTGCCCAGTTGACACACAGTCGCAATGCAAAACAAGTTCTTATATTAATCATTTACCGTAACGGATGAAACAAAAACGACAAAAAAAGCTTTTACAATCAACATTAAGATGCCATCGCGTTTATTAATACTTTCTCTTGAACCTGCTAAACGCCTTTGAAGAAAAATTTGATATTTTTTATCGATTTAACGGCGATAATTTGAACTATTGTCAATACGATTTTGTATCGATCCACATTACAAATTATAAAAAAGTTTGTTTAAAAAAAATAATTTTTAGGTTGAAATTAAATTTAAAAAATCATTAGGCTACAAACAAAAAAGAACAATGTTTATGACGATAATCGGATTAAAATAGTACATTCCAGAAAACTGTTGTGCGAGGGTAATGGTGGAACTTAAATAAAGTTTACTTCTAAGGATTTCATTGTTAGCCAATTAGATTTTTATTATAAATGTAAGCAGTAACTAAACCTACAAACACTAATTAATAATAATCAATTACACTTACAACTCCACTAAAATGATTTTTTTCAAATACAAGTTTTTCTAAGATAATTAGTCTCAGCGTATACAACTACGGATCCTATATACTTATAAGAATTACAACAAATAATTAGCGAAGCAATGACTGCAGGTTCCATCTGCAGTGCTTTTAAATATTTTTAAAATAAGTGTTTGTCTATTTAAAAACATACCCTTGAATTTGTTGTAATTAGAGCTTACGGAGCGACTAACTAACTTCTGACGATTTTGATCAATTCTTTAAAAATTCATAATCTGAAAACTAAGCGATAACCCACAAAAAACCAAAATAAAGGTCCTTTTTGCCATGAGAATCACCAAAATCAGAAACGCAATTGGTAAACTCATTTCTTAGTTCCTCCTTGTAAGTCGTAATAATAGTAAGAGGTAACTATTAGAATATAGAAAAGTAATTTTGGTTTAGGGTGATTTTTCTTCCGAGGACGTTTTTCCGCGATACAGTCTTATTCTACACAAAAACATTCTACTAAAAGGTTAATTTTTAGGATTAACATAAAATTAACTTTTTAGAATGTCTGTTTCACAACTTTTATAGACATTGATTATAAAACTCACCGAAAATAACATTTATGTGGTTACTAAAAGACATGTAGTCTCATTCTGTACTATAAGGCTACTAAAAACTTAATTTTTAGGATTAACATTAAATTAATTTTGTAGGATGTCAGTTGTATAACTTTTTCAAGACATTAATTAGAAATCTGTGAAAAGATATCGAAAAGTTAACTTATAGGGTTAGTAAAAAACAAGTAGTCTCATTTTATACTTGAAAGCTCTTAATAGGTTAATTTTTATGGTTACCATCAAGTTAACTTTTTAAAACGGCTTTTGAGTAACAATTAAAGTTGTCTATTGAAAAGTTATCCAAAAGTCAACCTCTGTGGGTAAGAAACGGGATAGGTCGCCATATTTTATACTTTAAGCTTATACAAAAAGTAACCATTACGTTTACAATTTGGCGTATTATTAGGAATAACTATTTGTTGTGAATAAGTTAACCATTAAGGACACGCGGTAGAACTAACTTTTATGAATGACTAAAAGGCACAATAAAGATACCACATGCTTGTCAACTTTTCAGGTTAAAGTATGATCACTTTTTAGACAATTAAGGTTAACTTTGGTTATGTGGGACGTTATGTTGTTTGTTTTTCTGTTAGGTGGTTCGATTTTGGTCATGTGATTTAATGAAATATATTCGTTCATAAAGTTACAGTAATGTTGTTTTAATTTAGGATTCGTATTGAACTTTTTTTCCAAGGACAAAAGACGTTTTTTCGCAATATCTTTAGTGTCGATAAAGTTGAAATTATATTTTAATGGTAAACTTACAACAAAACGACCGGATTTGTTACGTGTTACAGTTTTGGTAAAGTGTTCTTCGCATCTCGATTCTTCGCGAGTGAATATTTTAGATTTAACATGATTGTCTTCGATTTGCCAAAACTTCTCTAATTGATAATTTAGATCGTTTGTAGACTGTAAACTTAATTGTTGCGGTATGTTATGAATAGTTGTCAATTGACCAGATATAATCCAACCTAGCATTGTTTTCTGATAAACGGGTTGATTTTTGTTAATTCTAATTTGCCCGACACACATAAGTTCTTGAAAAATTTGAGCTCCGATTAGCATATCTACGTGAGAAGATTTGTTAAATTGTGGATCAGCTAATTGGATAGCTGTCGGTATAGTCAATTTTGAAATCGGTATGTCAAACTGAGGTATATTGCCAGTAATGTTATCTAATACTAAAAATGGTATTTTAGTTGAATATGACGTTTACAACGATTTAATTTTAGCTGCCGTTCTTACACGTGAACACAAAGCCGAATTGTTAATTCCAAGTAGGGGTAAATTAATTTGTTGAACTGGTAATTTTAATTTGGAAAGTAAGTTTTTTGTTATAAAATTGGACATCGATCCTGAGTCTAAAAGCGCACGGCATTTAATAGGAAAATTATTATTATCGTAGATTTCTATGATTGCAGTTGAAAGTAAAACAGTGTTATAATTGCAATTGTTATTAGACGAATTTGATGAACACAAATCGTTTGTTTCGTTTTCTAAGTGATTATCGTTTGATGGCGAACCTTGAACTATTTCGAGGTCCCTTGTATTTACGATGTTAGGAATGCTATTATTATTATTATTAGTATCTAAATGCAAAAGAGTTTTGTGTTTGCGATTACAACGTTTACAGCCAACTGATACGCATTCTGACGTTTTATGATTTGACCGAAAACAATTTGTACATAATTTTAATTTATCTACAGGTTCACCTAAATTTTGCAAAGCACGTATGTTTTTTAAAAAGTCGTCAAGAAATTTGCGTAAATCTTTCGCGGATTTTTTTAACAAAATTGGTAAATCAAATAACTTTTTTACTGCCAGTTTATTATTATACGTTTTTTCATAGCGTTCCTTTAAAAGCGACCATGCAATATTGTAATTTGCATCGGTGACTTCTAATGATTGCACCACCTGCAACGCGTAACATTTTAGACAAGATTTTAAGTAATAAAATCTTTGAACGTTTGTTAATTTAGAATTATTGTTTACTAATGCATTAAACGAATCATAAAATTGCATATAGTCGCTGTACAAGCCGGTAAATTTTTAACGTTGGGAATTTAACTTTAGTTAAACTATTATTTGAGCTCGAAGAGGATGATTGCGAATTAGATAAATATTCCTTTGCCCTAGCCACGATTTTATAAAACTTATTTTCAAAGGTATCTCTATAATTTAATTGCTCTTCGCTACTGTCGATTAATTCAATATCTGACTGACATTGTGCGAATTCGGACCATACGGTTTCTATTTTTTCTAATCGCGTAGATACTTCATATCGAGACGTCGAGGGATTAATTCCGTTAACAAATGTTTCTGAATCTTGTTAATTGTGAACTAAGTTGACCGCGTTTTTGATTTAATTGTTTTATATCTGACATTTTGATTGAAATGTTTTTTATTAGTAACAAAATAATTATTGACACGTAAATTACAGCACCTTTACAAATTAACACACAAGCGGAAAAATATAAAGGAACGAGTAAATGGAAAGGACTTATTTGCTTCTGACACAGTATGCTTTCCATAGTTGATGATGACTGATTGATTAATATGTGGATATCACTGCTTATCCGACTCGATAGGACCATGTAATTCTTCGTTATATTTTATTTAATTGAATAACTTGATTCAAAATAACATACGTTTATTTAACTTGATAAAACATACGATGTTGAAAAATGCAATAATAATACGTTTACAATTTTTATCTACAATCACAACAACACTTATCAATCCAAACCAGGAATCCCAAATTGAATCGCAACGAATACGCAACACACTGGGCTTTTGTAGTTAACGGTCTGTTGCCATTTGATGTAAAATAAGAAATTCTTTATTAATATTTAAAATATCACCAATTATTTCAAGAAAAATATGTCTTATATTAGCGCACGGGATCCTAGTTTGTCTAAAGATTACAGCTACACCAAAGTACGAAAAAATTTAGCTAAACACTACGACACCTGTGAAGGTACATCTAAAGATATATCTGAAGAAACTGTTAATAATGCAAGTGAAAATAACATTGTTTTAAAAAAGTAATGTCATAAAGCACTTATTTTAGATTGATCACTATCAGGTTTATTTAAGAATTAAAGGCGTGGAAAATCTTGGAGAATTATATGAAATCGAAAATGACAAAACACTACTCTGCCGAGTACCAATTGAACTTCAACATGCTAGAAATGTACATGAAAATGAATCAATCACCAGAACATTTAAATTTTCGAAAATTATTGGCCCAAATAGTAATCAAACTAAACTATTTGACGAAGTTGTTAAAGGAAAGTTCTGGAATTTATAAATGGAAGTAATTGTACTTTGATGTCATATGGTGCTTCAGGCTCAGGTAAATTTACCTTAAATATTTGTTGATTGAAAATATCTTTTAATTGTTTGCAGGAAAAACATTTACTATTGTTGGCACTAGCGAAGAACCTGGAATTATACCTAGATCACTTGAATATTTGTTTCGAACTTTGCCAACCTTACCAGAAGTACCTCTAATTAAACCTAATGCTTCTGGTGGAATTTCTTATATGACTGAGGCTAAGTGCCTTAAAGATAAAATGGATCGGCAAATACTTCTTTCAAAACATACAAATATGGATTGTGCATTACATAAACAAACTTATAAGTAAGTTTACGATGAACTGTTTACTAAGTTCTACTATTATGTGATAAAAATCAACAATATTCTGATTTTAAATAACTTGTTTCATAAAAAGCAAGAATAACAATATCACAAACTGTGAAACTTTCCTATTTATTGTTAACTTGTCATCACAGTTGCCTAAAGCCCCTTTAAATTAATATCAGTAATGTGCCTGGCAAATCAGCACACAACCAGGTTTTTCTGATTTCTAAATCTAATTATTTTTTATTTTTACTTTGATTATAACTGTCTATTTTTAGTATGTTTTGTAGTCTTCTTTATTTGTACACTCGTGTGACAATCACTTGGTTCTGAAACTGATATGCTAAATTTCTTTCTAAATTGCAGTAAACACAGGAGGTTTTTTGAGCAGTCGATCATGCACAGCTTGGATCTGTGAATAAATTATATAATATTTAGGAATTTTGGAACATAGTTTTGCTTAATCATTTTAAATATCTTTTCGACAGATGCATTAGAAAAGTGTTATGCCAATAAAAATTCAGGTGTAAGGAAAACAGTTGTTTACTTGCAGAAATTGATGAAATTGTACTCAAGACAAGAAAATGTGATTGAAGCGAAGTTCAAATTTGCAGCATATTTTTACGTAAACGCCTTCCTTCAATAACTTTTAACTGTAATGACGAACTCAAACTATATTAACGAAAATTCAAAGAGCAATTATTTCTCTACTACTATAATTTTTTTCATCCTTATTAGATTCGAATTTTACACCTTAAGAGTCTAGGCTACTCTCGTTGCCAATGTGTAAAAAAGCCGCTACGCGCGTGGAAATTGAAATTCAGGGCATTGTAATAATTAATAATTACGTTACTAGTGTATAATGGCGAAAATGCATATGTCATTTTACAGAACTTCAAAATACTAATTTAAAGGTCGCTTTCAATTTGCTTTATAACTTCGACTAAAATAAAAATGTAAAATCTAATTCTATGGACGAGTGTTCTATTCTTTGTTTCTTTCCAAAATATACTTTTTTTGTTTAAAATTTTATATTTTTGTGTTAAAAAACAGCAACGACCTTACACTCTGTAAATGCAAATATTGTACTTTCTTTAAATATAGAAAGTGACGCCGTGTAGTTCGAATACTCGGAAAGTCACCAACCACTTTAAGAAGGGATCAAATGCAAAATTGAATCTAAAGTATGCTATTATTATGCATCATTTAAGTTAGTCAAGAAACGCTATTCTGTGTCTGTCAATTACTTGAATACGGCCTACGGGAACAGGGAACAAATAAACAATTTAGTTTATTAAAAAAAAAGGATATATAAATTAACTTTTTTGTGTTTTAAATATTCGTAGTTTGGTATTTTCGTGAGACTAGAAGAACAACCTAGTTGTAGAAAAATTATGCTATTTTTTTCTTTTTACAAATCTTTCTAGCACTCAAATCCGCTTTACTTTGGTTAATCACATTTTCAACATATGACGGTTCTCTAATGGCCATATTTATGTCTAGCCTACTATCAATCAACTCAGGAAGCATGCAGTTCATATAAAAGGATTGAAGTTTGTTTAACATTCGATTGTTTCCATTTTAAGACCCAGTGGCGTCCAAACAGCAAAATAACAGTACAATCTTTTAGTAATATGGAATTTGAAAACCATTTATAATTTTTATTGATGGTTCCATTTTTTCCAAAATAATATTTTTCTGCTTTCAGTGCCTTCCTGTGGTGACATATTTCCGGATGAATACGGACAGTTCAACTTTGCCAGCTACTCCATCAGGAGTAGCTGATAAGAATTGTAATTCTTGATCTATAAAAAATCCACATTTGATAATCTCTTTTCCAATTTTTTGGTTAAAGAGCCAAACACATGCACATAGGGTGATCACTTAAAAGTGAACTGATGCTTACACTATTAAAGATACATATCAATTTGAAAGCAAATGTGAGATTACTCATCACTTGAACGATTAAGTTTCACTCGGTGAATCTTTTCTTGATCTGCTCAAAAATTGATCAACTGGTCAAGGCGCGTTGTCACGGGACAAGTTTAATTGGACAAATATAGTTTATCAACAAAATAAATGAAAACTGTAGTAAGAATTTCCAATTAGTACGAAAGTTTGTGTGCTTATTTTATTCTCTGTACACGTTTAAATCGAAGTTTTAATTTTTTTTAAGGTTGTCAATTGGCTTTTCTTGGTGGGTGGCCAACGACTTTTCCACTATATAGCTGTATCTGACTAAAATTTTTTGCCCCTGTTCGCTACTTTCTTTCTCTCTGCACATGTTTTTTTATATCTATTTCTATGCTCACTACATGTTTATACACTGTAGCACAATAATCTAATAAAAACACAATACCAGTATAATATCTACAAATGTATGTCTTTATACAGTTTTCGATAATTAGTTTGTTTTTGTTGAGTTGCACTGTTTGATAATAGTTTTCATATTTATGAGTACTGGTATATCGTATAGGTTGTAATCATTTATTTCGTTGCAGAGCGATGCAAGAAAGATTGAGCAACGAACTCGTAGGACTAATAGATCAAGCTTTAGGACCTGATGTAATGTTAAACGTATGGGTTTCGTTTGCAGAAATATATAATGAAAACATATACGACTTACTAAAACCACACCCATGCAAAGGCCAATCACGTCAAAAATTATGCTTGGGAAACGTAAATGGTGATACATATATTAAAGGTTTAACATCTATAAGCGTGTCATCTGGGTTAGAGGCGTATTTAATACTTCAATATGGTTTACATAATACAAAGTATGCTGCCACATCTGTAAACAGTCAGTCGAGCCGTTCGCATTGTGTATTTACCTTAAAAATAGCTCAAGCGTCTACTACGAACAAAGAAGAGTTTGTTAGTGTATTTAATTTTTGTGATCTAGCTGGTTCTGAACGTATAAAGAAAACCCAGAATGTCGGGGACAGGCTAAAAGAATCAAACAGCATTAACACGTCTCTTCTAGTTTTAGGACGTTGCATAAAATTAATAAGAGACAATCAAAAATTAAAAACTAGTAAAGTAATTCCATTTCGAGAATCGAAATTAACACAATTATTACAAAAGGCGCTTTTGGGATACGAATCAGTGTGGATGATCGTTAATATTAATACTTGTCGCGAAATGTTTGAAGAAACGCAACATGTTTTGCAATTTTCAGCAATTGCAAAAGATGTTATAGTTGAACAACAAATGTTAAAAGCTTGCAGAACGAAAAGAGTTTCTGAACTTCTTGATACACAAATCGATAAAATGAATGTCAAGGAGCTACAGGAGCAAATTGCATTTTTGTCAGACGAGTTAGAACAACAACGATTGGACAACGAAAAAGATCGAGAACACGTCATTAGGTCATATAAAGCCATCTTAGAGGATACCAATAAATATTGGGAAAAAAAAATCGACGAATTACAATGTACGTTAGCAGAAACTTTGGGAGACGTTAAACATGATATTAAAACACCCGAAATGTCAGTTATTGTTTTAAATAGCTCTTCCGAAGAGAATGACAATGAAGATGAGAAGAATGAAGGTAACGTAGAAGATAGATTAAAGGATGAGATACAGCAACTTCAATTAAAATTGAAAATTCAGCAGGATGCGATGGACAAAGCAGAGGCAGAAAGTTTAGATTTAGACAAGATATTAAACGAACAGAAGAAATCTTATTTGGAATTAAAATTGAAACACGAAGCTAATGTTAACCTATTAAAAAGTAAAATTATTGCTAACGATGAAAAAATTAAGGACTTAAAAAAAAATACCTAGCTACACTCATTTAGACAATTTTAATTTTAAAAATGTTTTTATATTTGGATATCAATGAATTAATTGTTACTATCTATGTATTTATTTATTTTTAGAAATACATTGTTTTGATATGAAACCTAAATTTTTTGTCGGAAATCACATCTATTGACTTTTTTAAAGAACTTCGAACTAGTACGTATTCCCTTTAAGCAAAGCGAGTTACTTGATTTGGAACACTTGGCCAATGAAATGTTATTTTTTTTTGAGTTTAATAAAATACTATAATAAATAATTATTTTCAGGGTATTTGATACAAAAAAGTTATTAAAGAATTTGTTTCTAAAAACTATTAGGCAATGACTCTTATCTGAAAGACATCTACTTTGTCGCTGATTGGTGTACTATACTTGAAATCGCCGATCTTCAGAGTATAGCATTACAACAAGTAACGGTTGGTTGACATTGTAAGTGATTTTGAACACTTAAGTAATGCAGTGGCTGAATCAGGCATAGTCCCACTACAGAATGAACTAGTTACACAAAATACTGAAAACCAGAATGCACGATGGAAAATTTTTTTTAGTATTCACTCAATTTTGCCACATTAAAACACAATACAACAAAATACAACGATTTGTATAATATATAATACAATGTAATGCCAGAAAAACAATACAAAAAATTCAAATTTTTAAAAATTGATTACACATTTCATGAAATAATTTATAAACAATACAAAAACAAAACTTAATAATTACTTAAAAATGTTTTAAAAGTAAAATAAGAACATACACAATAATATAAAAGCTTATATTCCTCATTTAAAAATGAGTAATAAAATAATTGAATTGTTACCCCAAAATAATCTTGTAGCTCTTATTCTGATTCTTCCATTTATTTCGCCGCTCTTACAGCTGAATTCCTGAAGCACGACTTAATCTCGTCTTCTACTCCTACGTTGGTTGAATTTGTTGGTAATAGATTTCACCAAACACTTTTAAATTATACTAATAATTTGAAAATATGTCTTATCCAAATTTGTATTTATAAAAACTAACTACAATTATTGTTTCGACTGTATAATCTTAATTGGCAGTCGGCATCAGGTGATAAATTGCAACCAAAATCTACCTTAAAACTTTTAAATTAATTATTGTTATAATCAGAATATAGTTTTTGTAATAAATTGAAAAAAATGCAACTAATCTCTATTGAATCTTAATAGTGACGCTTCTGACTTTATTATTTATTATTATTATGATTATAACTACTTTTCTAGGTTCAATCGAAATTTAAGTGCGAATGTGAATATTAGATATAGTATTATTAGTAGGTAATAGACCTTCGCTAAAAAAAATTTGTTCTTACCTATAGTGTTAATTTCACAGCGTCTTCCGACTCCACAAATTTAATGTCTAAAGAGTTCTTTTCCTTGTATCATTAAACTCCTTTCTGCAACTTATTTAAAAAAAAATGCCCTGTTTACAAGAAATTACATGTTAAATATGAAAAAAATAGTCAGAGAGAGTGCAAAAAAACTGTTCAGTTAAGTTACCTCTAATAGTGAGGTTAACGGAACAAGAAACAATTTTTATGCAATTGTGCTTATAATTAAAGAGCGGAAGTTGTGGCATTTGCAATTTTCTGCAATTTTTGGTGTTATTGCAATTTTTCAGCAATTTTCAACAATAATGCAAATTTTCTTGCAATTTAATAAAAAAAATTAAAAACCAAGTAAATTCTACATTTAAACGTATTTTAACTTGACGCTTTTCCCCGTTTTTCTTAATAACAACAGTAACAAATAGCACATTTCTTGACTTCCATTGTCTTTATTTTTTTTAATAACTTAATATACAGTATACAATACGTTTCGATTGCTTGAATATCTGCAATCGTCATCATATGAATACTACTGTTTCTTAACAATAAATAAATATATACTACGTTTTGATTGCAGATAGCAATCAAAACGTAGGTAGTGCATATTAATTTATTTTTAAGAAATAAATAAAGACAATTGAAGTCCAGAATTGTGCTAATTTGTCAAGTGCAACATTGTCTACCACATTCAAACGAACCGTAATAATATCATAATCACCTTATCTTAAAGTTTTGTTATGTCTTTAAAGCGTTTTACCTAATCATAACTTACGAATGAGATATTATGTTACTTACCGACATTTTTATTGTTTTTAATTCTATAAAGTTTTTGATAGTTTTAGACGTTTTGCACTAATTAGTTCAAGCAACGGTTCAACTAAATACGCAAATTAAAACGTATAGCACTAATCGTGAAATTTATGTGGTGATGAGAAAATAATATTTTGTAAGTTTTAGAAAAACTTGTCTATATGAGTACAGACACATACCGCAACTAATTGTATTTTATTCTCTTTTATACTGCAATTTTGCTAGTTTTTAATGCGATTTTTGAAAATTTTATATGCAATTTATGGCGCAATTTTTGAAGATTTTTACTGCCACAACTTCCGCTCTTTTACTTATAATTTACCACTAACATATAAACATGACAATGATATTTATCTGTCATCGAATATACTGCTGACAATTACGACAAAGCTCTGTTTGTGTAATGGTTTTGCATGTACTTTCTGTATTTCGATTAGATGGTATCTTTTATTTAGCGAGCAAGCATATGATTAAGCTGCTTTCGAATTACATATTAAAGTGCTCTGAAGTGCCTCAGAGAACGGTCAAACCCATAATCACAACTACATCCGGAAATCTAAAAGTGTTCAATACACAACTAACAACACGTATTGATGCAATCACAAATTTTATATCAGCAAAGGCTCTAGGGATACAAAATATTTTTTGATTTTCGTCATAGCAATTCTGTCACAATGGCAGCTGATTCAATTAACTTATTTATTGCATTTAATTCAAAGTAATTCACTTTTTTTCTTATTCAATCAATCCATTGCTTTGGATGTAGAAAGTAGTTATAGGAATGTAACTAGGCATAGACATTATACATTATTGTAGTTGATGTAATATAATGTTTATCTGTGTTGTACTACTTAAAAATGTAATAAATACTTATAAGTACCTAAATTTTCCACTTCTTTTGTCACAGCTTCCTACGCATGTTGAACTTTTTCTCTGTTGCTGTACTCTTTCAGATAGAAATTATACAGACATGGATGTTTTTCGATTACTTCTACCAACTACAACAAATAAAATGTCTGCCATCAAAAGCATGTTACATGCCAAAGTTAACACAAAATTACTGCCTGAAATGTAGTAACATAAACGGGGTTGTGCCACTAGCTCAATGGAGAAGGGGGTGGGTTGTAATTTAAAATTTCGTGAAAAATTGGAAACGCGATCGACGTAAAATTGAACTAAAATGGTAAAATAGTCAAAAATCGGTAAGGGCGCCAATCAAGGTCACGATGAGGGTAGCTTTCAAACCCCTGATTATCCGAAAGCTCATCTGGTTGGTTACAACCCCGGAACTTACCTTGAGTTGTAACTATTCTGAAATACACTTAAAAACAAAATAAAATAACAAGTACTAATTAATCTCAAATAAATTTGAATAAAAGAAATGGGTAAATGAAGTAATCATAAGTAAGTAAAACAAACAAAAACGAACAATCTAAGCACTAAAATTTTAAAATATATAAACAGAAAATACCACTATAAAAGCGTTAACTCTACTTTCTTTTACAACTAAATTTCAAGGCCTTGACCGCATATTTATAACAAACAATTCAAATAACTAAAAACAATACAGGTTATAAAATATATGTCCGAACTTTAATTCGAACTAAACAAAATATAGTTTATAAGTCGTTACATTATCTTATATTCGGGAATACGATTTACTTTTCAAACGCACCAAAACAAAGTTAATTTATTTTAACTTCGCGCAAACACTTTAAGTGTTCATTGAAATAATTAAATTTAACGTTAGTCGTAATTTCAATTGGCTCAAATTCAAAGCTTTTACTGCATTTCAATCGCGGGTCACTACACGATAATAACCAAAATCGATAAATACCTTTTTACTTAATTGGAGATACCAGGTAAGCTGCGGGTCACAGTGGTTTTCAAAGCTACAACCTCAGATGGCCTTCGGTCGCTCCTCAAAAGTATCGTAGACGAATGTGGGATCCGTGGCACCCCCAAACAATAGGTCACCAGCGGAAGATTTATTTCACAATTTAAACCGCACAATAGCGAAGAAAAGGGATTTTTCTACTCAAAACATCGAAACTAAATCCCTCAAACGTGAGTGTTTATTTTTGGAAACCGTGACGTCTATATAATCCGTACATTACGAAATTTGAAAATTAACATTTTCATCACCACACTTAATTTTCACGGTACCAATTTCCGCGGTAACTACTAGAAAAGGTGAATTATCACCCGCGATAACTACATTCTGACGACTGTCAACCAACTAATTTCGGACTCTCTTCATTTACCAAAATCACATCTATATATCAACTTTTTTCGAATACCCTTTCCACAAAGGCTGTGTTCGAAATTTCAAGAACGAAAATACTCTCATTAAGAAGTGTGATAAAGAGACAATCAGTCCCCATTACGTTATATTCATAGCATTTGGACACGGCATTTCGCTTGTACGTGAAAATGTCAAATTGACAAAATATTATATTACAAGAATTTAAACTGCCTAATAAATTAAGATAATGACTTAATTTTTCCACGTAATCTAAACGATTGACACAAAGAAATCAAAGTACGACTTTACTTGAACAAAGAACTTTTGAACCAACTTAAAATAAACCAACGGCGAAAATATAATTAATTACGATTATATCTCAGAAGGGAAACATAAATTGCAACTGGAATTTTCAACAAACCAAGTGAAATATTCAATAAGCAAAATCGCAAAATCAGATGGTTTACGGCGTAACATAATACAAAACTTTATCAACAATTTACATTGTAACTTTGAATTTAAAAACGTAAAATAACTTATTAAACTCAATCTAAAATCACATTAAAACAAATTCAGAATACTGTGTCCATTACCAAAGATTACTTAAACAACCAATCGATTTTAAACGATGGTTACACCGAGCTAACAAATCGAGAAAGAAAAAAAAACGCAAATTCAGCCAGCTGAATCTATTTATGGGGTCTGTCATAAAAAAAAACTGCTGAATTTCAAACGCAGGTCACAAGCAATACAAAAAGCACGGCTGGAGAGAATAAATAAAATTACACTAAAAATTAGTGAACGCTTAATTACTTGAAACGCAACTAAAGTTTTATAAAACACAGTGTACATAGCCCTGTGTTAATCTTATTAATCAACTTCAGTTTCACGTTTTATAAAACCAGTTTTAGGAAACAGGTTTCTTCAGTGTGAACCGCGCCTTAAACACAGAAAAGTTTGAAAAATTTTTGGACTTCGAGATTGAACCATTTTAGTAAAACCCATAATTTTAACGTCTTTCTTACGTCTAAATAGTAAACGTGTAGGTAAAACTAACCACGTTTTTGAGGCTTCTAACTAAGCTTATAAAATTGTTTAGTTTTTTTAATTAAGTGAGTACCGTTTTTATTCTCTTTTAAGTAATGTTATTATGACTCTAACGTATTGTTACCGAGTTTAAAACGTTTCGTTTTTGCCTTAAATTTATAAAACATGTAACCTGTCAATTATTTTTAAAATTTAAAATTTGTTTTAACTAGAACATGTTTTTTTTGTTATCCTGTTTAGATGAGATTAATATTGCGTTTGATTTTAACGTATTAAACGCGTGTTAATAAACCTAAAATGTACTAATTGAAAAAAATGTAACAACTTTGACTTATTATGAATGTGTAATTAACTTTTAACTTTTACTTTAATTGTATAACACATTTTAACAAATATTTTACATATTTTCAAAAACCAATTTTAACCCATGTGCATTCAAAGGCTTTTTTCTTTATTTTAACATTTTTATTTTTATAATCTATAAATATTTATTCAAAACATTTTTTACATAATGTTACAGAATGTTCTTTGCATACATATTGATTACATTTATAACACGTTGTTTTAGTTTTTCGATCTTGTTTAGCTGTGCATATGCCACAACTTTTTTTCTTTTTTGGAGGTTCGGATGCTGTGCTGGTGCTAAGTACCGGTTCTTTAAACTTTTTGTTATACTGTGCTAGCTGTTTTCCCAATTCTATAATAAAGTTTCTTCTCTTACGCAACTTTTTGTCACAACTTCCATTGAGACATGACCACACTATGAATGCATTCATAACACTAATATCAATCATATTGTTAAAAACCGTCAGGGGGCATCTTCTTGTTCTCCTTTTCACACTGTATGTTTTTGTCATTTGGCTCATAGTGTCGACTCCGGCTTTAGTTTTGTTATAGTCTACAATTATTTCAGGTTTCTTCTTGGATCCATTATCGATTTTCTTGTCATTATGTAAGGTACTAAGTAATGTCACAATTTTCTCTTTTTTTGGGCAGTAGGAAATTATCATTTTATCACTTTGAAAAGCAAACAATGTAGAAAAGATTTCACGCTTCTTGGTATCTGTAAAGGTATATATTACCGAAATGAGCATCTTCCTCTATATGTTACAAATTGTTCATCTACGGTCATACTCCAACCTGGAATAAATCCGTCTTGTAAGTAATCGTTCCACATTTCGAAACACTCGCGAATCGGTTGTAGTTTGTCAGTAGATCTTCCTTTCCTTCTTGCAGCTGCATTATTAAATCTAATTACTCGAAGTATAGTTTGAAACGTAGTACGGCTCATAATATCGTTAAAATTTTTTCGTACATCTTTGTTACTCCACAATTGGGATATCTCTTTTGATTTGTAAACTCTAATAAGTATCAGTACTCCAATAAATTTTTGCAATCCATTTCGATTCAGTGGTTTTCATTTATTTACAAAACTCAACGTAGTACTGAATAGAGTATTCATTTCTTGCCTCTACACAAAGCACTGGGAAATTCCACAAGGGTCCATTGGACCCAGATGGTAGTTCTCGATAGAAAATGTATATATATATATACAAAACAAATTATTCTTATAAATTAACCCCATCAAAATTTACAAAAGCCATGTAAATAAACAAAGTCAAGCAGGTACAGATTTCATAAGCATGAAATATTGATATAAGGACACAATAAAATTTCATTCGGGTTCATTGGATCCGCTTCGTAGACAAAGGGTTAAAACAAACACGTTTTTGTTAAAAGTACTTTGAGTCTTTGGTGTAATTTATGTTTGAAATCACGTAATTAATACGTTAAAATCAAACGCTATATTGACGAAATTAAAAAGAATAAAAACGTACATAATAAAAAAAATTGAACATTTTCCATGTTTAAAACTTGTTGCTGACAGTTAATGATATTTTTAAAGTTAATTAGATTTTTAATTCCTTTTATTGGCCTTTTGATATCTACTCTATAATATATGCATTCTCTCTACTTCCCACTCATCTCTGTACAGTGCTCTTTAATACCAGTTTTGACCTACTACCGCTGTAATGTCGCGACATCTATATTTTGAGAAATTGCCGAATGCTCTTCTTATGCAGTCTTGGTCTCCACTGCATATTATCTTTTGTCCATCGTGTCTTATCCTGTTTAGTCATAAACCTAGCTCACTACCGTTTTATCACATCTTCTACATTCGTTTATCGTCTAATTTTTCTTATTTGTGATCTTGAAGATAAACGCTCAACACAAGTTTTTTTATTGGATGTTGTGTTATGCAAAGTTTGTTCACAGTTTTGTTTGCTAAAGTTGTTGTTTGTAATCCATACGTAAAAGCCAGGAGAATGCAAGTGTTAAGACCCTTAGTTTTTAAGTTAATAGGAATTTAACTTGCTAAAAACCCCATGATTTTTTTCAATATTTTTTCAAGGTTATCTGATATAATTTCTCTGATGTCTTTTAAATTGTTGCTAATTAACACGATGTCATCCGCAAAACTAAGTGATTTAGGTATCGACCATCGATATTCATTCCTTTGTAATTCCAATTGAGTTGCTTAAAAACATCTTTCAGTAATTGTGTAGAGTGTCGGAGAAATTGTATATGCCTCGCTTCTCGCACCACATCTTGTGAGTACGGGCGTAGCAAATCCAAGGTGTTTTTGCTGGATGCTTACTTTACTTCAACTTGTTTTGAATAAAATCCTTTCTTTTTTTTTCTCTTTCCTTGATCAATTGTTGTTCTTTTTCCGACCCCTACGCTATTAGACTAGTTGCGGGCTGGAAGTTTCTTTTACGTTCTCACGCGCTTAGATTATGGCTATAATAATCTCAGTTGGAAAATATCAAAATAAATAAAATAATATTTTAGCTGAGTAGGAATGAATGCTTCAAATCCGACACTTCTATAGTCTGCCTTGCAAATTGTGGAGGAAGCAACAAATTGCAATAGAACTGGTCAACCAAAATGACATTGTTCGTTGCATAGTTTAATAGACGGACTATACAATCCAACTATAAGCTAAACAAATTACAAGAAAAGTTACTGAATTTATTTAAAGTTATTAGTAAAATAAGAAGTTTCATTAAAAATGTTGTTAATAGTTGGTAACAAAGAACAGGATCCAGCACATTTCATTTTCAACAAGTTTTCTATCACAATTTAATTTAATGTCAACAAAGTTTAGTAACGAAACTGTATAAGAATAAAAACACGTTTAAGATGTACAATTTTCATCGCAATGCAGACAAATGCACATAGATAATAGGGTGGAACGAAAATATTGCGTTTTTAATTTTTTTCTAAATTTGACAAGACTTGGGTGATCAAAAGTTCTTATCTGGTATACTGTTTTTAACCTTTGAATTTAAAATAAATCAAATTATATCTTGAGGTGCCACGGCGACTTTGAAAGTTGTAAAAAAAAATCAAAATTACGCAAAAATCAATGCTTGTTTAATTTTTGTTTTGTTCAAAATATAGTAACTTAAGACAAAAATTAAAAATTTATGTTATCAGTAACGCCCTAAAAATTATGGTAACTTCAAACAGATTCGTTGAGGTGCCACAATATTACTGAATGTCGAAGAATTACGGCTAATATCACACACATTTTCCAGTTTTATCTTTTTATTTATAAATGCAATGCTTAGCCACAAAACTTGATTTTATAACTATATTTCTTTTGTTTTTAGATTACAGCAAGTAATAAACAAAAAATGACAACTTTAACACGTGCAAAAGACATTAGTTGTCCGCTATTTGGAGTTGGAGTACCATTTAATGAAAATGTTTTACCCACATATGATGATATATTGCGACAGTATATATTTACTCGTAACAATTTTTAAATGGGAAAGTCAGTTAAAAGAGCCAAAGTTTTTCAGAAGTCGTAAAAATTATCGCACCTTCTCCCGAGACACTTTGGAGGAAAGCGTCAATACCTATAATATCTACTGAACGTATTATTGAAAGGATCCGTGATTACCACTGTAAATACAGAAATCTCATAAAACCCTTCAAACAACGATCCAATGTTTCCAGCTTTATAAAGAAAATCGAAGAGTTTAAAGATAAATCGAAAGTTTTGTTTGACATTGCATCTTGAAAATGTAAAACTTACGAAAAATGCATTTGCGAAAAAAACAAAAAAGTTCCTATAATGGAGAGAGTATTTCTAACTGAATGTAGTTTAATCTTACTATTTTAAAAATTTTGAGTGATAATATTAGGTTTTTTTAAATTTGTTTTTCTTTAATTTAACTTATACATGTTATTTGTGTACGCCACTGTCGTAAAATAAAAATATTTTTAGTTTAAAATAGTTCTAAATAAAATATATAAAATAATACTAATTTTTAAAACTAAAAAAGACTAGCTTACCTTATGTAGAAGAAAATTAAACTTTATTTTAATTTAATGTGTTTTCCTTATTTTTAATTTTTTTTGTGTTCCTTTTCATACCTTTGAGTACTTATTTTGGCTCAAGTTAAACTAAATATCAACAACCATTTAAAAAAACATTAATTCATTAAATCGATTATCCTCATTAGAAAACATTCTAGGTCGTTGTGGCACCGTTAAAAATCGACAAAGTTGAAAAAAAAATTAATGGCAATCTACTGGTATAAGTAACAACTTTTGCACTCCCAAGCTTATTGATATAAAAAAATATTTTTTTTCGCTCTACACTAATAGATGTACTAAATAAAAAAAATAAAAACAACAGATGTTAAATTTTACAGTAATAAACATAATCTATTCCGTGTCACACCGAATCTTTTTTAAGGAGTAACGTGACGTGCTAGTGAGGACATTTTTTTGCACACTGGTGTTTGAAAAAACACTTTTTTATTAAAAAAAAATTTTTTTTAGATTACGCTTGAGTTATACAAACGCTAAGGTAATAGGAATTCAGCAAGAAAATTTACTTAAAAAGTCAGAAATGGTGTAGAAACCAGAACGGTAATTAATTGCATCTGGTTGTCGTCCCACTCATTACCAAACCTTTAATAACTGGTTTAGGCAAGCATGACTAAATATTAAAGTTAGTACAAAACTTTGTAACGTGATACTTGGTGATTTAATATTGACTTTTACGATCAAAGTCTGCTCCAAAATGAGAACACCTATAGTAATTATATAATGTTGATTTTTGTAATTTTGTTTTGAAGTTTTAAGTATACCTCTGAGCAAAACCGTTATAACTATGACTCAAACTCAAAAAATGTATACCGAAACTACAGTTTCTAAAATTTTTTTGTAGAATTATTCTTTGTATATAGTGAATGAATATGTTTACACCATGTACTCAAAAAAAAAACAGTTTATTTTAAAATAAATAACATTAGTAATATTTCACAGATTTTCATGGTAATGCAAAATTATACTGAAAAACGAATTAACACATATTTATAAAACCGATTTGGGTTTACAGCTTTCCAAGTGATTTTAGGTATTCCAAAGATTTTTGAATTTCGAGTGGTATTGGAGGTGGTGTAGGAAGGTGATTGCCTACAGCTCTAAATCCATTTTCATCGGCAGTATAACCAATAGAGTATACAGTTTGATCAGGTCCCGTATACTGATAGAATCCTTTTGCTTGCATACTTTCTTTATCCGTTCCTTTATTTGCTAATTTGCCAGATTCTTCTGCTTTTATACCGTTCTCCGTTTCGTACCTATAAACCAAATGTTATACGATGCCAATAATAAAAAAAAAAACTTACTCCCAATGATATCCGTCAGTGTCGATATCTTCTGCTTGTTTAATAATCTTCCAATGACCATCGACGTATCGTCCCGGTTCGTATTTTACGTTTGTAACTGACGGTATCGGACTAGCTGCGGAGGCCACGTTTCCGAAAAATTGTTTTTCATTCGTCAAAGATTTGGCTGGTTTTACCTATTGTGTGTTGACTGTAGATCCAGACCCGAGTAAATTTATGGAACCAATTTGTCTATCTCGTTTTAAACTTTCAGTGTTGGCAAAGTTTATTCGTTTTTGATTATCGATTGGTAAAAAATCTAGAATATAATTTTTGGTTTAAACGGTTGAGTTAGCATTTACTAACCTTGTTTTTGAAAACTTCTATCGTTTTGACGTAATCCGTTAGCATCTCCTCTGTATAAACCGCTGTTGTCGTTTTGGTAACCACCCTGTCCGTCAGGTAGGTAATCACCACTGTGATCATGTATGTAGCGCCCACTGTCATCATGTACGTATTGTCCGCTAATATCGTGTATATATTGACCATTTTCGTCATTGGAAGGTCTTTGGCAATTTAGGCTTGCAATTGTGGAAAATACGACAATAATTGCGCACTAAAAAATAAGAGTTATGTAGCAGAAAATTATACCGCCAATTTTAAAGATGATTTATAAATGACATTTATATGGATTGGGAAATGACCTTGTTTTTAAAGGCAGATTTCATGCATATTAATTGAAGGCGTCGTTTGTACATAATTCTTCACGATGAATGATATCTTATGATCTCGAAAAAATATTTTTGTTTTGTAATTAATAGTTCTTAAACGTATGTGTTAAGGAAATTGTTTATTTTTTATTGCGAAACTTTAAAATTGTATTTAGTTTTTAATAAATTTTGATAGTTTGTACCCGAATTATTTATTGCTAAAATTCATTCAACTGTCAATTGCAACAATTATATGGTATTGATGTAGATTTTCAAGTATATGAATGCGTAGAGAAAATAAATTTAAATGTTAATGTCACAAAGTCATAACCTTTCTTTAAAAATAAATATTAGTTTCTCTTATGCATAATTTTGCAAATTTTCTATTTATTAGTCATTTACTTTTACGTCCATTTATTTTTTAATTTTTGTTTTTTGGACACTCGAATAATTGGTTACAATAATTTATTTTAACAACACTATAAATTAAATTGTTTGTTCTAATTATTTTAATGTATTAATAAAAAAAAGTTTTTATTTTTGATTAATACAATAAATAGTGCTCCAAGACGATAAATCATAGATTAATTAGACTAAAATTTATGAACTAAATTAGTAATTTTAAACGTTTCGTCTCACTTACCAACACTTTCATTTTGATGCCGCGTTAACATTCAAATCTTTGTTAATACTGCGTCACTTTTAAAGAACGTCTTCATTTATACTTTTTCCAGGGCAGCGGTGCCCAACCTACGGCCCGCGGGCCGGATCCGGCCCGCGAAGAAGCTCAATCCGGCCCGCGAGCTCCTTTCAAAGGTGTTAAAAGGTGTTACTAAGATATGCAATTATAAAAAATCCGGCCCGCGAAATCGTATGTCATGATGAATCCGGCCCACGGACAAAAAAAGGTTGGGCAACATTATTCTAGGGTGTGAGTTAGGGAATAGCGATGTCCGCCCATACAATGTCAAATTGCATAATTACAAACAGACTAATGTATCAGTGTTTTCTTCTCAGTTTTACTTACAAATTCCAGCGAGTTCGTAGTTTAAAAAAAGATGTTTCGTTTCTTGCACACTGAGTATCTAGGCGCACTACAATTACTTAATAAATATGCGACAATAGGTTAAAAATATTGGTGTTTAAGCATCCTCGGTTAAGAATCTGTAAGGATGCAGTCACAATCCTTCATGTAAATGTCGCAGATACAAAATAACTAAGAGAATATGTAGTTTTTAAGTTTAAAATATTTTGGAATTGTTTTCCTTATCTGATTAACCTTTTTAATCAAATTTGTATAATTATTAATTGTAGTAACATAAACTTTTGGTTTTTAAACCAATACACTAAAGTAATAGATGTGTAGTTTTTTTTATATAATTTTGTTCCATTCTTAAAAGATATTTGCAAAAAATAAAAATTTTAAAATGAAATTATATTTATTGCTTTTTATTAAAACTAGAAATTTATTAGAAATATAATCATATATTTTTGAATACTTCAAATAGAACGAATATGTAAATACATAGTACTACTAATCACATCCCGTTTAAGAAAAACAATTTAATGAATTGATGATTTTTATGTAAAAATTAAAAGATAGAATTAGATCAATTATAGACAATAACATAGCAATTTTTATTCAAAACATGGTTTCTAATTTATATATTTGAAACCACACATTGCAAATCCAAAAATAACAAATTATTCAAAAGTAATCAAACTTGAACATTTCAAATTTGGATCGGGAAGTAATCAAACTTGAACATTTCAAATTTGGATCGGGAAGTAAAAAAATGGTAAGTGGAACATTTTCATTTTCATTTTCAATAAAAAAGCATCAAATTGACTTTGTTCAAAAATATTCAACGCAAACAAACTCGAATAAAATTAAATTTTTTTAAACCTTTTCTGTTCATATAGAATTAATCAACATTTTTTTGACATTTATTTATTATTGTCATTGCAAATGCCATAATAATTTTTTGAACAATAATCAAAATTTGAACACAAATTGTAAATTGAGAAATAAAAATAAGTGGTTTAATTTGTTTTCAATGCAAACAAACTCGAATAACATTTTTTAAAACTGTTTTTGTTCACATAGAGTTAATTAATATTTTTTCACATTTATTTATCATTGTGATTGCAAATGCCAATATAATAAATTATTAAAAAATAATGCAAATTTTTACATTTAAATTTTAAACTGCGATATAAAAATATGGTAAGTGGAACAACTTTTTTACGAAAAAAAAACGTCAACTGGATTTTTTTTAACTTGTATTTAATCAAGTAAATTCAAATAATATTTTCAAAAAAATATTTAAGTCTTTTTTGTTCACACAGTTAATCAATATTTCTTCACATTTATTTCGGATTTTAACGGTTTCATTGTTGTTTACAATAGAAGAATTATTACCTTAAAACGTGAGTAACTACGGACACTTTTTTCAAGTTTTTTGATCGTACACTAAACACCAAGACATCTAAATTTAAGCAATTTTTGACTAAGATACCCTTAACATCATAAAATTTTGGCCGTCTTAAATGTTTAATATTTGATTTTAAGATTTTTTTTACAAACTGTCTAAAGTCACCCTTTAAAGTGGGACGACTTTAGACGGTAGTGTAAAACTACCTAAAACCAATGTGTGTAGGGATAATTTTAGACAAAAATTTTCTTTATCTAAGTGCAAAAGTTGCAAAATTGTTGGTTATAACAAAAACATTATTTTATCATAAAAGAAATTGACGGCCCGAGCAGAGACTTTAAAACTGTGATCCAAAAATGAGTACATATCAATTAATAATAAACGATTTGATTGGCGCTTGAGAAATCCAAACCAAAAAATCTAAGATGTCTGATCCTGTTGAATCACCAGAAGATATCTCAGAAACAGATGCGCGAGTAAATTGGATTTGAAACTGCGAAAAGAAGAATTGATCCAAAACCTGAAAGTACATCGATCAGAAACAACCAGCAACGTTGACGAATTAAAAGCACGTATGCTTCATACAAACCGGAAAACATCCAGCAAGTACGCTCACGTATCCTAAAAGCCAAAGTACTTCCAGGCCAACATCCCCGAACCCTATATCATCGCATCGCACAGGTATGCAAATGTTTGCGTAAATAGGAAATAAAGTTTAATGAAAAAGTTGACCCCATCTCGTTCCTGAACCGAATCGAATACCAGAAAGTTAGTTATGGTATACCGGGTACTGTGTTACTACAGGCACCTCTAAAAGTCTTGAAAAATAACGTATTTTTGGGGTATCAAATAGAGAAACAGAGACCTATGGAGGCGTTGAGAAGATTTTACTACTCAACGTTATTTAATTTCTAGGTACCAATTGCACCTAGAAGAACCTATTTAAAGTTGACTTTAAAAAAAAGGGAGAAAACCCGGCGTCTACATCCATGCACTCTAGACGCTAATAACACGACAGGGCCAGATGTCTCCCGAAGTGCAACTAAAAAAGGTTTATAAAGATTTAGTATACTCATACAAACGGTATATTAATCTATTCATGGCCACATTTTTATTTTTTGCATAAAGTCGGTTTTCTGAAGGGTATCATTGATAAAAGTCAAGAAAAATTCTATCTTACCAATAATTTGTTTAACAGAATTGAGAAAAAAGTTCCATTATTAGAACGTGGTCATTTGAAAGTGCAGTTATTTTAAAAATACAAAACACTATCGAACAAAGTCATATATTCATTTTAAGACTAATTACACTGATCTGCAAAAAAATGTTTTTTATCGAGCCCTGACACTATTCCGGGTGATTCTTATGTAAAATGACGTCCTGAATCCAAATATGTTTTTCGTTTTCTTCCATCACTCACCATTTTCGAGGGAGCCCCAAATCTCTAATTTTACCACTTTTCGATAAATTAATTATAATTTATTTATCGAACGATAATAATAATTATAATAATTATTATAATAATAAATATATGGACATGAATTTAATTTAAATAAAAAAAAGAACTATTTTAGCTATAAACAGTAATAAATAAAAAGATATTCATCGTTACTTGGTGCTTGCTTTCCTTTTATACCCTGAGGTACAGCTCTCTCGTTTCAAAACCAGCAGTACTCCGCCAACATGCTTGCATTCCACTTCCCTGAAAATCATTTCTCTAGCTTAGCGACGTATTGATGGGACCGTTCCCCGTGTTCATCCGAGACTGCTCCTAAATTTTTAGAGAAAAAGTCCAGATGCGAATGAAGGAAGTTAACTTTAACAGACATGTTACATCCTATGTCCTTGTACGCTAAAAGCAGTTCCTCGACGTGAGCGACATAATCTTCACTTTTGTGGTTACCCAGGAAGATTTTCTCGCAAAGGTCAGTCCCGTACGATGTAATGTTTATCTCGGGCCTGGCTATCCCATTCACAAAGGAAGCAGCAATATTTTGTGAATCCTGATTGCAGGCCCGTGAGTAGAGGCACAACTTTTAAGTCAACGCAAAGTTTCCACTTATAATCATGATAACTTATTTTAATAAGGATTCTGAAGATGTTTTCGTACGTTTCCTTCATATCAACAGAGTATGCAACTGGAACTGATGGGAAGTCATTCCCATTTGCCAACAGGACAACTTTTAAGCTTGTTTTTGATGATTCTATAAACAGTCTCCATTTGTCTGGGTCACATGGCATCTGCAGCTCTGTCATCAATAAATTTGCATTAGGGCAGAACACTAAATATTTATCTTTGAGAAAAGACATTTCAGGGTTGCTTGTCTGGTCCTGTAAGAAGATATTTTTACTCCCTTTTTTTAAGAGACTCCACTGTGGAAGTCGCGATCCTAGGAGCTGAGATTTAGTCTTGGGTAACTGCAAATTCCTGACAAGATCATTTAATTCCGATTGAGTGAGGAGGTGAGGTTGCCGAGAAACTAAATTTGCGAAATACTCTTCATCATTATTGAACGTATCATTCGAAGCCCCAGGTTCTGGCTCAGAGTCTTTTAAATCAATTTTCGGCTCTAGAGTATAAGTGTTTGGGGGCTCTGGGATTGGCAAAGTATCGTTATGAGGAACAGGTTTTAGAGCTGACGGAATATTGGGATACTGAAATGTATGCTTACTTTTGCTCGAAAACCCAACGGTGGAAGTCATACAAAAGTAACAATCTGTAAGATGACAGCGAGGTTCACGCCAAACCATGGGCACAGCAAATGGCATTGATTTACGGGTACCTTTAAGCCATTTGGTCAAACTACTGTAACAAGTCGTACAGCAAACTGATAGAGCCCAAGTCTTGTCCTGGTCGCCAACTTGACAATCAAAGTACAATTTATAAGCTGTTTTAACAAGCGGAGAAAGGGGTTTTGGTTGCGTTTTTAACCTATCGGAATGATTTTAACACTCGCGTGACATAATTAAATAGTAATTCAACGCCCGATATTAACCACAAATCAAACTTAGTCACTTGAAAAAATCCGGAGTAAAAGTAGTTTTACTGTTTTACACAAATGAACAAAAATGAACACAAAATCCAGCACGTTTAAAACGTCGACAAGTTAACTCTGCAACAGTTATAGATGTACTGATCGAAGCAGTTAAGCAAACAATGTAATATACTATAATGAAAAGAGTAATGCAGTTCAAGCCTGTCGAAAATTCCTGTTCAAACCTGCATGTGGTACTGAGATCGCAAGCGTCGTGCACTGAATCTTCCTAACTGTTTATTGATATTTTTTTTACTGTTCTTATATATTTGTATTTTATTGTTGTTTCTATATACATTTTATAGCAAAACTTTTGCCATATATTTTGGTAAAATTTTATTACCTGCTTTGGGATGTTTAACGGCTATAAGTTAAAATTCTAAAAAAAATGCAAAAAACAAAATAAAAATGGGGTCCCCCAAAATAAGTGGGTGATGAATAAAAACGGAGCTCGTTTTTGGATTCAGGAGGTCATTTTACATAAGAATCGTCAAGAATGGTATCAGAGTCAATTTTCATGCAGACCTGTGTTATTTCTGTTGGTCATGAAAAGCTTTAGAACAGTTCAAAGGATGGATATTGACACGACACACATTACAACCAAAAGTGGTATTTTTTTACAAACTTTACATCGGTTTAATTCGAGGGTTTCTGGATAATGCAACACATTCAAATTGTTAGAGACAGCTGCAGGAACATTTCTAGTTAATACATGTCTGAACCTTGGTCGAATAGCTGAATGAACGATTTGTATGTAAATGTAAATAAGTAGACGCAATATCTCTTATAAAACCTAAAAGTTTAGGGCGGGTTCGATTTTTTAAAAATTATCTTCCGTCGTTTCTAAAAACTTTTTTTTAACTTCAATCTCTATTCTGTGTAAAGTCTAAGCATTTAAGAGCGTTGTTAAAAATAGATGACTAAATGGAGACCAGTACCACTTGTTGTTTTGCAATTTTATTCTGTAGTTAAAAATATTCCTGTCCATTAAATCTGTATCTCCAATTTGGGTATTGTAAAGATTTATCGTATTTGGCATGTGCACAGTTGTATGTTTCTTTTCTGTCGCAAAATATATTTTAGCAGACTTTGTTGGTACTACACCATAAATATTCAATGCAACCTGAACTATAGAATTATCAATCCATTGCATCACTATTATGCTTTTTATCCTTGTTTACACAGGAGGTGATAAAACCCTTTTTTCTTTCTTTGCTTCGTTTTTTAGCCCGATTTTGACGAATTGTACTCGTACCTCCGTATCCAAGTTTAGTCATTTTTCTAAGAAGCGGCAAACCAGTAAAAAATCTATCAATAAAAAAGTTGTAATGAAAGGTGGTTACCGCTGATGCTCCAAGACCAAACTCCAAATTCTGAAGATACGTTCCTTTTCCTGATAAGGCTCTGTGCCTATCAAATATCTATTTGAACTGTTGATCGACTAAAATTTTAAAGCCGTATCTTATTGGTTTGCCTAAAATTCTTTGCTTATAGCTGTGGTGACTGCAGTATGGAACCATTGACTCGTCAACATCAATATTTTCTGTTTTGGGCAAAATATCTAAACATTTTTGGTTTAGGTGGTTAATCAATGGACAAATTTTGCCAAATTTGTCATCTTGAGTTAGGTGTGTATTATCTGCAAAGTTTAGGTTTCTTGAAATTTTTCTAAATCGTGTGTGAGACATAGCATCAGCGATGGCTTGATTTCTTAGATTTGCATCTAAACTCCAATACATATCTCGGCTTGGTGTGGCATTGTATCTAGATATCATAAGGATGGCCAAAAAAAGCTTTTATGTATGTTACAGATAAGTCAAACGCACTATGTGCATTCTTTTCTTTAGCATATTTTATTGACTGATCTCTGACATACTCAAAAATGTAGCTATCCTAAATCTTTTCAAAACGACACATACCGTGCCTGTTTGTGTATGGATAGTTATACGTTACCTGATATAACCACAGGCGATTCCCGTTTATTTCTTCTAGTAAACGTTTATGGATACCAGTTTTAAGCCTTATCAATACTGAGCTAAGCCGGAGGAATTACAAATTGTAATACCTTTGGTTTAGCTCTATTTACGGTAGAGTGTTAGCAACAATTTTTAATTATTGGAAAGCTAGAATACAAGTTTATTAAAGATTTACAAGCAGTATCTACAATAAGTGTAACATTTAATTTGTTTTATTCCGGTAGACCCGGGCAGGTAGGATGGCGTTATTTCTGGTTCCTTTTTGTTTTTAGTGAATTTTGCTACAAGTAAGAATTAATTGTTTCAACAAAATAAAAATAGTGTTACTTTATCAAATAATGTTCATTAAGAGAACTGGGTGTTAATTTCACATGTCTCTGCTCGGGCCGTCAATACAATCATGTAGGTAATATTCGAAAAAAGTAAACTCTTATGTCAAAAATACAGTTATAATAAAAGAAAAGAAAACGTTGTCCTTATGTGGCTTTTTTCAAAGAAAGGTGATAATATAATTTTTACTTTCTGCACTATTGTAACATAAAATTCGTTTATTTTAATATCTTCATTGGAGAAGCAGTCTCTTGGTTTCTTGAAAGTCATTTCTTTATTCGAATGAGATGATTCAGATGAAAAACAATTTTTGTCAAATAAATTAAGATTATTTTTGACGGTTGCAAAATGAGTTAATGGCAAGGAGTCTGTATTGACATTGGAATCATCTGATAGAACGTTCTAACGTTTCTTAGATTTTTGTATACCAGACGTTGGCGGCAATTGAGCATTTTACACAACGAAAGGTGGAAGAAGTTTGCCAGAATCCATTATTTCATAGCGATGTTTTCCACGGATGTTCGGAGCTCACTAAAATATTCTATTAAAATGTCATTACTTAGTTGTGCCCTACATCTCTTTATATTTTGACAAAAGTTTATTGTAAGATTACAGTGTTTAGATAATAATGGTTTCATCCAATCATCAACATAGAAGGTTATCGAGAATTTTTTTTTATATTCACTCTTTTTCTGTCAAAGTATTGTTGAACTATCACTCGAACATCGTACGGAGAAAGAAAAAACTCCCATTCTGCTGCCAATTCAAGGCTACCACCAGCTTTCCTTTTCCTTCTAAAGATAATAATCTTTGATCTGTTTTGACGTCAATGTTTTTAATTCTGTCGCTAATAGTGGACTTCAGAACACCATAAAATTTGGTAATTGGTCATATGCTTTTTCCTACGAGTTTTTACATCATTGATGGTATTTTACAATAACTGTTGTAGGTAATTGTGGTAGCTTCTACCACTCAGCACTTTCTTGTAAACACGGCTGAAGCCACTCTCAAACGGAATTTTTTGTTATCACCCTGTATATGAAATATTTGTAAAGCTAAAAAATTAAACTCCTTGCCAAAATATTCTCGAAACATCAGCTTTCCTAGTAGTAAGAACAAAAATTGTACAAAAACATGCAGCTGAAGTGGGCACAACGTACTTTTTCACTATTTTTTGAAAAAAAAAACAGAAAGTATTTGTTACAAACAATCAAAACGTACAATTATTTGTAAAAAACTTGCAAATCAGTGTTCTTAATTATAAATAATTCACAATTTTTCTCATAATTTCACAAAATTTCTTTAGGTTTGATAAATTAGGTTGGTTGGTATAAATGCTAACACGCGACATTTTTTAAGTGATACAGATTATAAAACGTATACATAATTTCCCCCAAAATTTTACAAAAAATTATAATACTTACAAAATACCAGCAACAACATAAAATTCCCAAATTTTGTGGAATTCTATTACAATTGGCAACGCTGCTGCAAACATTTGGTAAAGTCATATATGTCTTATCGTACACAGAGTTGCCGCTGTAAACACATATGCAATAAAACTACCTGTAGTTCAAAGTCACCACAAGTGTCCAAAGTTCTACAATAGCGAATATTGATCCAGCAAACATTGTTAACTATGACGAAATTCACTTTAGCGATGATTCTAGTAAAGTCAAGATCGCTTGTAAACGTGGTGCAAAAGACTTCAACAAATAAAGATCTTTTATCAACTTTTGTTGTACAAGGCTAAGTATCGACACCAAGACTAAGAAAAAAGTGGTTCTTTTAGATGTGAATATAGCATTAATAAGTCGGACTTGTTTGAGGCAACAAAGTTTTACGAGTGAAATAACATATTTTTGAAACAAGAAAGGAATCAAGCTACCAATTGAAGATAACATTTTTAGTCATTTAACCATAAAAGTTTTTAAGGAATGTCATAAAAATTATATTCATTTTTTTGTCACTGAACTCGATACATCTCTGTCAACTCTTAGATGTGTAGTTTTTATAGGTGTTTAAAGAAAGGATGGCAAAAAATATTGACAGCTATTGCAAGAAACATTATAGTTCATTCAAGGTACGATTGAAGCAAATATGCTTTCTAAATTTTGAAAATGAATGAACTCTGTTTAATCCGTAAATTTTCAAATGTGATGAAGAAACATGTATTCTGCTTGAACACTCTTTATTAGATTTTTTTAAAAGAAAACTGGAGCTGTCAAGAAAATATCAAAAAGGAAAACAAAAGCAGATATATGTATCACGTAGTTAAGAAATTGAAATTGAAATCACTTATACAAAGTCAAAAGAAAGCGAAGAACATAAAATCTTCAGAAGTATAAGTTAACAGATTTGGGATCATTACCTCACCCTACGAAGTGACTTCGCACACTTTTAAAATAAAATTTTCCATTAGCGCAAAACAAAATCTGTGTTTGCATTTGAATTTTACGATGATTGAACTACACTTAATGAAAAATATAGTCTAGGTATTGTTACAGTTTGGGAAAAATATGAAGAAAACTCTGACTCATATTGAAAAAGGTCATGGAGTTGGATAGAAGGAGATGAAAGTCCCAAAATAATGACTTTTACAGCCCTCTAACAAACAAACCTCACCTTCACGAAAAAATAGTTAACATAGAACAGGATCAAGGATTTGCCAATAAACAAAGTAAAGAAAATTTTACTAGTGAAAAAAGAACAGTAGAGAACTACAAGTTAAATAAAAGAAAGGAAAGAAATATATTAAGAAGGAGTACTGTGAAGAAGGTGGAATGAAGGAGAATGGGGATACTTTATTAAAGATTAATGAAGAGAAGTGCAGAAATGATATTTAAAAATGAACAGAAATGTGATAAAAATGAAACAAAACTATAGTGGTACAAGAAAGAAAAGAACTTAGTGCTTCTTCTCGTGGATGCTTTTTTAGCAAAAAGTACAAGGAAGCAACATAAAATTAAGATTTAGAAAAGTGGCAGTGAGAAAGGAGAAAAATGAAAGCAAAAACAATAGTGATCAATACAGTACTTTGGAAGCAGATTATACCGACGAATATCCTACCTATAAATTACCAAAAATTGATGTAGTTAAATTCAATGATCTTTTTAGTGCTCCTATGAAGAAAAACAAGCTGTTTACACACAAAAAAGTTTCTGATGAAGCACCAACACAAAGTGATGCAAAACAGAAAAGAAATAGAAGAAAAAAGACCGATTCATCCAAATGGAAAAGAAATGTTGCCAAAGACATAAGAACTAAAAGCAAAACCTACATTAATAACAATTTAAAAAACCCAACAGTAGTTGAAGCAGGATCTACGCAACCAACTTGTAAAAAACTGCGTAAATGTTCTAAAAATGTTTGAAAGAAACCAGGAAACTTATTTTTGAAAAGTATTGCGAACAAGGTAATTTGTATAAACAACGCAAATTCATTGCACGCATAATGTCTGAAGTTAAATCTCAATACAGATATCAAAGAGACGGCAGTAACCGGAGATATGCTTTTTTATTTTCCTATTCATGACAAAAAAATTATTTAAATCTACATTAGGCATCAATGAAAGAAATATTAGAACTGTAATACAACAAAATTAAAGGCGGTTTTGTTAAGCTAGATCAGAGGGGCAAGCATGAGAACCATGATAGAGTGGACCCTGCTGTCAAGCAAGAAATACGTGAGTTCATTTCTAAAATACCTAGAGTTGAAAGCCACTACATAAGGCAACAGTCATCTCGTGAGTACGTATAAATACACCTGGACGCCAGAAACAAAAAAATCTAAAATCAATTATAGATTACATAATAATAAAGAAAAACAATACAATAACAATTAAAGACGTATGAGTGAAAAGAAGGGCCGAGTGCGGCAGCGATCACACATTGTTAATAACAAACATGGAATTCAAATAGAAAAACAAAAAACAGATAGCACAATAAAAGCGGAAAAATCGATAAAAACCGAAACCTCAAACTGTACCTACTGCAAGACGAGACAATAAGGGCAATATACCAAAGAAGACTGGATCAAAAACTAAGTTCTAACTAAGAGTTCAGATTTAATACAGTGGAAGATACGTATATAAAAATGAAGGACAGTAAAAAAACCGGCATTAAGAGAAATAGATGGAACAGAAACTAATTTCAAATGGAAATTTAATGAAGCAGCTACGGAAGCAATTAATGTGAAAAACAACTGTACAAAAAATGGCTAAGCACAAAAAAAACGAAGACTAAAGGAAGTACAGAAAAAAAATAGAGACGTAAAAAGCAAAAAAAATAGAGAAGTAAAAGTCGTTAAAGAAAAAAATGAAGAATGGAAAAGAACCTGCCAAAACGTCGACCAATATATTGGAGAAACAAGAAGTTCGGAATCCTGGAAAATAATAAAAACCTTAAAAACGAATAACACGGATAAAGCACACATACCAAATATCAAGGAAGATGAATGGGAATACTACTATAGGAACCTACTAACGGGAACACGAGAAGAATTTATAGAACAAAGAGAAGAACATAAAAAATGGAAGAAAAGAAATAATAGACATGACGGAAGAAGACATGCACTAAGCAATAATCAAAAATAATAGATCACCAGAACCCGGAAGAATTGACCCCGAACTAATAAAATACGGATCCAAAAAACTCATACGGATGATCAAAAACATGTTACAAAAAACAATAAATAGAGAACAAAAGCCCGAGGATAAGAAACACGCATATTTAGCTTCTATATTTAAAAAACGGGTCAGAAGGAAATGCAAAAATTACAAATGAATAGGCGTAATAGCAATGATAGGAAGAGTCTACGGAAAGGTAACAGGGAGGTATAGAAGAAAGAATTGGGGAAGAAAAAAGCGGGTTTCACAGTAGGAAAATCAACCATAGATCACATATACACGCTACAGCAACTTATAGAAATGAAAACGGTCAAAAATATAGCAATACATCTCGCTTTCATTGATTTAAAAAAAAACATATGACAGTACCAAGAAGCAAACTCTGGAAAGCCATGACAGAAATTGGAGTACCACACAATCTGATAGAGGCAGTGACAAACCTATATAGGAACAAGAAAGTAGCAGTGAAAGTTGGATCGAAAATGACAAACAACTTTGAAATTACTAAAAGATTGATACAAGGCTGCTCCACTTCACCGACACTTTTTAAAATATACCTTAAGCACACCTTGAAAAACAGAAAACGAAAATGCGAAGGAATGGGCGTGCCAGTTAGAAATGAACACTTATACACACTTAGTTTCGTAGACGATCAGGTGGTCATCGCTCAAGATGAAGAGAATCTCGATTTTATGCTGCGTAAGTTAAAAGAAGAATATACAAAATCAGGACTAGAAATAAACTTTACGAAAACAGAGTATCTGGTAACGTCACAAGTAAAAGAAGGAGACCTTATAGTAGACGAAAACACCAAAATAAAAAGCAAAAAAGTTTAAATACTTAGGATACACTATAGCAAAAATACAAGAAAGAAAGGGGAGATAAAAATAGGTTGGGACAGACACGAAAATGTGTAAGAGAACTTCACCTAATCATATAGGATAAAGACATTACAAGAAATACAAAAATCCAGATATACAATACCATGATACAAAGCATTATGACATACGGAGCAGAAAATTGGATCATAAATAAAAGAAATGGAAGTAAAATAACAGTAGTGGAAATGGAATATTGGAGAAGGTGCTGTGGAGTTGCGAGATTAGACAGAATAAGCAAAGATGAAATCAGACATAGAATAAATGTGCAGACAGATACACTCAACTACATAAAAAAAAAGATACAGACATGTCAGACGATGTAGCAACAGTAGATAGAATAATAGAGTGACCGACTGGAGCCCCCGTAAGTAGAAGAAAAAGAAGATCAAGTAGGTCATGGAGAGACGAAGTGGATACAGCAATAAGAAAAGTAAACATTGGTAATGGAAAATGGAACAGCAGAAAATAATGAAGATTGAAATTGAGAGATGGAAGGTGACAACCGTAAAGAGTCCAGCATATATAAATATATATAATTGGCATGTATTTATACGCCGTTCAAATTCTTAAACTAAAATTAATGACTCATAAATTCCTCATTTTTTGAGGTCAGGTCCCAGGTCTACAGGGTACATCAGAATCATACGTTCGGCAAAAAAACAAGGAAAACTTACAAAGTTGTTAAAACGAGCCACTCAGATTTTTTAGATTTTTTTAGACAAACCAAATAGATTCAAATTTTACTTATTGCACTAATGAAGAACAAGATCAAGGAAACATACAGGATAAGGCGGAAAGCAAGCCACTGTCTGTCCCTAACCCCAAAAAATAAACATTGAAAAAAAAGGAGTCAATACAAAAAAAAAACAAAAGATAATAATATTGCCATAGCTGATATAAGAATTGTTCAAATGCTGAAAAACGAAGCAAGAGTAATGTACGCGAAAACTTCTTACAAGCAAAGACAATTCTTGAAGATAAACGTTGCTGGAACCAAGCCAATAAAACCGATCAGAAAACAAAGCGAAGATGAAAAATTTAAACAAAAAATCACCATGGCCGAAAATCAGCTCAAGAGGAAAAGTAAAAAATAATAAGAACACCCTGATAGACTTTAAAAATATTGAATGTCCTCCAGCTTACCTATGCAAATTAGAGGTCGGAGAGAAAAAAAAGCTGATATTCTAGATCTTATAAAATCTAATCACATTCCTAGGTTTTATGAACCGTATTATAAAGCTATTTTTGATTAGTCTTTTGATAGAAATAATTCAAGTGACATTAATGTATGTATATTAAAGTATTCATTAACATGGTACTTAATGTTTTCTTGAAACTTCACCAATGACATTGTGTATCTTTTTTGTTTCGTTTGTTGACTATTTAAATAATGTTCTCATTTTTTTTTGTTTTAAAACACATTTATAACTACAATTGACGTAATAAAAATTTAAACAAACATTCCTTAATTAGAATAGGGAACAAGGCAATTGAGAAAACCTGTAAAATTTTCCGTTCGTTTGCTTCTTAGATTTCAGTCTAAAATTACAATAAATACATTATTCATGTAAAAAAAAACGATATAAAAGTCTTTAAACAAAAAAATCCACAAAAAAACCCAAAGAATTAAATAGTGGGAAAAAATTAGAGTTAACTATTCTAAGCATATGTTATTTTCAGGATTTTTCTTTGGGTATTTTTTTAATTTCTTCTTTGACAGTGGTTTTTTTTCTTTTCGCCCAAAGTAAAGTACATTATATTTAACTTTTCGATTTTTTATAGGTAATATAAATAAAAAGTTTAAATAAATTTATTACAACGACCTTAACAAAAAATTAAAAAAATTAATTATTTTTTAACACTCACCTCGCTTTATCTAAAAAAATTAGTATAAAAAAGCTACATTATTACTTGCAAACACCAGCAACAATAATTTTAATGGAGGTCACGGCTGATTTAGTATGCAATACAGTATTTCATTTATGCAATTTACAAAATGCAGTAATTTTTTTGTAGATCTGTTAAGCTTAAATTAAGAATAAACATAGTCTTGAATTTTGAATAAATTTAGTCGAAAAATTTCATATTTGTTTTAAATAAGACGTAGGAGAGATCGGGGTAAGATGACGATACTAAGAGAAAATCAAAATTCAAAGAAAAGGAACTTATTTGGAAGTTAAATGCACTTAAATTATTTAAATATTATTTATTCACTAAATATTTACAACTATTATTAAAGATGATTACTGATTTTCTAATATTATTTACTTGTAATGGATCTTAACAAATACAACTTCGCGCTACGACCTGTTTTCTTGTCATACCGTCAACCGCGGGGATCAAAAACTTACGTTTTTTTTTATATACCTCAAAAGTGGATAACTATATTTAATGCTGTTATAATATAACTTTGTTAATGTTTCACCTATCGATCGGTCACTGGAGCAAAGTCGTGGGTTGAGCGATGAAATTTTAATTATAACTTAAACGGTTGTTACGTGCTAAAAGATGTTATCGTAAAATTTCCAACAAAACGTAACATAAAGGTGTTTGCTTGGCTTACTCAGTAAGATTAGCGTAGGTGATATAATTGAAATTCGAGAAATTTTGGATGTCAAAGAAAAAGGTGTAAAAGAAAATCGAATATATACTAGATCGGTAGGTCGCTAAACAAAGTCACGACGTTTGATAACTTCTAGGTCTATATGCGCCAAGAAAATCATCCGCCAGCTTTAATTCTCATGGGACTTACCTTTAAGAATTAACGACATAAATCCAAAAATTAAACTTACACAAAACAAAACAAAAATACATCGCGAACGGGTGCAAAATAAAGGCTTCACTTACAAGTTAAATAACATATTAAAAGAGAGAGAAAATAAAGATTGCGTTAATACAGACAACAAAAATTAATAAAAAATTTGCAAAAGCCTTGCATAGTGCAAATTGCGATTATCTAAAATTAACTAGTATACAATAAACTTATATAACTTGCATTCCAATTTGAACTAAACTTAATGTGTTAAGTGCTAGTGATAAGCGGTGGTCATAATTTTCCGCCCTTGAGACATTATAAAAATAAGTCAGTGATTGTAAAAGATAGAACGAAAATATTTATTTGAAAATATATTAGTTATATAAATAAAAATACATTATAATTTAACTTTTCTGGCTTTAATGGCGGCAAAATTGTTTTTGACGTCAAAATTATTTTCCTCCTTTGTTCTATTGACAAAATGGCTAAATTACTTAATCTTATGGAACTCATGGTAGACCTTAAGTAATTTTTTATTAACTTTAACTTTGAGATACTTCGTTCACATGCTACAATGCTGATAGCTATAGTTAAAAATATGCGAAGCATTATCACGATATTCGGCACGCTAATACCGTAGCTGCATTGCTGAAAAAACTCTAGAAGCTCGAAGGATCTTTTTATAACATTATCTTTGTCTTTTGTATCAGCTACAGCGATGAAATTCCGTAACCTCTCTCTTTCGATTTCAAACTCTTTCATATCGACGTCACTAGGCTCTTCTTTGAATTCGCACTTGTATTCTGAGATCAATAAGTTCGTTGGTGTGAGGAAAAAGTACCTACTTAACATACAACTCATGCAGTTGGTGAAACCTGGTCTTGATTTCTTGGGTTATTCTATCCACTGACTCGTACATTTCTTGCCTTAATTTAATATCATAACTTAAACCAGCATCTGCAGCTTCCTCACCAGTCATCTTTTTTGTTTTCCTTATACGACAAGGAGCTATATCAATGTCTAGATCTTCACAAGTAGTTTTGGCATAACTGAATGCGTCGTTGACCATAACATCGCGGTTGTCGACTAGGAACAATTGTAACGCGTTAATTTTCATAGCACAATGATGCACATTTAGACCTTTAGTCTGGAGATACAATTGTGTATCATTTATTTCGCAAAGAACTCGATTCCATAACCCAAGGAAGGCCAAAAATGGCAACGACTGGAAAGCAGGAAGTAGGAGCCCAGCGTCTGATCTTGTCACTGCATTTTCCTTTACGTTCTGCGAAAGTGATTCTAGGACTTCAATAATCTCAGTATAGTGGCTCTTCATAATCGCTATGGTTTCGTACCTTGCACTCCAGCGTGTTTCAATAAGACGTTTGAAACCTTGATCTGTAATAACGGTAAGAACTTTCCAGCGGTGAGTGGAAGACGAAAAATAATTAAAAACTTTATTCATAGTACCAAAAAACGTAACTGAGTTCACTGCTACTGACGCTGCGTGTACTCCCACCAGATTTAAAGTATGGTTACTGCACGCAACATACTGAGCATTTGGATTAATTGCCTTGATACGGGTTTGTACACCAGAATGTATTCCCGACATGACAGCTGCGTTGTCGTATGCTTGTCCACGACAATTTTGAATGTCTAATCCATCGCTTTCAATGTTGTCTAGAATGATTTTCGATATATCCTCAGCCTTTTTCCCTTCGGTTTCAAGAAAATCGATGAATAATTCCATCACTTGCATCTTGGGTCGTCGAGTTTTACATAACGCAGTATTTGACTCGTTTGGTCTTTGTGTGGGAAATCTGGTGTCCTATCGAATACAATAGTGAAGTACTTGCCTTCCTTCACTTCAGCGAGTATCTTTTCTCGAACATGATTGCCTAGACAGTTTATGAATTCATTTTGCATTTCGAGTGATAGGTAAGACACGCTAACTTTTTTTGCAGCTTCACCTTTGTGAGATGTTCACAAAGAACTGGATCGTACTTGGCAAGAAGATGAACAAGTGCTAGGAAGTTGCCTTTATTTCCAGTTTCCACAATCTCCCTGTGATCTCGGAATGCCAGATTTTGTTTGGCAAGAAATCTAATAATATCTAGTATCCTGACCAACAACTGCCTCCACTTTTGCTCTTCTTTGACAATCACGTTCTGTGCTTCTTTGTTCATCGTTGTACCAGCTTGCAATCTTCTCTCCAGACATTTCCACGTATTGAAGTTTTCATTATGTGCCGTGGTTGATTCATGTTCTGAAACTTTGGGATTTAATTTACACTATTGGTTGAAACTATCAATAGTGTTGAATCCAGATTTTTTGGTAGCGACTACTATCCCAAACAATCGGCAGCAGAAACAGAACAATGATCCTTTAGAAGGGGAATAGGCCATCCATGTCCTCAATACCTTTTCGCCCTTTGTCAAAGTTCGGAAAAACCGATCACGGTTTAATTTTCTTGTTACTCCCTTGAGTCCCTTGGTAGAATCTTCTGACCCTGACCGATTTACTTCAGCGAACTTACAATCAAGATGCTGCACTGTTTTATAGCCTCGAGCTACAAGTAGAGTTCGAAGATTATCGGGAATCAGAATAGGCCAAGTTCCAATATCACTTATTGATTCATCCGCATACTCATCCTTAGCTTGTGTGGCTGTGGAGTCACCAGTATCTTCACCTTGAAGACTGTCGATCTCTTCGGAGTTTTCCATTTCAATTTCCCATGATTCCGATTGCGCACTAATTGCAGCTGTTTCATTACGTAAAGCTTCATGGTTAACAATACAGCCACTAGTAAACGGGGCACATTTTTCACTTGTAGTGACACTAGTTTCTATATCATGTTCAGTCACACCTCTTTGAGTAGCTGATCCCAAATATTTGAGTAAAGCTCCCTTATTTTTTTAGATTCTTCCTCCCTAGCTTTCTTTTGTTTCCTGTAGAAATCACCGCTCTCCTTATGTCTGTTCATGATCTGAAAGTAATGAATGAAAACAACATAGAATGAAACTATTTGTATAGGGTTTAATAACTATTTTACGTCAGTATTATAAACGTTTCACTAGACTCTTGTACTTACTGAAAACGCTGTAAATCTTGTGATTTTCAAGCAGTGAAGTAGCAGGGCGCATGAAACACTAGTAAGTACTACACTATATTAAATTAAAGTCCTAGAATGTAAATGTTTATAGTTTATACTTAATAGTTTATATTTTAAACAGTAATCACTACACGAAATGAAACCTGTAAGTATCCAGTAAAGTATTAACACTAAAATTTTTATCAAACAACACAAACAGATTTTAATATGTTTATTTCACGAGTTAGGTACAGTAAAAGAGTATCCCTGTAAGAGGGTGCAAAAAATCAGTATCACTATCAGTCGATCACAACAAACAACACTGTGAGCTTGCTTAACGGTAGGATACCTGCAAATTAAAGCGCTAGACAAAATGGAATTTATGTAATAACAATAAACTTTGGAAAATTTATTTAATTGAAATCTAACAAAATATTTTGTGACAAATATTTTCATTTTTTGTAAACTTCTCCATCTTTATTAATAAGCAATATAAAAGTTAAAACTTTCAGATCAATTTTTTATAAATGTATTAAAGTTGTGTAGGTCAAATTTTGACCAATAATTGGTTATATAGTGTTCTAGGCATTAAAGAAGTTTCTCTCAATAATTACAATATTTGTAGAAGTTATGAACAATTTTATTGCACAGTTCATCAAATAAAAACGTTTTTTTCTTATAACAATCTTAATTTTTAAAGAATCTTTTTGAAATTATGTTAACTCCTAGTCAACGCATTTAGCCAAGTACATGTGAAATTTGAAGCATGTACGAGTAACAATTATTTCGAAAATCAGTTTGAAAAACTATCAAAATTTATGCAATATTAAAAATACATGGCGCGTTTTATTTAAAGTGACAGGGGAAGCAGGTACTCGGAGGCGGAGTTTATAAAACGAGAATTTGCCGATTACGGGTAAAGCATATTTGAACAAATAACTATTGTTAAAATTCTGCTAAATGTTATTCTTACTATGTCATATGCAAATCTTCTATAGAAACTAGTAAATCATATTTCGGTTTATTTTTATGTAATAATGCTACATTACGTTTACTGTACATATTGACAATTGTAACAGATAGTGTATAAAAATATTAGCTATTACGTACGAAATTGAGAATGCAAAAAGGGCGATTTCAAAATTTGAATGTTTTACAAATTTAAAGGTAAAAAATTGTAGTTGACGATTGACGATAGTACAATTATAGAAGTAAATAAGTGTTTATTTTCATTAAAAATCAAAAAAAATCAAAGAAAATGCAATATCAAATTAAAAAATTTGCGTTGCTGTAAATGACAGGGGCGAGTTATAATTAAAACAAAACCATAGCTATATGCATCAATTTCAAGGACAAATGCTTATCTGTAAAAAAAACATTTGCCACTTAGTATTATCATTGTATTATATACAGATGTAGATCTAGAAATTATTAAAATAAAAAAAAGACGAGATATTTTGTAAAAAAATGTTATGATTAATTAATTTTTGGGAAACTCATTGTATTCCAAAGTTTGTAGATTCTAGAATCTAAAAGGGTATGAAAACTAGAAAATAAAGCAAAATACTCATGTATATGTTTTTCAATCAATGGTTTAATAGATACTTTGCACACAGCATTGTTATTTTATTTGACGACTAACGATTTTGTATGCAAATTTTTGAATGTATATACTTAATATAAATATTTCATTATAAACTTTTGCTTGTAAAACTAAATAATCAAATTGTTTTTAAAGAAGTCGCTCTTATACAATTAGATTTTTTTTTGTAAAAGTAAATGAAACAATAAACGCATAGTGTGTGAAAATAGAGTAGGAACAGCGTCTAGTAGCCAAAGAAACCGAACGTTACTGTGCAATCTGTTTTTGATAAGAATATAATACAAACCACCAGCGCTAGACAATCAGAATACACGAAAAAAAACCACACATTTTTTATTATTTGATAATAACAAACAAAACAATGTCTTTAAAAGAACTTGTATCGTATTACTTTCAAGAAAAAAATGTATTCGATTTATATTATAGTGATATGCAATTAAAATACAATTACCAGTGCTTTTATGTATAATATAAAAAAATATTTGAATAGATATACGCTGCCCATCCGGGCAAGTACAAACAAACATATCAGTTACCTGAGTACCTTTTAGAGTACCCCAAGTCTATTGTTGAAAATTTAGGACCGCCCAAATAAGATTTATGAGTTTGTGTAGTTTTAGTTGCATACTATCACTTGTATTCAGATGTACCGATATTACTACCATCTATACAAAAATTTTACGAACTTAATATGGGTATCCTACCGTTAATGCTTATTACGTCAATTACGTGTAAAATCACCTGTTTAGTGTTACTTTGACGGGGGGCAGTTATAGTCACCTCTATGTTTTTTTAAAAGAATTTTTTAGAATTTCCTCAGAGACAAAAATCACATCTGGTTTTTGTATTATCTAGCTAAAGTAAAGGGGGGTCCTAAAAACTGTCAATTTTCAATTTTACATGCGTCACGTTGTCGGTTACCAACAGATTTGAACGGTTGTAATAGCTATTTATGATAAGTGTTAAAAGTAACGTTTTACTTTTTGAGTGAAAAAAGTTGCGAAATGAGCGAAAGCGTCTCTTGTCAGTTAATTATTTTATTTCTGATAGGGATATTATAAGCTTATATCTTCATAGTATTCATAGTTACGATATCAATAAAGAGGGTCATAATTCCCTTGGAATATTAAGATGTTATAATTCCCTCTATCTAATTCCGATAATAAAAGCGGCTCGTTTTTAATGTGCGCGACTTAAACGCAGGTGTTCAATAGATACGACAAGAGTGCAAACCATATTTTTATAAGATAATTTCATTCTATTTCTTATAGCGACATTTGGTAATTGGGGAATGTTAACGTTAACTCTTCTTTTATCTTTGTCGTACACGCATTCAAATTCTTTTATCTTTGTCATACACACACAACAATTATTGTGACATTTGCCGTAAATTTTTTTTTATTTATTTAATTTTTGAAAATTTGCCGCCCTCCCGATGATGCCGCCCGAGGCGGTCCGCACCTCCGCCCCCCCCCTCGCTTTGCCACTGTATATAACGACACAAGAAACCCACGAGAACTTAACAAAACCGTACATTGCGAAATAGAGTGCATTGACACACTTAAAATTTGATGTTATAGAGAAATATGGATTCAATTTAGATATGAAGAACAATGTTATTAAAACTGACGGTGAAGAAATTCCTTTTCATTCGTGCAGTCTCATTGGGTAAAGACATGGTTGAAAGGACTGAACGTGAGGTGATGGCTCGCTTGGATAGAAATCCCGAGAAGGCTACATTCGCGCTATCGAACTAATGGAGAACGGTTCGGTTGAAAAGGGACTACTGCTTGGCCGAACAATAGCACTACTGAAAAACACGATTCTGGTAAGAATCGCAAATGTCAACTTAGATCCAGTAATGTTGAGCCAATGTAAGCCAGTATATCAAATTATGAGATGCGCAAATTCTAGTGAAGGTACTTCACCGAAGTGCCCACAACACCTATTAGACAATTCTTCCAAAAGAAGAACCTACGTAGTAAAACCCTAAATTAATTCCAGAGACGCTCAGCCGATACAACATTCAGGCCGATTCTTTTAGCAAAAAGAGAAGACGTCGAACAAATAACTACCGATATGGTAGTATGGCAGTGGCACTAGTAAAGAAGTAAAGAAGAAATATGGATCAACAAGGTTTTGCGTAGACTACAGACAGCTTAATGATGTGATAACAAAGGACAGTTGCCCTTTACCGAGAATTGACTTTAGACACCCTGTCAGGATCTCGGTGGCTTTCAACGTCGGTTTTGATGAGTGGTTACTGGCAGGTGAAATTGGAACCCAAAGACCATAACAAGACAGCGTTTACGATTAGAACTAGTTTGTGACCGTTTACTGTGATGCCCTTCGGGTTGTGTATAACAAAAATACATATCCACCCGTCGATGGACGAAATATGAACATCCTGTGGACGACCATTTATGTACGTCTTATGGATTACCGTTAATCTACATACAGTAGACATCCTTTGCACGTCTATCGACAACAATATCACTATCGTTTATGTAGATACCACGTGCGTAAATTGCACTGCAGGTTCTCTATGTTTTTAAGACTCCTATACAGGATATTAATGCTTTCTCCAGTGGACATCCAGGGGATGTCCGTACGCGGTGTTCAGCAGATGTTCATTTTTGTGACAAAAGAACATCCTATGAACGACCATAAGATGTTACAGATCTAGTAATGAATGACCAGCAAATAATCTAACTACGGTAAACATACATCATGTAGACATTCATGAAATGTCCTTGTGCTATGTGAAGATGCTTAAAGAAGTGGTATGTTAGCTTTTCCTGTACGCCACTACGAATTAGAACACATTTGACTTCAGCTTACGTGGCTAAATTACCTTGTATAATCTAACTTTCCTATACACTGCATAGTTTAGCAAATCGCAATGATTTCTTCAGAGTCAATAAACGTTTAAGCTTTCTATATTCCTAATACTTAACCTTTATTTTAAATACGGTTAATCATTATATAACTTTAATGAGATAAAATGATAAGGATAGGTAACGATTAAAAACAAAAAACAATACTAAATAATATATTTGTATTATCGCTTTCGCTATAAAAAATAAATATTGAAAAAACAGTTTAAGCGACATATTAACAATTTTCGATTAATTCACTTGTGTTAAAAAGCTATCTTCGAGAGACGAATAAATATTTAAGTTTATATCGAACCTGAAACAAAAAAAATTACAAACAAAATCGGGGTTGAATACTAAACCTTACTGTTTAAAACCTGAAGCGATTTCATCAGCCTTAGCGGGATCACATACAACTGCAGTATTCACTTTTTTGGGATCAAATAGTGGAGCAAAATACTTAGTTCCCACTCGATTTAAATCTTCAATGGTTACTTCATCAATTAAACGTAGTAAAGTTCTAAAAAGTTAATTGAAAAAGGCTCGTACGAGTGTGGAAAAGTTACCTGTTGTATTCGTAATTGACGTTATTGAAGTACATCTGCAAGGAGTGAAATACCACACTGCCTACACTATCTTCATTTTGAATTGATTCGTAAATTAAAGAGCACTTCGCCGATTCGAATAAAATCGGATCCCACACTTCCGTTTCTATTTGTTTCAATACGATATCGGCAGTTTCTTTATAAGCACCAACAACGTTCGTTGCACATGAAAAACCCAAATGTAGAAGACCTTCATTTACTTTTAATACAATGCTGTAACCATAAGCGTAGCCTTTTCCTCGAATTTGTTTCCATAAAGGACCCTAATTATGAAAAATCATATACACGATTTTGGACAATCCCTCGATTACTTTACCTCAGCTTGAGTTAAGTATTGTGCATAAACCATCACAGCAGGCATATCTGGATCGTCGTACGCTTTGATGCTAGCAGTACTTTGTAAAAATTCGGACGACTCTAAACAACCCATTCCAACAATGCAATGAGATAGTTTTTGTTCTTCTCCGGGAGCTAAGAATTTCCAATCGGGGATGATGTTTAAACTACAATTTAAGAATTAGACAAAAACTAAAATTGGTTGACGTTCGTACCTTGCCCGCTTTTTAGTTTCACTTAATTTCGGCGGTTCAAACTTGCTGATTACTTCAAGCGGATTATCTTTTAAACATTCCAAGTTTGCGGCAAAGTACAATGAAACGTTAGATTGATCGGTGATCAAAGAACGCAAACCCTCAATAGTGTTAACAACTTCATTAGGTTCGCTTTCCATCCGTTCCACCAATTTTGTTAGAAATTTGTGTTGTTTAAAAACTCCATTTGCCTGTTGGTTACAATCTAAAAATGCTAATTATTAGAAATTTGAATGCCAGAGCTTTTCGAAGCTTAAAAACTGCTCACCAGGTCTGTACCGAAGCGCTTTCATTAAATATAAAACCATAGAACTACCGCTACGCTTAGCATGGGCAACTTCGTTAATCATTTTAGACGCTATAATTTTCAATCGTTCAACTTTAAATTGAGTTTGGTATAATAATTCACGTAACCAAATGATGCCGCGCTCAAACTTTTCGGGTTCAACTTGCAAAATAACCGTTGCTGTATTCGCAAAACTGCCAGAATAGAAACGACCCGAATCTAAACCACACAGCCCTAACCCTTCTCCAGTTGAAACGGCGTCGTCTTGTAACTGTGCAATGACATCTTCATACGGAATTATTTCGCCGTCTCTCTCAATAGGAGATTCTAAAAGAGTTTCAAGAAGTAGGGGAAGAAAAGGTCTTAATTCTGAAGAAACTTTAGAAGTGTCCATTAACGCCATAATCTAAACAGCATTGTAAGTTGACGTTAAAATCCTTAAAAAAGTACTTACATAAACAAAACTGCTTTTGAGATGATCGAAGTAAGTAAATACTGGCGTATTACTTAAATCTATGTGTTTTTTATTCGAAGAATCGGTGCTGTAGCGAGTGACTTCGTGGAAATTAATACTACTAACACCAGGTATTGGTACACAAGTTAACATCGCATCTGAAGGAGCTCGTTCATTAAACTCAATCGCTTTAATTAATTCATCTTCTTTCTGTGCTAAACCCTCTTCGCCCAACTCTTCGATTTGTTTTTTAATGCGGATCTTTTCTTCAGACGCCATCTCTTGCTGTTCTTCAGCACTAGGCACTCCTTGTACGGAAACAACCTTGTTGTTAACGTACCATTTTGACAACAAATCAACCCAAAATTCTTTAGGTTCTTCCAACATTTTATCTAAATCTTCTGACGGATTCAAGCGCACTCTTAAGTCTTCTTCGGTGTTTCCAAAAAGCATATGACCTATGATCAAATGGGCGACTCTTGAGTGAGGTCCATGTTCAAGACTGCTAAGATTTTCAAGTTTTTGCCTGTTAATAATAGATTGTATCCGCTTCATATCAATATTAATATCATCAACAATTGTTTTAAGAACACTATCTAACTTAGGTTTAATTAATTCCAATTTATCTTTGGGTACTCCTCCAAAACTTAAGTATAAGCTCGTGTCAGAATTTTCGACAACGTTATAAGAAACCTAAGATATCTAATTATATTAAAAAAAAATTTTGTTTTGTAGAATGCTTACCAAACAAGCGTATGGATCGTCAATTTCGACGAACTCTTTTTGCAAAGGAGCAACAGAATAATCGGTTAAATATTTCAATAGTGTTATGCAAGAGGATAATTCGTACGTTTGCGTAACACTGGATGGACCCCTCCAAGCGACAAAAACTAAACCGGTAGTTTCATCGTCGGATGGGTACTTAATGATTAAATCTTCTGATTTTTCGACGGGCGGACACGAACTTTGCCACGGTCTTAAAAAAGGACCTCGTTCGCCCTTCAAAAGATTATTAGTTTCTAATATTAACATATTGATAATCAACTACCTTTTCGATAATTTTATTTTCTACTGGCTCTAAAGCTCTGAAAACGTCTTCTGGCTTTATTTGTCCCGATATGATCAAGGCCAAATTTTCGGGGCGATAGAACTCTTTGTGGTATTTTCTTACCTGGTAAAAATATAAACAGTTGACTATTAATTCCGTCATTAAAATTGTACCTCAGTTTTTAAGAAACCCAAACATAGATTCAGAACATCAATTTTGTAATAGTGTTGTAAATATTATTAAAAGTAGGGGTAACCATCTGTACTTAAAAAGAAATCATTTTTTTGGCAGAATAAGTTAATGTTTATGTTGCATAAAAATTAATCCGCGCAGTCATAGTTTAAATCGAGGTCAAACTCACGGGCCCTGGACAACATCACTTGTCGTTAGAAACAAATGACTTTTTATACAAAAATAATTAAATTTTTATTTTTTGATATGTTATTACACATCACCTGTTATGTATGTATGCAAAATTGCTTTAAAATTAACCGCGCTCTCATAAATTAAATCGAGTTTAAAGTTACGGGCCCTAGACGACCTCACCTCTCTCGTTAGAAATAAGTAACTTTATAAAAAATAGTTAACTTTTTATTTTTTGATATTTTCTGACACATCATCTGTTCTGCATGTGTGCAAAATGGTATGAAAATTAATCCGCGCGGTAATGGTTTAAATCGAGATCACAGTTAGAATACGAGCCCTAGACAACACCTGTGGTTAGAAATAAATTACTTTTTATACAAAAATATTCAAATTTTTATTCTTTGATTTGTTATTACACATCATCTGTTTTGTATGTGTGCAAATTTGGATAAAAACTAATCCGCGCATTCATAATTTAAAACGAGGCCGGACCCTGGGCAACATCACCATCGTTAAAAATAAATAACTTCTTATACTTACAAAAATTTATTAATTTTTATTCTTTGATATGTTTTTACACGTCATCTGTTATGTATTTGTGCAATTTTGCATAAAAATTAATGCGCGCAGACATAGTTTAAATCGAGGTTAAACTTACGATCATGAGCGACGTCACCTGTCGTTGAAAATAAATAACTTTTTATACAAAAACAGTAAAATTTGTATTCTTTGATATGTTATTACACATCATCTGTTCTGTATGTGTGCAAATTTGCAAAAAAATTAACCGCCCTCTCATAGTTGAAATCGAGTTTAAAGCTACGGGCCCTAGACGACCTCGCCTCTCGTTACAAATAAATAACTTTTTATACAAAAATAGTTACATTTTGATTTTTTTATATGTTATTACACATCATCTGTTCTATCTGTGTGCAAATTTGCATGATAACTAGTCCGCGCGTCAATACTCTAAATTGAGTTGAAAGTTACGAGCCCTGGACGAAATCACCTATCGCTAGAAATAAATAACTTCTTATTCAAAAATTTAAATTTTTTTATTTTTTGATATGTTATTACATATGTATATGGTCTGTATGTGTACAGAATTCTATAAAGCTTTAATCTGCGCATTTTTACTTTCCTATAAGAAATTTTTTCAAAAAATTTTTTTTGAAGAATTTTACGTTTCAAGGTCTCCTGAATCAAAAAAACGTATTTTTGACAAAAAAAAATTGGGTGTCTGTGTGTAACGTTGTACCCACGATAACTCTCGAACCAAAAGTGCTAGTAACTTGAAATTTGGTATGGAGCTGGCTTTTCATATTCTCTCGGTTCTATCAAAAGATGGATCTGATAAAGAAACCGGAAGTGGGTGTATCCGCCATTTTTAACAGTTTTTCTTATATAATTTTGTACGAATGTAAATTATTTGAATTATTTTTATAGTTTCTTATCGAGACAATACTTCCTAACAATTTATTCAAATAAAATTTTTTTCTATCATTAACAGTTTATTAGATATTTAATTTACAATTTAAAGTGAGTTTCATTATATAATCTAGGTTCGAATTCTGCCTGTGACGATTTAAAAAAAATTATTTTTTTTGCATAAGTTTACGTTTCAAGGTCTCCTAAGTCAGAAAAAAATATTTTTGACAAAAAAATTTTAATGTTTGTGTTTGTGTCTGTGTGTAACGATGTGCCCACGATAACTCTCGAAGCAAAAGTCCTAGTAACTTGAAATTTGGTATAGAGGTGGATTTTCATATTCTCTCGGCTTTATCAAAAGATAGATCTGATAAAGATACCGGAAGTAGGTGTATCCGCCATTTTGAACAGTTTTTCTTATATAATTTTGTACGAATGTAAATTATTCGAATCTTTTTAGTTTCTTATCAAGATAATTCTTCCTAACAATGTATTCAAATAATTTTTTTTCTAACATTAACAGTTTATTAGATATTTAATTTATAATTTAAAGTGATTTCCATTATATAATCTAGGTTCGAATCCTGCCCGCGACGATTTTTTTTTTTTAGAAAAAATAAATAGCCGGTTACACAAAAGTCTGGTTAACTGGCGATTTACTAATCGTTTTTAATACAAACATATCACTTCAAAGTGGTTTTATCTTATTTAGATTATTATTATAAAATATTTGCTTTAAATTCCTCATTAATTTACTTAAACTGAGATACAATTTTTATAGTGAACTTTGCATTTGTAAAATATATAACATAATGTAGAAGATAAAGTAAAACAGCTTTATGTGTTGATACTATAGTATCAAAATGTTTAATTCTGACTGGTAAGTGATAATCGGTCAAAATGATTTAGAAACTTTTAGAGTAAAGACTATAAGAAACACCTTGTCATTAGTTGTTGATTCCCTGAGATTTTTCATTTTACCACCAGTATTAGATGAATAACCACAATGTCCAGGATAAAGTTTCTTTTGCAGTGCTGAATGCAAACGCGATTCGGCAGAATTTTCACAACCTTGCATTTCACAATAAACGACACCTGCATCTTCTCCAGTTCCAGTTATGTGATGAACTTCCGTAATAAAAGCTTCATCCTCTTATGATGAAATAAAGTAACAGAAACAAGATGTTTGTATTGAAACTTACTGTTAAGATCGGGTATAAAATGTGATCTAAGTAAATAGGCATTAGCGATACGAATCCCTCATATCCGGCAGTCTCCATTGTGTAACAAGTAACATCAACATCAGTCCACGCATTGGTACCCGAAGCTAAACATCTATTAGCTAGCAAATCTAAGACACCTTTATAAGGGTATAATTCACTGCCTAAAAATATTAAATGTTCTAACGTGTGTGGTAGACCATCATCATCAAATGCTTCAGTTGCTGAAAATAACAAAGCATTATAATAACTTATGTACAACAAAAGTTAAACTCACGAATAGCAAAAAATCCATTAACAACCGGCCCATCGACCTCGGCAATAATCACTGTTAACCCTGTAAGTTTCGATTTAAATTTAAAAACTGGAATTTTATTAAAGGCTTTAACGCAGTATATTAATTCAAACGTGCTGGAAATGCTATCTGGGGTGCTATCTGCTGGTGGCATTTTTTTAAATACTGTCAGAGAAAACACAGAAATATAATTTAAATTGTAGGCTAGAAAATTTGACACTAAAAAATATACATAAGTTGTGGTTAGCGTAACGACCGGTACATTACGGTAAACTACGCCCAAGGTTTTTCCACTTGCATAACTTTTTTCTATTATTTGATTAACTTATATAATTCATTAATTTAATAAATATATTATAACTTAGTTTTTAAGCAAAATGGCATTAAATTTATTTACGAAAAGCGAATGTGGTTAATTGTTAATTATTGATACTACTTTTTCTACACTATTACATGTATTTCAAAGACCAGCAACAACACAAATATAGAATTTTTTTTATTGATTTTTATCCTATGTTTATTGTTGATGGAAAATTAAAACACATGCTATATATAACACACAATTTATTTGTAAACAACGGTCTTTATTTGCTCTATTTTCTTCTAGTAACATCCAATTTATAGACAAAATACAATGAGTTCCATTCAACATTGATACAAAAGTAAAGAAGTAACTTCACCAAAGCTGAGAACCAAACTGTACCGCTATTTTGATCTATTTCAAAATCTACCCCAACAAACACAAGGATGTCTCAAGGATGTCCCGGGGACATGATGTTGCGGACAGTGTTGTAAATAGATAATTTTTAAATTATATAGATACAGATAATTTTTTTTTCTTGCAAGAATTATCTAGTATTAGATAATAGATAAAGTTGAAATTATTTAACCTCCTAATTAGTGTATTTAAGTAAGGTGTTTAAATCCTTCAATTGTAGGAGATGGCGACAAGAAAACACAACTTAAAGTGTTTTTTGTAGGCTACGTTTCGTGAACAGTGTGTTCACTTCATCAGGCCTCTGTTTAATAAATGAGAAAAAAGACAAAATTAACAAAACATAAATACAGCTCAGGTGTAACAAACAAACTTTTTAAGCAAATAACGAGTTGTAAAAAACTAAATAATACAAATCGTTTACATGAACAAACAACATTAAACTAAAAAAAACCAAGTCAAATGATATATTCTATTCTAGTCTATTTTATATCATTTGACTTGGTTTTTTTTGGTTTTGGTTTAATGAGGAAGAACTTTTTAACTCGGCAGTTGAATTATTTATCGATGACGCGTTTATTTGGTATCGTAGTGTAAAAAATGTTGTTACTAATTGGGATTCCTTAGTTTCGTTACTTAAATCTGAATTTCTACCAACCGATTACGAGGATCAAATTTGGGAACAGATAAAATCTCGCAAACAAAAACGTAGTGAACATGTCACAATATTTATTGCACATCTCGAAGAAGCTACAAAAATCAGAATCATAATGTCAAATTTGTTACCCGAATACATATCACATTTAGTCCTCCGTGATGTTAATTCCGTATCTGAATTAAATATTCTATGCAAAAAACTAGAAGCCGCTTCCACGCACTTAATCGAATTTAATAAAAACCACGTTTGTAGTTACAATCAGTCCGGTAACCAACAAAATGCTCCTTCTAGTTCACAATCGAAAGTAACAGCAAACTCGACTTCTGAAAATTTAAAAGCGAAAACTGGCAATTCTGATAAGAAGCACAAATCGTATTCTCAAATTACTAATCAGTCTAATTCTGTAAACCATCATTCGAAAGTTATATGCTGGAATTGTAATCAGCCAAATCATTCTTTTCAATATTGTTTAGCTAAACGCAATCTATTTTGTTTTCGATGCGGATACGTCAACGTTAAAGTTTCAAATTGCCCGAATTGTACAAAAAACTCATAAAAGCCGAACGTATCTTTGACCGACGTTCGCCTACTTCCTCAACGGTCAAACATTCTAAAGCAAATTTTACTAATCAAAAGAAATGGGATGAGTGGGTTCATACTGTCAGAATGTTTTGTCAACCGCAAAAATCTCAAACACAGCATCAAATATCTCCTCTATTAATAAATAAAGCTCACGATAACAGACCTTACATCTCGTTTGCGATCTTTGATACGAATTGTGTAGGCCTTTTAGATACTGGAGCAACTTCTTCAGTGGTTGGAGCAAACGGTTTAAATCTTATTAAAAACCTTAAGCTTAAGCATTATAGTTGTAATCAACAACTTATTTTAGCTAACGGTGACATTACTTCTGTGGATAGTAGCGTAGATTTGCCAATTTCGGTTGACGGTAATTTTAAAATTATGAATTTCTTTTTAGCACCTTCTCTTACTCATGATTTTATACTTGGATCCGATTTCGTAAAATCATTTCAGTTAAAGATAGATTTTAAAGGCAACTGTTGGCGTACGCAATCAAATGGTAATCCGTACAATCCTTCTAATTCTAATGCTAATCTTCATGTAGCTTTACTCGATGAACTCGGCCCGTTACAACGACTCAAGGTAAACGATTTAATAAAATCATTTGAAGATATTAGTAGTAAGGACAAATTAGGTCGTACCAATAAAATTGTCATGACTATCGACACTGGCAATGCGCAACCCTTTCGAAAAAGACCCTTTCTTATGTCTCCACACATGGCTGACATACTAAACAAAGAACTCGATGACATGTTAAGGTTAGGCGTTGTTCAAACTTCTTCGAGTCCATGGTGTTCACCTGTTTTACTTGTGAAAAAGAAATCCGGTGAATACAGATTTTGCTTTGATGGCCGTTCTTTAAATGACATCACTAAACATGATTCATACCCACTTTCGCATATCGATAGAATATTAAACATGCTAAGAGACGCTAAGTACATTTCTTCAATCGATCTTCGTAAAGCTTTCTGGTAAATTCCGCTCGACGCAACATCTCGCGAGAAAACTGCTTTCAGCGTTATTGGAAGAGGACATTTTGAATTTGTAACCATCCCTTTTGGTCTACATAATGCCGCGCAAACGCAGCAACGTTTCGTTGACGCTATTTTTTGTCCAAAATACGTTCCAAACATCTTTGCTTATTTAGATGATATAATTATATGCTCAACTACGTTTGAAGAACACATTAAGTTATTGTCTAAGGGTAAAGAGCGATTCCGCGACCCAAACTTAACCATTAATTTAGAAAAATGTGAGTTTTTCAAAACTACGTTAAAGTTTTTAGGGTTCATTGTAGGACAAAATTCACTGAGAACAGATCCTGGTAAAGTGGAAGCCATGGTTAATTACCCTAGACCTACAACTACAACAGAAATAAAAAGGTTTGTTGGAATGTGTAGTTGGTATAGGCGGTTTATTAATAATTTTGCAACTCTTATCTCACCATTAAACGATCTAATTAAAGGAAAGAAAAAAAAGCAACAGGTTGTTTGGTCTGCAAACGCCGAAACTGCATTTCTAAAAATTAAACCTTGTCTCGTATCGTCCCCAATTCTATCACAACCGGACTTCCATAAACCTTTTACTATCCAGTGCGATGCTTCTAGTACAGGTCTCGGCGGTGTTCTTTTACAAACTTTGGACGGTGAAGAACGAGTTATTGCATACTGCAGCAAAACACTTACTCCACAGGAACGTAATTATGCGACTACCGAACGCGAAAGTCTTGCCGTCATTTTTGCGATCGAGCGTTTTCGTGCTTATATTGAGGGTGCCGAATTCACGGTGGTTACAGATCACGCTTCTCTCTTGTGGCTAAACAATATCAAAAATCCATCAGGTAGATTAGCTCGCTGGGCTATCCGATTACGTCAACATTCCTTTAATCTTGTACATCGTCTCGGTTCAACCAATGTAGTACCCGACGCATTATCTCGTGCTTCATCAAATCAGCTTCATGGAATCGCAGCGGTAGAAATAAACACAAATAAATTAGATTCGTGGTACGTCAAAATGAGACAAAATATCATAAATTCTCCTACAACTTATCCGCAGTGGAAAGTTGAAAACAATTTATTGTATAAATTTGTGCCTGTTGATTCGTACATAACCAGTAATTTAATTGAATGGAAAACAGTAGTTCCTAAATCGCATCGTGTTAGTGTAATCGAGTCTTGTCACGATCCCCCTACTAGTGCTCATTTTGGTTTTTATAAAACGCTAGATAAAGTAAAACAAACATATTACTTGCCCAAAATGAGGCAAGATGTTTTAAAATACGTGAGATGCTGTAAAACTTGTGGTGCTCAGAAATCGCCTAATAAAAGAACCATTGGGTTCATGGGCAGAGAAAAAGTTTGCGAATTTCCGTGGCAAATAATTGCAACAGATTTGATGGGACCATTTCCACGTTCTAAACGAGGTTTCAGTTGGTTGCTTGTTGTCTCGGATTGGTTGACAAAATTTACTTTGTTATGCCCTCTTCGCAGCGCTACAGCTCACAATGTTACGTCGTTTATAGAAAATCACGTTTTTCTTTCGTTTGGAGTTCCTCAATTTGTCATTTGTGACAATGGTCCTCAATTTTCTTGTAGTACCTTTAAAAATTTGTGCGCTCAGTACAAAGTACAAAAGATTTGGTTCAATGCGGTTTATTCTGCCCAATGTAACTTTGTCGAACGTACGAACAGAATAATAGGAACCGCCATACGTAGTTATGTTACTGATCATACTGATTGGGATCTAAATCTTTATAAGATCCAAAGTGCCATCAATAATTCACGCCACGAGGTTACTGGTTACAATCCTTCTTTTCTTAATTTTGGAAGAAATATTCCATTATCGGGAGATTATTATGGCGTTATATCTCACGACAAAGAGGTTGAAATCACTCCTGGTAATCGTCACATCTACGCCGATGAGTTAAATCATTTATTCACAATTTTTAAAGAAGTTCGCTCTAAACTGCACTCGGCATATGTCCGCAATTCTCACCAATACAACCTTCGTAAAAGAGATTTATCATTTTCGGTCGGTGACAAAGTGTGGAGGCGCAACAAAGTCTTATCAAATGCAGCTAACAAATTTTCTTCTAAATTAGTTCCAAGATTTATTTTAAGTCAAGTCAAGAAGAAACATTCTCCATTGGTTTACGAACTAGTTGACATTATGGAAAACAAAAAAGTAGGAAAGTGGCACATTAAGGATCTTAAAAAATACAATGGAGAGTATATAGAATCAGATGACGATTCCAGTCATAGTTAAATCACTTTAATTTACATATATATATATTTTTTAATTTGTTTATCTTAGCAAACACAAACTTTTGTTTTGAGTACATATTTAGTTAGTCTTGTTTTAGTAAGTCAGAGTTAAGTTAATTTTAGTTGATTATTAAATGCTAGTTGGATTATTTTTATATTTTAGGTAGTTGATAAAAATGTGCGTAAATTTACAGAAAGTTTAATTTAATTTATTTTAAGCTATATGGTAACAAACTTGTTAATATCCTAAGTTGTTTTGAGACCTAATTATAGAACATGACGCCTTACCGATTTGTGAATCTAACCAAATTTGACATACCAATATGTGACTTCTCTTAATTTAAAGAGCGTGTGATACACGTAGTTATCAGACAAAACACTTGAGATAAGAATTTTACGTTACCGTTAATTAATTAATTAATTAATTAGTTAAAGAAAAAAAAAAATAATCCGTTTCACAAATTATTTTTTTTGTTGTTGGAAAGGGATAGTGTAGCTTTTCAGATTATAGATTAAGTTTGTTTAAATATAAGTAAATTAATATTAATTTTATATATAGCTTAGGCAACCCAACTTTCACATTTTAAATCACGCGCAGGTTAATATGCTATCCGGTTGTGGGAAATTTTGGATTGAGGAATTCTTGCTTCGATTTTCGAAGAGGTAGGTGCGGAACAGAAAATATAAGATCTGACAATTAATTCGAGTTCCGCAAAAAGGTTGACTATTTCCTCCAGTTTCCCATAACTGGTAAGCTACATTCCGCCTCTAATTTAAGTTATTTGCACGTAGTACGAAAATTATAATTTTTAGGTCCCTACCGGAGACTATTATAGTGATAAAGCAATTAAATAAACAATAAAGCATAATAATTGTTTCAATAAAAACAGCGAGAAACACCCTGTTCTAGTCCGGGAAAGATGGAAAGACTAGATGGCGCCCAATCTTAATTAAAATTAAACCCACCCCCGAAGGCTCTCCACGTCATCTACGAGCTGCCGCGCAGTGTGACAAAATACATATATAAAAGAAAAAATACATGTTACACTTTATGGTTTTTTCTATTGTTTTTTTTTATTCAGTAAGGAGACTTAACGTACTCTTCTGCGACTTGACGTGATGAATAAAAATTACTTTATCAAATAAAATACAAATTATTATTACATAAAACTATATTTTTAAATAATAATCCAAATTATATTCAATTAAAATAAATTTAGATTATTTCAATTTTTTATCTTCTCGATTCCGGCGTTCTTTGGCCCTCCTTAGCGAGTTTTTTATACTTTCTTCCCGATTTTTTTAAGTGGCGCCTGAAACAATGTAACTACATAAGAGATGGTAATCGTCATGTAGAATCGATAAAAAAGTTAATACAAAAAGCTTATTTTGATATTTTTAAGTAATCAGAATTTACATTTTTCTAAATTAAAGAATTGATAAAGTGATAATTCTTTTGTAGAATTATTGATTGATCTTTTTGACGATTCTATTATTGATTAAATTATAAGAGATGATCGATTATAACCAGTTAAAAGTAGTTTAAATCGTTTTTTTTTTAAAAATTTGTAAACGCGTCAGTTTTGCAAATTCATTAAGAATTTTTATACGTTTCGCATTTACATTTCATCAGAGGAATGTGGTAAAAACTAAATTATTTCTAAACGTATTTTTAACTACCTAACTAATTATAGTGGAAATAGTAATACAATACGAGAATACGCACACTAATCATAACTATGAATACCAAGAACGCGATAACGTTATAGTTTCTAAGTTAGATTAGCGATTTTGTGCTTTATCGGTCATGTTGTCATTTTTTGATGACTTATTGTGAATCGCGACGATAAAAGTCGTAAGATAACGTCACACTTTTAAACGTTTAATACAAAGAGAACATTTATTAAATAATTTTTTGAGTAAAAAAAATTTTTTTTACATAAAATAAATATTTTCAATTCACCGCATAGGTATGCGCGCGAGATGTGGTTTTAAATCACCATTATTAATAATTGTGATCTTTTAATTTCAATAAACTTTTATTAATTTTTAGTAATTCAAAATAATAATTATAAATGATGATTTTTATACATTATAAATAAATACAAGGTACCAAAAACTTACCAAATAAATTTTTATATGTACTAAAACACCCAAAAAACGTTAGATAATAAAAAGTACAGATAAATAAAGTAGTCAGAACACCAACAAAAACAGATACAGAGTGCAAACGGTGCAAACAGAGTGTACCACTTTGATATACCAAAGGAGCGTACGGGTGTTGAGTAGGCACCAGAGAACAAGAAGGAAAGTGGGCACGCGCACTAAGTTTGCATTTGTTTTTTCCCGCGTAGGACATCCCATCGTACGTTCTTCATTGACATCCTGGGGGCGTCCTATTAAAGACATCCTATACAGGTCCGTTTTAAAGCCCGGGATGTAAAGACATCATTTGGACATAAACGAACGTCCCTGGGACGTCGTGTGTTTATTGGGAATTGATTCAATTATAGAGGCTATTTCTCAAATTATGTTCGTAAGTGACTTTTATACAATACATAGTTCACTGTCATCATAAACATCAATTTCTTGTGAAACATTACCGAAAAATTACTATCTTCCTTGTCATTAATAGACAAAAATTATTGGGCCTGACTACCTATTCTCATCAAATAGGAAGTGTTTATTCGTTAAGATTATAAGCGTTGCTAAGTTGCTTATAATCTGAACCAATATAACCGCTAAAGCTAAGATTTTATAAAGTTGTTATTCGTTAACTGATTACAGAAAGTTGTACTATTACTTTAACTTCTTTGTTAACACATCCTTTAAGTTCTAAAGACAGAATCTCTAGTTCGTTAAAAAACAATTGTTGAAATTGAAGTTGTTTTCAAGCATCTTTAGAAATTCATTTAAGATCCTGCACTAACCATATTACGGTCACGTGTTTTATTTTGAAAAACTTTCCGTTTTATTATGGATATGCAGCAAACTTGCAATTTTATGCCACACACAGAACACTTTTACAGAACACAACAAAATACTATGGACGCTATGATCATTGATAAGAAAAAGGTTTTGATGGTCAGAACACGTGATGAAAATTATGTAGCAGCAAAAGCTTGCACAAACGTCGGTATATCTAGGTCGCCTATGAGTAAGTATTTAAAATAGAAAGTGATTCTAAATTTCCATTTAAAATAGAAAATGGAAAATAGATTTGAGTTAAGTATTTGAATAAGAAAATAGAAAATGGCATTTCCATTTTAAATAGGTATTTAAAATAGATTTATTCAAAATAGTTACCCACCTCTGATTCCAAAGTATGTCTTCGAGTTGTAGTGCGTTGTGTTATTAGCGGAGTTATATAAAGTGATGTAAAATTGCTTCTAATATAGTTTTATTTATTATATCTTATAACCACTATCGGAGTAATTATTTTTACCTGACAAAAGGTATCTATTACCAATAGGAATTTTTTATTTAGCTTAAGTACGTACTATGTATGTAGAGTGTACGTACTTTTATATACATATATTGCGGTGATTTACACAGGTTATGACTAACGACTTGTTGGTAAGAAAAACAACGATAAAGAATGAATATTAAGCAGATTCTATTAATAATAACGTATAACAACTAACTTCATTGTACAAGATTTAATAAGAATAAACTATAAACAAAAATGTTTTAAATATTTGTTCAATATTTGTACAAAAATCATAATTCATGCTAAAACACCTGTTAACGCCATCTCTCATACTCAGGTATAATTATATAGTGCCCTGATCATGTGCAGATCCACAAATAAAACTCCATAAGTAGAATTACCTGAATTAAACAGCTAATAACGTAAACTAATAACGTAGATATTTTTTTGCAGTGTTCACAATCGTCTCTTGATTGAGCACTTATCACTATTATACCATGCACATTTTGCAATATCCATTACACGACGCCATTTTCTAAGCGACAGACAAATTTTTACTTTTTATACATTAACTTTAGTTCGCTTCACTTTTTACGTACTTAGTCTCCCTTATTCCACTTTTAATTATTAATAAATCGCTTTGTCTAATTAGTATCGTAAAGCGTAATTGCTCGTAAGTCACATTCCTAAACTGTAAATGATTTTATTCTTCTTTAAACTTTCATCATAAAATTTGCACTAATTATCGTTTTCCTCAAAGTTATTATCTGTGTGTATCTGAAACACGACTACAAACTCAAAGGGTAGTTTCTTTGTGGCGTTAAATAAAAATTTTTCCTTTAAATATTTGGTCTAAAGTAGCTCAGTTCTGAAACATTTGCAATTGAAGTTTTCAGGCCGGTCCTGACTATCTAAACAAATGGAAATTGTTTGTTGATTGTTACTATGCGGTAAATGATGAGTGTAAATGCCGTAAAATCCGTCAAACGTATTGATGCATTGTGTTAATTGTTGTTTTCTTTAATTTTCCGTCATCTATAAAATCAATGTTAATAAAATAATTAAAGCAGATAGTAATGTTTATTTCTTAGCATTATTACTGACCGAGCTTAACAAAATGTACTTTGTGTACACGATCACGTTTATCTTTAGTTATAACCAAAACAAGACTTTAGATAATTTAATGCAAAAATTCAGATCTCTAAAACCTGAGTTCGACATTCTGATTTATTTCTGTCTCCATCCTTTAACGAATTTATTTAGTTGATACTAACTAACCTCCACACCACACGTAAATTGTGGGTTGAGCAATATGTTAATAGATAATTAGCTTCAATAAACTTTATTTTGGCGTGTGTGCAAGAACTTTGAGAAACTGGAGATGTTCTTCTTACCTACAAAGCCCATGGTTGAGAAAGACCACCCCATGTGTTAGCAAGGGAAGAAAAATAATTGTTTTCAATAAAATCAAAACTTTAATTTTTTTTAATGTATGTGCAAATATTGTAAATTGTAAAAGACTTTAGTGCCAAAATATTATTTTCGGATGAGTGTTGTTTTACACAAAATGGAGTGCTGAATTTTCGCAACACGTATATTTAATTAGACCGTTTATTTCACCAGAAAGACTTACAGCCAACTTGTAGTTTTACAAGAAACTTTTGCGTAAGAATAGCTTACCTTTAGTTCGCGGAATAATATGATTTATGCACGATAGAGCTCCTCCGCATGTAAGTCGTCCCGTTTGTGGTTTCTTAAATATAAAACGTTTACTTGTCGTTGAATTGGAAGAAACGGCACTAGACACTGGTCAGCCCGGAGGTCAGATATTAACTTTTTAGACTTACCCAATCAACAAGGAAACATTTTTGAAATGTTTTTTTCAACGTTTTACAAAAGATATATTTACATTTTTAAAAACATTGCAAAAACGTCTTAATGGCCAGAATTACGTTACAAAATCAATATTAGAAAAACATTCTAAAAAAACATTATTTGTAATATTATTTATATATATTTGTAATATTTTACAAATGTTACATTAATGTATAAAAAATGTATAATTAACGCTTTTTTTAATATTGCAATATGCTTAAGGGCAGTTCTACAATCATGGTATAAATGTAAGTTTAGTTATACTTGCTTTAATTTTAAAATACTGACATATTTGGCTGTTAGTTTTAGTTGTACTAACCAATAACACAGCCAATAACGACAGCATTTTACAATCAAACTAAGTATATCTTAACTGACATTTATACTATTATTATAGAACCAGCCGTAACCTGCTTACAAAAGATAAATAATACAATCTTCGTATACTCTAAATACTTCAATTTCATGTGGCTGTAAACGCATTTGGTGCCTATAAAAAAAATTAACACATTAACATAAAAGTAAAACAAATGTTATTTATTTAATTACTTTATATTAATTGAAATAATTATAATAATCCTCATAAAAGTTTTCAATTAGTCAAAAATGTTTGTATTTTATGAATAGGATTCTTCGGAATGGAAGAACGACAACAATAAAAACAACCTTTATCTGTTGTTGAGGCTTGAACAATACAGGTTGTTTTTATTGTTGCCGTTCCTCCACACCTAAGGATCCTATTCATAAAATAAGAAAACTTGACTAATTATGCATGTACCTCTATCTATAAACAAAAAGCAGAACAACTAACAATTCAAAATTTTGAAACTTTGTACACACAAAATAATGCTGCATCAATATCACAAAAAAAATTACATACCAAGATTAATTAGTTATTGTGTACGTTCAAATCTCCCATTTGGCCAATATCATATCAATTTGATAACCTTAAAAAATCACAGAATAGAAATCATGAAGTACATAGAATGAGCGTTTTAGTGTACCACTGCTGTAACAAATATCATTATACTTCAACAAAATTTCTTACAAGAAAAACCAAACAAAAACGTACCATCATATTAAATGCTGACAATAAAAGTATCTATTTGAGTTTCGCTAGAACGCAAATTAGAAAACAATTAAACTGATACACTAACAATACGTTACACAGCATAGCGAGTAATACCATAGAAATCGTTGTTTCGCTGAAGCTTAAAATATAATGCAATTATAATATACAAACACAAACGCGGTTATTAAGTGCTTAATTCAAATTTGCAAGGAAGTTTTTAGAAAAACGAAAAGGTTTAACATGTATTTATTAATAATATATAACAAAATTTTATATAATTGTGTTTTTGTTACAATACACCCTGTCCAAGATAAGAATGCACAGCATGGGGATCTTGAAAACCGTAGAAGATACAGGGTAGCTGAAATTAGAAAAAAGTTGCGCTATTTAAAGTATGTTCACATGCTGGCCGCAAAAGTTTATTATTGTTTATCGTTTTCAAAATTCTCAAAAAAATGTGATTTTTTGGATTTTCGTTTCTTTTCATTTTTTTATTTATTCTAAATGATATTAAAAAATTACTGACACTTTCTCATTGCTACTTTTTAAGCTCTACAAAATGGCGTATTCAAATTTTTAATCCAACGTTTCGTATCCGAGAAACCATCATCAACTTTATTTTTTTATATGACCACAAACAAAGAGACACCATGTATTTGGTAGCATTGTTCATTACAAATTCAACGATGTATCAGACATTATGGTTTTGCAGCCAAAAAAGGGAAAAACGTGAGTTATAAGGTTTTTTATTTTTTAAATTAGTAGGCAATGGAATAATCGCAATATTTATGTTTTATCTGTCACATTATTGTTGAAAACGCAATTTGGTGTTGTGTAAGTTGTTTTTACGGGAATTTGAAGTGTTTAATTATTAAAGTTACTTATTCGTTAGTTTGTTGCTTCGTGCTTTTAATTTATTTACAAGTGTTACCATGGAAAGAGAAAGTTTCACAAACGAAGAAAAATTTGATATGTTGACGTGTTAAATCTTGTGCCGCAAAAATTGTGTAGCTGCTGAACAGATGTACTCTGATAATTATCCTGAACGAAGACAACCTCAAAAATCCATTTTTAGACGTTTGGTATCTAATTTAAAAGAATTTGGTTCATTTAAAAAACTGTTTTACAAACCGATGTTGAAAATCCTGAAATATCGACAAGACTAATTAAACGTCGAACTGGAGTAGCTAGATCTACAGCCCAGTTCATTTTACAAAAGAATAAATTTCATCCCTATAAATTTAGAATTTGCCAGGGTCTTAGACCCGGTGACGAAAGAAGGCGAGCAAGTTTTTGTGAATGGTATACCAGAAAATGTGAAGAAGATCAAAATTTTTCTTTTAAAGTAATTTGGTCTGATGAAAGCATGATAACCAACAATGGCATTTTCAACCGGCGTAACAAACATTATTGGGCAACAGACAATCTTCATTTAATAAAAGAAGCAAGGCATCAACATTGATTTGGATTTAATCTGTGGGTAGGCACTTTGGGTGGCAGAATAATAGGACCTTTTATTTATCATAACAATTTAAATTCCGAACGATATCTCGACCTACTGCAGACTGATTTGGAGAATGCCTTGGATGAATTACCATTACTTATAGTTAACAATTGCGGGTTTTAGCAAGATGGTGCCCCAGCGCATAATTCAAAAAATGTGCGGGAATATTTGTCCCAGAGGTTTCCTGGAAAATGCATTGGAACTCACAGTGAAGTAGCCTGGTCAGCCCGATCACCTGACTTAACCCCATTGGATTTTTTCCTGTGGGGTTATTTAAAAAACCATGTGTATGGCGCAACTTTTGAAAATGAAGAACAGTTATTGGCATTGGTTTTAGCAGCAGTTAATACAATCACACCAGAAATGATAGACCATGTTTTGAATTCTTCTGTAGACAGAGCATACTTGTGTCTAGAAAATAATGGCAACTTATTTGAGCAATTATTATAATTTTTTGACATTGTGTTTCCGTTATTGTACCAGCGCCTACTAATTTAAAAAATAAAAAACCTTATAACTCACGTTTTCCCCTTTTTTGGCTTCAAAACCATAATGTGTGATACATCGTTGAATTTGTAATGAATAATGCTACCGAATACAGGGTGTCTCTTTGTTTGTGGCCTTATAAAAAAATCAAGTTGATGATGGTTTCTCGGATACGAACCGTCGGATTAAAAATTTGAACACGCTATTTTGTAGAGCTTAAAAAGTGGCAATGAGAAGGTGCCGGTAGTTTTTTAATATCATTTAAAATAAATAAAAAAATGAAAAGAAACAAAAATCCAAAAATCACATTTTTTTTTAAATTTTGAAAACGATAAACAATAATGAACTTTTGCGGCCAGCATGTAAACATACTCTAAATAACGCAACTTTTTTCTAATTTAAGCCACCCTGTATCTTCTACCGTTTTCAAGATGCCCATGCTGTGCATTCTTATCTTGGACAGGGTGTATATAAAAGAAAAAAGTGTATAGGTGAAAGCAAGCAAAAGTATTATTTCTAATAAAGTAAAAACGTTTTTTATTTTACTAAAAAATGTTTTAGAAAACATTTTTAAAATATTTCAATATCAATGTTTAAATGAAATATTTTTAAAACGAAGCAAAAATATTTTTTTGAAAAACATTTTTTGTTTCGACTATTTTAAAACGTGAAAAAAAAACGTTTCCTTGCTGATTGGGTAGCTATGTGAAAGGTGAAGTATACAAAACCTTCGTAAATAACATTATTTTGTATTTATTTTTATTTTTAGTCGGCAAATCGCTAAGAAAAAATTTGTACTTTTTAAAACAGTTTATTTTTATTTGTGGTGTCAACCACTTTAGGAGACTGCAGGTTCTTAATTTACGATTTATTTTGACATTTTTTTGCTTGTATTTATGCTCTAATTTCACCTGTTAAAATAACAGTCCGTTAATCAGATACACCCTGTATATTATACTGGTTGTCAAAACTAACCTATACAGCCTTTTTGCATGTAACAAGTTAAACTGTGCGCTTTGTTTCACTATTTGCTCAATCAGCATAAGTCCGTGATAAATTGGTAGCTTTTATTGTTTTCACCAACGTTGTTACTTATGTGTAAGAAGTGTTGTTTAATTTAAGATGACCTGTACTATTAAATGTATATGATAAGTGTTGGCGAACCTTTGTTATATACCTATTACCAATACTTATTCTATACGTATTTATTCTCTTTTGCTATCGATAACATAAATATATTTGATATTATACTTGTGTTTTTTAATTTGTTTATCTTCAGTGTTTGACATATGTAAACGGTATGTGTAGTGTATATTTCTCCCGCTTTGGCATTTTTTAAATTATTTTATAATCAGCTCAGCAAGGATCACTTACGATTCACTCTCTGAAGCTCTGAGCTATTACCGCCTACTAAAGGTTACGGTTGTATGAACGTAACAAAACTTGACGCCCAACTATCAAGGCTCGATTGTTCGATTAATTTGTGTGGGATTAAAATTCTTTCTGTCTTTCTTGATTCTCTTACTTATTAATTGTTATTAATGGGTTCGACTTACTCAAAGTTTTACTTTGCTTCTTATGTCTTATTGCAGTACCTGGTTTTGTAGTTAGTTTGCTAACATTTTACAACTTCTTAGTAGTATGTTGTCTTCCGTGTTTTTTTTTTTAGATTAATTTGAATACGTCGGTTAAACCTTTTTTCTTACTCGATTATAATATATACCGTGTGTGCAGTAAGACACCATCGCTATTACATGTACTTTTCTTTGGTTATTGACTTACTTATTAGATTTCTAGTCGTACAGTTTTGCTTTACGATTAGTTTGATTTTCTTTAACACGTTATCGTACTGAAAAACGTGATCAGAGCTGTGCTACTGTTGGTATTAAAAAACATCAAACAAGTTATTTAGAATTGCAGTCAATACCATGAAGATAACCGTACTGAGCGCAATATCCAAAATCGGATAAGCATAAGAAAAACAGTAATAAAAAACGTTAGTTGAAAAGATTGTATTAATAACGACAGTACCAAAAATAAATTTTAATAAAATACTTGTTTCTTAAGATTTAGTATAACGTCTATCGTTATTAATTCGTGCGGTATGAATACGAGCATTATATTACACTAAAATTATTACCTCTAATTCTTTCTGGAAATAAACGACGCAAAAGATAGAAATTAAGTCATTTTTAAAGATGTCCACGGAATCTACTGGGACACATCGTTTTTGGGTTCGTACGAGACTTACTAGTTCTGGGTGAGAAACCCAACCCTAAGAACCCAACGTAAGTTTACTGCTTTCATTATAGCCACGAATATATTGGACATCATATCTCTTGCAGACATGTTTAACTATAGTGCTCCAGTCACGATTATCATTTATTAAACAAAAATCAAGAAAGGTTTATGTGTGTGCTATAGTTACCTTTAGTTTACGGCCGGAATCCTGGCATGTAAGTCACTATTATTTAATTAAACTATTTTAACGCGTTACTTTTTATACAGCCCGTGTAGATGACAACTACGACGGTGATATGCGACGTGGTTTCGATGACCACTATACATAAGTACGTACAACAAAAAACCGCTACCGTATCTTTTTACAAAATACAACGCATTTTAAAACTTATAGATATTACCTTATGCATATAAAAGTAACAGTAAAATTAATTAGAAATTATAGTTATCCTATCCCACTAAATATTTGCTAATTCAAAATGACATATTTGGTTCATGCACCGTGAAACAAAGAAAACTGTTTTTAAGCGTGAACACACTTTACTGCTAGTGGGTTCTATCCACTTAATTAACGTCACCGTAACTTTGATTGCGCTCTTGCCACTATCCGAATTCGTGATTAAAGTAAAGCGGCATAAATATCTTAATTCAGGTGAAGATAGTTGTCCTACGTGGTAATTCACTCGAAGTCAACGGTAGCTCATTACAACAAATCTTCGTTAGAGATAAGATACTCAATCTGTAGCATCGGTAGGACAACCCCATAGTACAAATTTAAAAAAAAATTGCGAAGAGAAATAACAGGGGTACCGAAGCTGGGAGCTTTAGTATATCAGTCTCTAATAAAAATTGACATTGATAGAGCTTCTTAGATGTTCGTGTATTGTGTATTCAGAATATTTCAAACGATTCTCTAACTGTGGAGACTCAAAGCTAACAACGGCAAGGCGGAAATGAAGTACAGTACATCCGCAGCATTACCTGCTCTTCTTATTGCGGCAAAAAAATTTATTAGAAAGTAGCTTTCAGTTGCCTGGAATTGTCATTCAATGAAGCAACAGGTCTAGAACGGGTAAAATTTTGAATAGCTTCTCTGCATTCTCAAAATTTTCTGCACCATTTAACTACTGGCGTATGAGAATAACTGTAGTCACCATGTACAGCTTTTTTTTCTCGTATACTATTAATTTCCGTTTATTAACGACCTTCCACTGAAAAAAACTGAATAAACACTATACAGATTATTGTTGAACGGATTTTCATTTATCCGTTGCCATACCAAGGAAGTCGCCGATATGCTGACCAAACATGTTTTCATTGAGTAATTCTCGTACATTTCTGAGTGTTTCTTTATTCTTCTTAACTCAAGACTGTAACTGCAATCAAATAAATCATTTTTTGTGCAATCTACTTAATACTCTTATTTAAACGTAACGTACTTTAATTACAATAAAACCACTGCGCTCAATAGAACATTTAATATCAAAACATGTATTTTAAAAACAATTATTTTACAGTATTAGTATTTACATCAAGTACAAATGTAGAAATGACCGCTAAAATATGCATGGATCATTTGAGATCTTACCGAACAAAACGTTGATTTTTTTAGTACATATGTACAATTACAATTTTTTTGACTAGTCTGTACGCACAATTGTATAAAACACAATTGCAATTATTATTCTACTTCATTGTCTATGAAACATTCATCTAAAAATTGTTCTAAAGAATGATACAAATGTGGCCTAACGGATCCAAGACTGTGATCTTCGTCGGGATAACTCTGTAACAAAAAAATTTTGCAAATTGTAAATTTTGATTTAGAAAATATTACCATTTGACGGAACAATATATCGTTTTGTTCTAATACTTTTGATAATAACATGGATTGTTGATAATGCACGTTATCGTCTAATGTACCGTGAATTAGAAAGTATTTTTTATCCCGTAATCCTTGAGTTTTCTCAACTAATTTTGCGTTGTTGTAACCGGCTGCGTTATCATCCGCTGTAGGCAAGCCCATAAATCTTTCCGTGTAAATTGAATCTAAAAATATATTATTTAAAACTATAAAAGCCTATATTAGCGTTTACCGTAAAGCGTCCAATCCGTTACAGGCGCAACGGAAATACCACATTTAAAGACACCATCATTGTCTTCTGCTAAAGCCATACCCGAAGCAAAACCACCATAACTCCAACCCCAGATCGCGGTTCTACTACCATCAACGTATGGCAATTTTTCTTGCATTTGTTTTGTGACATTAATCTGATCAGTAATTTCTACAGTCCCTAACCGCCTGTACAATGCGAATAAAAGTTTGTCACCTCTTAAACCTGAACCACGACCATCTATAGTAGCGTAAATAATACTTTTATTTGCAGCAAGGTAACTGCCCCAATCCATACTAAATCGGTCGACTATTTGGAAAGAATCCGGACCTCCATAACTAAAAATCACCAAATACAAATTTGTTTTTACAAAAATTAAATTTGTTTACACATTCACAAGCATAGGATATTTTGTTTGTCCGCTTCTATCTATGTTTGGAGGTAACTTAAGCATAACTTTAGCTTTGAATCCATCAGCAACATCAAACGTCAATTTTTCAATAGTTGGTGTACGGACGCTACGAGTTAAACTACGTAGCTCAGGATTGCTTTCCCATATGTGAATTTTTCTATCTTTTGTGAACAACACTGTTTCTGGTACGCTTGGACCATCGCAGTTGATTAAATGATACGACATGTTTGTACTGAATTGAGCCGAATTGTACAAACACTCCGAATTCGTGTATCTCGTATGGAGAGAGCAAGATATGCAACGTGTTTCTAAACTTATAGTCGACACACTAAAAACGTGTTGAACTGAAGAGTTATTTGGCATATTTGCTTGATAATAACTAGAAAATCATTACGTTATATTATTAATAATCATAAGTATAGATACCATACATAAGGTTATTGGTATTGTCCCATTCGAGTATTTCAGTTACAACAAACAAACCAGACGTTAAGGGTTTTCCACGGCTATTCGCAACTCTATCGTACAAAGTCAAATGTCTATAAAAACCTTCTCCGTTTCCTTGATCTTGAGATTCAATAATAACGAACTTGGAACCATCTTTTGAAAATTTAGGAGGAGTAAATAATTCCACCCAACCGTTTGGTTGTTTTATAGTATTAATCTGCATATTATATAATTACAATTGTTACATAATATTGATAGTTACGTACAATTTCAAACGATGCTTGTGCTCCGATGCTGTATGCAACAATTGACGCTTCATTTTGAATTCGGTTCATCCAAACTGCACTTACTACGTCATTTGTAGCCCAAGCAACTGCCGACAAGATGGGTTCTCTGTAATAGAATTATTATTCGCGTGTAGTTATAGCTTAAAGATATATACTGATTCTCAACATTTGGAGGTGGAGGCAGATCTAAGTCGGCATTTGCGTCCAAATGCGCAACGTGTAAAGACACTGTGGGATTATCAGTCCCAGGCTATAACACAATTATAGTTACTTTATTAAGAAAAACTATTTTATTAATGTACCTTTGGGTATCTAACTTGCACTGCTCTGGTATATTGAAACTCTAAGCTTCCAGGTTCTCCATAAACAGGCAACGTCATTATTTTTACCTTAGTATCGGTAAATTTGCCATAAGCTAATTTTTTACCATCAGGAGAAAACCATAATGCTTGATTTGTACTTAAAACTTCCTCTAAAAATTACACACAATTCTATCAAGTCAAAAATCGTAAATGCACCATTAACCTTCATAAACCCAATCTGGCACGCCATTATAGACGTTACCAATCTGACCATCGACTGTTATCTGTCTACTGAAGGCTGTAGCGCCCGGTTGATAAAATATATTATTTCTAGCTACAAACGCAATTGCATTTCCTACAGGTGCCCATATAGCTAATTGCAAAATGATTTCTCCTTTTGCATTAATACTGCTTGTTGCTAACGTTTTTAAATTAACTACCGTAAATTGAGCAACGTAACTATGTCTATAAATCTAAAACAAAATAATAAAAAAGGGATTTTTTGGTTTTTATTATATGAAAACCTTTTGGTAATCGTGCGCAACTAATAAAAATTTCTTGTCTGGAGACAAAGTAAAATCAACTGCTCTTGCTAATACCTAAAATGTAACAATGTAATGTTAATAATAGTAATCATTAAGTTAAATTTACTAAAATATATTGACTATAGGCTGGTATTAAGTACCCGTTAAAAAAAACTTAAAAAAACCGCCCTGAAGACCGGGCCTAGTTTTTTTTCTATGACCCATCTCAAATTTAGAACGCGTTTTGATTATATTTTTCAGACTAAGTTTTAGGTCGATTTAATCATCAAATGATTATAGCTTGTCCGAGAAGACTATTATGTGTAAAAAAATGTTATACATTGTGTTGCAAATTAATTCCTGAATGTAAGTCTTTGGGTGCACTTTTAGAGGTGTGTATTCCACAAATAATTACCCAAGGTAATTTACTATGTCGTGGACTCTATTTGGCGCCCTTATTAACCGTCACGATCATTTTCTATTAATAGTGTAATCGATTATCTAAATTTAATTACTAATTCTATCTTCTGCATTCTATTCCTGTAAGCTTACTAGAATTTTATGTATTTTTTACGTTTTACACTTTCTGCATCCATAAAAAAAATTAAAAAACAAGAAGGATTTAGATCTAATGAGAGTTTAGAATATAGATGAATCTGGAATTCACACAGTCTCTAGTAAATTATCAAAAAGGACGCAAGCAAAACATTTTCTTAACGAGTGCAAAAAAGAATCAAAATGTAACCATGGTTCTTTGTGTAAATGCGACTGGTCATTTCATTCCGCCAGCAATTATATTCAGAAGCAAAGAAATAAATTGCTGCGTCAAGATGTGTCTTATGAAACACTTTGCTTTTACAATGACAAAATGTTCAGTTGGAAGCAAAATCCTGTTGCTATTTCACGTACATTCAAGCCACAAGTTTGTTCGAGCTTTTGAATATTTCAGGAAAAATGACATCATGATCTTTTAGTGTAACAGTATTTTTACTTCTAATGGCTTATTTTAATGAAAAATGTATTCTATGGCTTAAATCATACTCTGGGAAAGCAATAACTCTGCATAACATTTCAAGCTTGTCTGGAAAAGCTTATAGCAGAACTGCCACACTCGATAATTGACTATGAAAAAACGGACATATTTCCTTTTAATCTAAATATCTTTCCAGAGTGGAAATATAAACCAGCATGCACAATAAGTCGACCTTTATTAGCAACTGATACTATGTGTCCAATCGATGTACAAAGAAACTTCTTTTCCTACAAAGAAATACATCTGTACTCCCAAGTCCTCGCACATCTGGTGCTGTTTCATAAGAAAAATCAAAAAATACTCTAGTTTTGCAAGCAAAGAAAGGAAATGTAAAGAGAAACGGCTATACAACTCAAAAATAATGATGGCAATACTCTATCGTTTGCCTAAAATTATTTAGCACGCTCCAATTAAGTGTAGATCTAGTGTACTTCGTGTCAAAAATTGTGTCATTTGCTATGCGTTTTTTTAATAAATTGTACACGATTTATTTTGGTTTTTCTTCATATTTCTCCCACTTATTTGTTATCGGTCATTTTGCTTCATTCTCCTCTAAAGTTGTAAGTGATAATAACTTTTATTACGTTTTTTCTTACAATTAGTGAAAATTAAAATTAAAAAAAAATACTCTAAATCTATTATGAGGTTAATACTTACTGGTGTGTTACTGACACGTAAGAAAACATCGTGAGTCATGGTATCGGTATTAAAAACACGAATGTCGCCATTTAAACTTCGATATATTATTTCATTATCTGAAAAAGATTATCTTTAATTAGAGACTTAAAATATAACAGTAAACTTCAGTGGTACATTTCATTGAATTAGTATATTACAATCAGTTATATATAAAAATGCAAATAATAGTAAAGAATTTTGGGGGGGGGGAGATTTACAGATTCCAACCCGACATGCAGTTGTCACTTTAATAAAATTATGTTTTTTTACAACATATTCAACTAAATAATTTTTTTTTGACAAAAATTTTTGTCAGGTTCAGTTCAATTAGTAATGAATGTTCATGGCCAACTCGTATAAATTTTAGTCTCGCTTTCAGCTCGGCTGCAAATTTTTTATTCGTTGGCAATGACAACCATTCCTTACCCATTATACAATATATTATTATAATTGCTTTATATATAAATATTAACGTCACAATGTATTGGCACGCCACTTTTGCAAATTAACATTTCTAGATTAAGATTTCTGCTTTGGTTACTAAAAAAAATAATTATGTTCGTAAAAAGTCATAGTTTATGGATGTCTGCCGCTCAAGAAAATTAACAAAAATTTTATTGAAATGTTTAATACAAACGAATTATCTGCTATTCATAAAAAAATCAGAAGATGGGACCTAAAGTTAATACAGGTAAAATTTTATTTTAATCTAATCCAAATAGTAGTATAGTTTTTGTTTAAATTATAAATAGTGCTGATTGTTGGTATTAGTTGAGCAAGTCAAAAAGAAGAAGTAGCATTTCTTCAACTTTGAAACATCGGAGTTAATTATTGTGATCAAATTTTTTATCTAATACAGACTTCGCCATTCTTAAGGTAAAAAACTTGTTAGATATAAACTTTGAGTAGCAACAAAAATTTTAGTTAACAAAAACGTTAATGTAAATAACACTGTTTTTTTTATCCAAGAGCTGTTCGTTTAGTGTCCCTGTACTGCGGTCTTCTTGGTTCTTTTGTGCACCTCTGATTTTGATTTTCTCAACAGTTCTGTTTCGTCTATGAAGTCCAGAAGTTTATTCCAAACAACTATTTTCGCTTGTCATTGGTAATCGTTGGTTTGCCATGAATGCGTAGAGTTTGATATGCTTTGCATTTACACATTTTTCAGCCAACCAAGTGTCGAGATAAGCAACATATGGAAACCACTAATCAAACCTCTAAAACAACTTAAACTTCACTAAGTGATTTTGTTCATTAATCTGTTACGCTAAATTGATTTTGTACGCTTGAACGCTTCATCGAACATGTCTTTAGTATATAAGCTCCAGTAGTTTCTAAGTTTGTTAGTATTCACCTGATGACGATTGCAGATACCACAGCAATCGAAACGTTGTGTATATTCATTACAAAATAATAAACAATGAAAGTTCAGCAGAATGTTATTACTTCGCATCAAGCAACATTGTTTAATACATTCAAATAGTCTTTCACTTCTTGACGCCTTCTAAGTAGTATTGTTCTTGTCACTTCCGTTTAAGTCGTTATTTTTCACTGCAATTTTTCTTCCAGGTTGTACATAAAATATGTCTGCTTAAGTTTAATCTTTTATCTTGAAAACAGCTTTAAGTAGACAATTTATTCAGCGTATGGTAAGCTTTTTCTATTCTTTTCGGATTAAGTGTAATTCCCATGTCGATTTTATACCACCACCTGTTTTACTTTCAAATGTGAGCCACAATCTTCTATCTATAAAGGTTAAGCAGCCCTTTGGTGGGTCAAGAACATTTAGATCGAATGTAAAAAATTACTAAAGTAAAGGCCACTTTTAAGAAAGTACACATGTAAACAGCATACCATAAGCTTCACTTTTTTACTTGTCATTAATGTTATCTTTTACCTTTTTTGTAGATTTGGTGTCACTAGTTTGACATAATTCTTTTAATTAGTTTAATTATAGGTGAGCCATTAGGAAAACGTTTTCTTAAGGTTAGCAGCGAATTTGGAGTAAGTCAACTTTTGATTATTATTTAATCTTACTAAGATGCTTATCACAAACCTTGTTTGCTTATAAATTTTTTTAACTTTCACAACGATATGTTTGCTGCTACTAGTATTTTTAACTTAAATTTTTCTCGTTTGCTGATAAGTAAACAGTAATTAATCTACAAAGAATTTGTACGTCCTTGCCATTCAAATTTACTATACAGATGTATTTGAGTTGCCGATGCTTCCGGCGTTCTTATAACCAACGTTGTACCTGTAATCAAACTAAACTACTTTTTGTGTGGCTACCAACTTTGAGATTTACCTGTTATTGATTCTAATACTTATACGTTATTATTCTAAGATAATTAAAATAAATTTGATGTTAACGATTTGGTTTATTTCTTAGTTCCTCCAACTTGACGGAACTTAAAACAATAACTACAAGCTTTAAACCTTCTGTACTAATCAAACAAGAACTGTATCTGCAAGACAAGATCTGACGCCTATTAAAACAAAATCTTATCATTTGGACTTGCCTTCTCTCCAAGAGGAATTGTTTCAATTCTATTGCGAGCTGACCATGCAAGATTCGTAAACTTTTAGAAATTTGTAGTAAGTTTGATATGTTTGTTATACCTTTTTTAGCTTGTGTACTTTGCCTAGCTAAAAAAACCGTGTTTTTCAGGTAAGTCCTTGCACTTTATACAAGCGCACCGCATATATAATAATAGAGTCTTGTTACAACAGAATATAACCATTTGGTCATTGTAGGTTTCAATCCCCGTATGTGACCGTTTTTTCCGTTGTTCGTTTTTTAATTTAATTTAAGAGGTGGTTCGTCTAGCGCCTATGCGCTGCAGTTTCCTTGGTCTTTTTGTGCTCCCTTAGCGATTTTGTTTTGTTAATAAAGTTCAGAAATTTATTCCAAAGAGAATTTTTCAACTCATCATCGATTAGTTTTGGTTTGTCGAGAATCGTTGTGCGTTGCTTTGATATACTTCGCATTTACACAGCAGATGCTGCTGAGTCTTGTCGTTCTCCAAGCATCCGCAGCTACTTTGCTGTCCCATTTGATGCAAATGTTTGTTAAAGCCACAGTGCTCAGTTATTAGTCTCGTGAATTTCTTTAACTTTTATCGACTCATGCTTGATAGTGCAGTTTAAGTGTTTGATTGTGGCTTTGTAAAAAACAGTTTTGTGAGTCTCATCCCTGAAGAGTTTTTCCATAGTTTTTTATGTTGTGCTGCAAGTTTGCCGTGAATTGTTTCTTTCCCGGTCTCGTAAGCAATTCCGAAAACGGACTTTTTAGCTAGTGCGTCCGCCATTAGGTTTTCCTTTACATTCTGCTCTTTTGGTATCCAGATGAGCTGTACTGGTTGGCGAGTTGCCAATATTTCCAGACTGTTTATGCATGCTATAATCAGTTTGGATTTCATTACTGGCGATAATAGAGCTAGTAGTGCTGTTTGACTGTCAGACATGATCGATATCGGACCATTCCGTTGTTGAGTAAACGGAACGATTGCCTTTTTGATAGGGTTTACTGATCGTCCCTTTTTTACACTATGCAATATATTAGTTACAGTTACAGGTGAGATTGCCGACGTATTTTAAAGTAAATACTCCTAAATATTTTAGTTCATATAGTAGACCGTCAATAATGAGGCACTGCAGTAAGGGCAACAGAACCCTTGTTTTGTGAGCACCCGTCAACCACATTGACGCCTACAATGTTACTGTACAAAGTAGCTGTTACGGTCTTATTCTTGAGCATTGAGTTGGTTCAGTTTTGCAGTAAGGGTGTGATGCTTTTTCACTCTGTGCCATAGAAGTGAAGGTAGTATTGTCAAATGCTCTTTTAAAATCCAGAAAAGTACTCAATTCAATGCAATGTGTTTCTACTTAATAACAAGTAATACATTCTCTTCAAATTATGTTCAAACATCATGAAAATATTACTGTTAACATTTATAATATCAAGAGGTAGTACTAAGTACAATTTTAATAAGTTAAATAAACTTTTAGTGTTGAAATATTATTATGGAGGATTTTAAGAAATATTACTGTTAATATCTAAAGTTTAGTTAGTTATAAATAAAAACCGGACAGTCAGGCAAATGCCTGAAGCCTGCTTATTTTGCCTTTTTGTGTAACTTTTTGTCTTTTTAAAAAGTATTATTTTGTATTGCCTTTTTACATATAAATTTTGAAAAGTTTGTGTAAACAGTGTTTTAATAGGTAGATGACAATAACGCAATACAGAATTTTACTTAAATTACGTACAATAATATAATTAACATTTTTTTCTCAAAAAGTCTTATCACCAACCTATAAATAACAACAGGGATTTTCATGTTTTGTTAAACAATGGTTTCCAGAAAACATTAAATACAAAAGCCGCTTATAGAAAAGAACTATTGTAAAACAATTATACTATGATTATGTACAACGACAGGTTTAACAGAACACTATTTACCAAACCGGAAAAATTTTGGAATGAATCATATTTTATAGGTCTATTCAGTACCTAAGTAAAATAAACAAATATAGATAATTTTAATTCTGTCCGGTGGGATTCCTTTAATGACTGAAACACATGACTAAAATATTCTTTCTTTGTTATAAATACCTGTGATATTGTCACACTGTGATAGTCTATTGCTGTTGTGCTGTGAGTAAATTTTAAAAAATGCCACCTAATAAACAATCAAAATTTGTAAAATTATTACAAGTGGAGTAAATTGAGTAATAATTTAACAACCGACGGGGAAAACCTTTTTTGTCAAGTTTGTTCAAAATCAGTAAATTTGTTTTATCTTAATTTAAATGCTTTTAATTACTAGTATATGTATTATTTTAGATAGGTGCTACTAAAAAGTACCATGTAAAACAACACTTGGGTTGTGGTTTACATTTAAAAAATATTAAAAAACTATAAAACAAATATTGTTAAAAAACGTTATAGAAGATCAACAGAATAAACCTGGCCCATCAAAAACAACTTTTGCTCTAGATTTGTTCAAAGCATTGGTGTCGGCTCAAATTTCTCTTAAAAAACTTGATAATATCAATTTTCGCAATTTCCTCGAAAAATACACTGAACAACTTGTTCCAGATAAATCAACTTTGAGAAAAAATTATTTAGACATATGTTACCAATCGGTAAGCAGTTTAATGAAAGTATTAATAGTTTTCAAAATGCTGGTTTACCTTTTATAGAAAATACAGACAATAAGGAATGACATTACATTTGGACTTGATGAAACCACCGATTGCAAAGGTCGATATATAGCAAATTTTGTAGTTGGTAAATTGTCTGAACTAAAACCAGGAAAAGCTCATTTGCTAGCGTCCAAAGAAATTCCACAGACCAATCACAAAACAGTTGCAAATTTTTTCGATGATTGTTTACGTAAGTTTTTTTTAATGATTGATTAATATAATCCAATCTATTAATTACAATTATATAATTTTATGTTTGTAGGATTTCTGTATCCCAATGGCGTAAAAAAAAGAAAAGGTTCTCTTATTCGTAACCGATTCAGCACCTTATATGATCAAATCCGCTCAGGCATTAGAAATGTTTTATCCGAATTGAAAACATTTAACTTGTCTAGCACATGGAATACATAGGGTGTGTGAATTCATTAGAGACGAGTTTGCAATAGTAAACAAGTTAATTTCTGCCACCAAAAAGGTAAAAATCTCTAACATATTAGATTCTCTTTTTGATTATTGGATCTTGTATCAGGTTTTTGTGAAAGCACCATTACGGGTGAGGGTCTATAAAGAAAAACTTCCAGATGTTAAACTTCCACCGGAACCTATCATAACAGGATGGGAAACTTGGTTATCTGCTTGCATTTTTTATGGCACACATTTTGAGAAAAAGAGATACATTTCATACTATAATCTGACATTGTCTTATACATTAATTGAATTGTCTTACTTCAGGTAGTTGAATTATTTGACGAGACGGCCTCTGCAGCAATTACTATATCTGAAAAAGCTTTTAATGACGAAGCTGTTAAGAGAGGACTAGTTTTTACAAACAAAACACACTTTTCCGGCATTCCTGACAAATTAAAGAAGCTAGAAAAAAGCGAAACCGCAATGACCAAATCTTTCGCTACATTCGAAAGAATAAGAGCATTTATAAGAGCATGTCCAGGCACTATAAGAAGAAAAATTAATCCAAAATTGGATTTCGTCACATTAAAAAACCCTTCCTTTGACCTCTTTAAACAACTGACTGAAATTCAAAAAGGGGAGGTCATAAAGCATCAACAGAAAATATCTTTAACAATAACAGAAACATCGGCACGAAAATTTGCTCCGCCAATATCTTGTGATGTCGAAAGAACTTTTTCCTTCTATAAAAATATTTGAAATGATAAAAGGCAACAGCTTTTTGATCAAAACATTGAAAAATATTTGATTGGTGCTTGAGAAAATAATAGTACTTAATAAACATTGTAAAACAAAAAAATAAATGTAAATTTTAATAGATATTTGTGTCGTTTTTATTGCCTTTTTGGCAGGTTTAATATGCCTTTTATGCCACCTTTTTTGGCATTTTTTTGTCTTACTATCTGCTCTTAAGTTATAAACTTCAATAGAAAAATTCTTTTATTTTCATATAATTAAACAATTGCATTTTGTGTAATTACTTTTTGAATTACGTAAATGTAATTAGAATGAGACAATTACATTATTAAAATAGTCGTAATTATTATTACAATTAAGTACATTTTAATTGTACTAGTTTATATGTAATTAAGTTATAATCTACATAAACCTAATACTTAGTGCAATTAGAAAATTACGTAATATATCAAAATTAAAGACAACTTAAACTCCAGTAACAAAAAATATTAAATTAAAGAAAAACAATAGTAACTGTTGACTTAAATTGAATTGAAGCCACTCGGCTAAAAGTCATTAATGTTCTTATGTTGATTTTTTAGAGTAATACCAGAATATTCTAAACATAAATATAACAAATTGGATTTTTGAATTTCTTTTTAAAATTGACAGAATTAAATCACGTAATTTAGAGGAGAAACTTATTGAACAACAATAAAATCAAAATAAAATTTAAAAATGGAAAAGAGATCTTACTTTAGAAATCAATTCCAGGGCTATGTTGGTAAATAGTACAGAAATTTTTAATCGCAAATTTAGTTTCTTAGAACACGAGATTGAGAAATTGTTAAAAGTCAACCAGTTTCAACAATCTCATTAATATTGTATCATTCTATTGATATTTAAATTCATTTACAAAATTTACAACAAATGTTTTTTACTAAAGAGAAATAAAATATTAAAAACATGTAATAGTGAAGGCTTCCACGGCCGGAATCTATACTAAGATAAGAATGTCTTCCGGGTTTGGACCGTGTCATTGTTGTTGTAACCGAAGTTGCCAACGTTTCGCCCACTTTCGTAAGGGGCTTCATCAGGGCGTGAGATAAATCGCAAAACTCAAACAAGCAACGAAATTTAAATAAGAACTTCTCAAAAGTTAGGTTATCCACTTGTGCAACAAGCCGTAATCTAAACTCTGAAAAGGTAAGAAAGAAAACGATAACTTGAAAAAGCAAACGAAAATCTAACAAAGAACCACAACCGAGTTAGGTAATCAACTTGTGAACCAAGCCAGATTCTAAACTCCGTAGAAAATAGTCTCCATATATAAAGGAAAAGGAGCGTCACGTATGGTTGAGCTCGACTCTGATTGGGTTATGGTTGAACCAAAGAGGAGATAGCTCTAAACCATGATCGCGATTGAAGTTCTTACCTTAGTATAAAAAACAGTTATCAACGAGATAAAACGCAATCTACAGATTATTAGCCTTAACCAAGGTAAGATGGCCGAATTCAGAAACTTGCTGTACAGACGGTAATATGTTATATTACTCCAGATCAAGTAAAAGAAAACATATAAATATGACAATAAATTAACTCAGAAGTAAATAAAATAGAATGAGAACCTGATATTGGACAACAATGGAATGAGATAAAAGATAGTATCTTGCGGATAAGACAACTCCTTTATAATTTACCAAAAAAAGATAAACAAAACTGGATGACATCAGAAATTTTCGATCTAATAGAGAAGCAAAGAAAGTACATAAGCAGTGATCGGGTAAAATATGTGAAACTATAGAACGAAATAAGAAGAAAAATAAGAATAACCAAAGAAAATTGAATACAATAGATACATAGAGGAACTAGACATGAAATTAAAAGAAATAACAGGAAATACGAGAAAAGAAAATCTTTGAATGACGTGGCAATATAGGTTTAGATGATCTAGAAAAACTATGTACATTACGCATTTATTTGACGATAACAAAACGGAGATAAAAGAAAATGAACTAGTAATACTGAAATCAGAAGTCAGACACAATAAAACAAATCAGAAATGACAAAGCAGCAGGCCAAGATGAAGTACCAATAGAACTAGTTAAACTGGATAAGAAAAATGTAAATAAAATAGTCAGTGTTCTAAATAAAATATATCAAAAAGGAAATAAGAAAGATCAATATACATCCTCTTACCCAATAAAACATTTCTAAAATAAGCGATAACTACACTCTAAAAAAAAGACCACAATAAAAAAATTACAATAAGGTTAGAACTAGCAAGAAGCGCCTTTATAAAATATAACTTTGCTATGGAATAAAGAATTAAGCATATACACCAGACTTAAATTTCTGAAATGTGACATATGAACCAAATTAATATACGGCGTCGAAACATGGACGCTTAAAACAACAATAACAAAAAGACTGCATGCTCTAGAGACAACTACGAAAACTGCTAAAAAACATTGAACAAAGATGAACTGTCTATTTTGTACACATTATGAGAAACAGTAAATATACCTGTAAATACTATAACGGCAAAAAATGTAAGTTGATTTTACAATCCCGTAATTCAAGATAGTTATGAATTATGCAAATCCCACTACTAAGCGAACGTTTCGCCCTTTTGAAGCTCATCAGCAGTAGGAGACACACTCTAATGTATTATAGAGAGAAAAAAGTAATCATGGCTGAGAAACATCCTAAATTGAACACAGATGAATACTGAAAAACTATTCCACGTTGCAACGAATAGAAAATTTGGAATGGCGGCCAGCCTCTAAGCTAGAAAAGACACTCAAGAAAGGTAAAGTGATTTTTTAGTATTAGGTCTATCTATGGTATGGAACGGTATTGAATTTTTTTGCAAAGAGGGTTGGGGAGGCACTACGGCTAGCTGATATGTTGGTAAAAAAATAGCCGCCACTTCGTGCGTACTGGTAAAATCCTTGCTTCCGAGACACCAAGGGTACATATGAACCCACTGTTGAGAAAATTAGAAGACAAGCGAACAACTATTGACGAGAAAACGTAACGAATTAGTTGTATATATTTTCCAAACGATAACATAATAAATTCAGTACATACTAAGCACAATTAATTAAAGACACTGCCACCTTTTGTTTCAATAGATACAAATAAATTCAATAAATACTACTCCGCGGTGCCCAACTAACCTGTCTAAAAACAAACCTTCAAAAACGAACGAGAAGAAAAAAGAGATATGGCATGCAGGTGATCAACGAATCAAGAAGAAAAAACGCATAGAAGCAAAGACAAGAAAAGCAGACCGAAAGATAAGATTTGATGTAGATGTCTGTTTCGTTTTTCTCTTCGCAGAAGAGACAAAATGGGTAACCAACCCTTCAATGCTTAACCAACCGCCCAAAATATAAAAGAAAGAAAAAGAAGAGAAACAGAAAAAATATCATAGTTAATTATAGAACGAATGTGTAGCATTTGCTGTCCCAAATCGGAATGTTTATTGCAAGACTCAAATGCTGGCAAGCAAAATAGGAAACCCAAAAGAAAAGAAAACAAACCAAATTGAAAGTCTTGTTAGTAAATTACCAATTTTAAAAAAGCCCATTAAACGCATATAACTACATACAGACATAAAGAGTTACTGACAGTTAAGAAATAAAACCAAAAAAATTTATGAGAAACTTAATCAAAGAAAGCAAAATGGGAGATACAATTGGGTAGCATCCAAGCTAAAATCAACAAAACAACGAAAAAATACTCAAAGATTCAAATCACAAAATCAAAAAGAACCAAGAGAATAGCAAAAAGTCAGAATTCTTGAACTAAAAGCGAAGTAGCATTTGCGACGCTTGCAACGCCGATGAAAAGAAAGAGAACGAATAGAGATAGACAAAAAACAGAATTTAAAATGTATAAACAAGTAGATGTACCTTCTACATCTTTAGAACAAATAAATACGTACAATTATGAAAATTAAAGATGCCGTAGTAAAACAAACTTTGACTTTGACAATATTTTTGTCTAAGTAGTAGATTCGTTAGTAGAAGTTCTTAAATTTACTGAATACGGTACTACGGGTTTAACAATTGTTCAGTAAGTATTTGTCGAATGGCATTTTTGAAAATGTTTAATTGTGAAGCGACGTGTCTAGTACTTTGGATTGGATTATCCTCAAAATATGCGCTCTTCTACTTCAATAGTTCTAATGTGACGCTGACGTCCAGAGTTTGGATTCTTTTGTGAAAAATTCCTGTTTTGGAAAAACGACGGTTAATGGAAGTGGTTGAAAGTTGACGCCATTGTTGAACGGGTAGTTCTAGTGTTGCAATTTTCTTAACATTTATATCAGATTTTGACTTGTATAACTGTATAGTAAACAATAAAATAATTGTTAAATACGGGCCTACATTTTACCATGTGGTGTTGTTGCTCTTAAATCGGATACGTCTCCATCTAGTTCCAAGTTTAAGCATAAGCTTGGATTAAGTCAACGGCAAAGACGTACTGTATCTCAACGTGGTAGTAGTCGTGCTGATGCTAATCTTTTAATTATATGGCGGTGTAACGTCCGTGGGTTGTGAATTTAATTGTGTACGATCCAAACGGGCAGAAGCAGTTTGTCCGTTAGAGCAACAGTTACTTTGCTCATTTTCGAAAGTTGGAGTTGGGCTAAAACTAGAAGCACAACAGGGCCATTATCGTCCGATTGGTTTCCATATCAGTAAATCCGGACCTAGTTCTCATTTTGAAGCTCGGTTCCAACTTCAAACAGAAACTTAAGGCACGACCTGGGACTGAAGGTTTTACCAGTGCCGGCAAATCGAGATCTAGCTTGGGTCTATGTGAATTGTCTTGCGCCTTAGACCCATAAAACAGCAATCTACCTGAGTCCAGTATCTCCAGTAATTGGTGCATTTATGTGAAAAGGGTGGGGACTATACAAACATTGCGAGGTAACAGAGAAATCCTTTTTGTACGACGGAAGAAACTAAAATGGTGGTTTGTCAAACGTGGTCCAGCAGCAACATAAATATTCGAAGGAAATAGTAAGCCCTACCGAGAACCTCGGCTATCCAGTACCCTATCAACAGGTGTCAGTCTCTTGAGTGCGTGGAAACTAGCTTAAGCACAGGTTAGTCATCGACTTATTTCGTCGTGCGACATTAATTTCTTAATATAAAGGAGGTATTTAATAACTTTATCTCCGCTCCAATTACACATTGCTATGCCTCATATGAGCGTGCGAGAGCTGGTATTTGAGGTGCTAAATCCGCCAGCAAAGATCGTCCTAAAATAAAGAGTTAGAAAAGAAGATGTCATTCTGAATTAAACACTGAACTGCCGACAATCTAATTGAGACGTACAACCCGCATTAGGGGTATTACAATGCTTACTCCCAAGCAATAATAAAACCTTAAGCCATTATTGGCTAAAACTTGTTTAACATTGATTCAATCATGAGTATGCAACATTTTGCAATATTGTCCTTATATTATAATACAATATTTGGTCAATGTTTATAAAAATGTATATACTACCAACGTTAAAAGTAATTTGGCTAACATTACATATAATAATAAATATACAGAGTGTCTAGATACTCCGTGTACAACGCTAAATCACAGATTATTTTTGTTAAAACACGTCGATATAACCCAACATACCTTAGTCCAATATTGAATAATAGGAAAGATACAGGCGGTTTAATTTGAAAATTAAAAATTGAATTTTCTTTATTATTCTTAAAATTTTAATTGTATTGTTATAAAAATTCGTAGAAAGGAGTTTATTGTCAAATATGAAAATATTTTTGATTTTAAAGTATCGCATAGTGGGCGCTGTTTAGAGAAACTTTCGTACTTTAAAAACGTAGAACCTTTCGACCACCACTCGTACACAAGTTTTATTACAATAATATTAAATAATAAACTTCTTTTTTTGCAATGAATAATATTTACACCTACAGTGAGCTGATATTAGAAAAAGTAAAAGAACGTTAATTGTGCGACTGCTAGGCAGTTTGTATTTTATTATTTAACAATTTTACGAACAATAAACCAAAAATACTCTTAAATTAAGCCGCTTGAAAAAAATCCATATTTAAAATTTAATTAAAATGCAAATTATTGTTTAGGTAAAAATTTAATTCTTACTGCAATAAAATCGTTTTTGTATTTACGTTAATAAATTACCGTACCTGAAATCCAAGTTCCATTAAACGATTTAGGATTTAATCTCCCTTCTATAAAATCTTCTAATGCAATAGCTTTGGCTTCTTTCTCCAAAGGTGCTGCGTGCGATTTATCGGCAAGTAAAATAACGGCAACAATTATTGCAATTGCAACAATGAGAGTAATTGCGCCACCAACAACCATCATAAGTTTTTTCTTTTTTCCTAATCCTTTTTCTGCAATTAGCTCCTGAAACGACAAAAATATTATTTAAAAAACGTATTTTACTTAGAGAATAAAATAGTTAACGCCTTAAACACCCTTTTTATATAAAGATTCTATCAGCGGTTTGAATAGAAACGCTGGCTCGTTCGTGTTTAGTTTTAGGACATTATTAATGAAAGGATACATCAAATGTGTTCGCATGCATTTATTTGGCGATATAATCAAAGTTTTATTTTAATTTGCATTTCAAACACTATTTTTAGTTGAGCTTCAATAAAAATTGAAATTACCGTTTGAGATAAGTAATCACAAAAAAAATTTTTTTTATTGACGCTATTCATGGAATGACGCATTTTTGACGGTGAATTAATGGAGGTTAATTGCGAAGGCGGTGAATTGCTAGCGACGAATTTTGGGCAGTGAACTAATAGCAGTGAATTGCTGAGGCGGTGACTTGCTGGCAATAACCTGCTGGCGATGAATTTCTGGCGGTGAATTGCTGGTGGTGAATTTTCCTAAACTCCATTTCTCGCATATCTTATAGGTTGTTGCTATTTAACACAATGTCATCTCCAAAGTGGAGGTGATTTAGGTATCAATCATTAAAATTGAAACCTTTGTGGTCGTTTTTCTCAGGTAACTTGCGTTTAAATTTTTGTGTTTATTTTATGACATGCCCTCGTATTTACGATCGTTTTAATTAGAGGTTTGCATTTAATCAAGTTGTAAATGCTGTTAGTTAATTGGCTTAACGTATTTCAAATCATCTTTGTCATTTCAAATTTTCTTCAAATTTTGTGCTCAATTAATTTATGGTTTTATGTTGTTAAAACATCCGTTTGTAGGTTTTCGCTCATTTACCATTTTCTTTGTGTTAATAAAATTCACATTGCATTATGATTTATAGTTCCGACTATCATTTCTTTAGCTTTTCAGATACAAACGATTTGATATTTTAGCAGATTTGTTTATGTTAACACTATTAAGAGTTTTGTTTATGCTTTATTATTTTTGTTTACGGTTGCAAGTCGGAAATCTTGTCTAAACTTCCGTGATATTACGTTTTGTTTTAATTTTTGTACCTCTTTTAGGTGCATTTTAATCATATGGGATTTATTTTGAAAAATCGGTTCACGGTACGCGTATTGTTTATAAAAGAAAAACAATTTCTAATTAATAAGGCAGTTAAATGCAAACTTTTCTCGGAAATAAATGAGATGTGGTAGCGCCGCCGCTCCCTCAGGCTCAAGGTAACAGGTTGGTGGTTTAAAATGTGTTTGTAAAATAGTTAAGTGGAAAGTTTAACGCTTCAATTTTGTTTTGGTTAACGGATTGTATCCTTTGTCAAACATTTAAAATTTATATTTTTATATCATTCATCTTCGCTCTGTAGCGGATCGTCTCCAATTACCCCAGCAACTCTAAGGTCATCTCCGGCTGCTACATTTAAAGACTGCGGTTGACCAGATAACACGTCTTCTAAGATTAGAACCAAGTATATAAAATTATATTTATACTGTAACGAATTTTATTATTATTATTAAAACTAACTAATTTATTTATACTAAAAATATGTACACGTTTATTACTAACCGAATTAACTAAATCTAAATATATTTAATAAAAACACTTATACTAATTTATTTCGCACTATCACTTACACGAAGATAAAGTCCGCAGATAACTATTTAACGCTTATTGTTTGTTTACACTAAAGACACGTACAAGGTTATTACGCACGTGTTAATTACTTATTTATTTTAACTTGAATAATCTTCTTAACACTGCCCTCTTCACATTACGGGAATAACTGACCTACGATTTGTTTGTTCCGTATTTATACACATTTTCGAAATCCTTCTCGAATGTTCTATATCTTTCGGTATACGTTCTGGAAGATAGATAACTTCGAGAAGGCTCTTGAATTTGAGAACGTTTCAATATCGTTTATTTTGCTATTCATTGCAAAAAAACTTTGAATAAAATTCATAATTCCGTGAGTTGTTGTTATTTTACGTACCGTCGCTTCAACTTGGTGCTTTGAGTGATTACACATTTTCTATTTTACGATCAAAGAAATTTAGTCAAGTTTAAAGCAAATATTTAAGTAAATAATAAATATATTCTCGACTAAATTAAAACAATAAGTTGCATCTTGTTTTTTTTTTGTATTTATATAACTGCAAGTTACACTGTTAATTTGATTTAGGTAATTAGTTTTACGAACACAAAAACCTTTGAATTGAATTTTACGTTGAATCTTAAATTGTTATATGTAACGGAGCTTACTCAATTAATCTATTTGCGAGTAAATTTTATTTGTTTTTTAGAATTGAGTGACTAAACACTGTAAAGGTAGGTTCTAATAGTGTGTAAAATTTTTTACCGGAGATTACAACGTACATATATCCAGACAATCAAAAAAGTTTATATATATATTATTTGGAAAAAAAATAGGAAGCAGAACAAGACAAATATAAAAAATGTGTCGATAAGCAGCGCTGAGACATAGAGCTTTTTGAAGTTGGTGACAGGATACTAACCGACACTCATATCCTCAGTAAAGGATAGAATTCATTGAATCCAAAATTTACTTCAAAACGCGATCTTATCATTTTACATTTTATACACTCGCTGATCTTGATCAACCCGATCTCTCACTAGGAGCCTGTCACCAGCACCGATCTACTACATAAAAAACGAGGTCAGCCTCACGATAAGAAAAAGGACACGCCAACTACGAGTAATACGTAGCCACACTAACCACGCAAAGCTAATCAATCATCTATAGCGTTTTGTTGTGCATCATCAATTCACTTACGATGGTATGTAGAATCTAAGAGGGAGTGTGTAACCGGTAGTGCATTTGTTATGTTAAAAATGTTTAATTATGATGTTTGTAGTTTTGGAACACTCATTTTTCGTCGCGTCAGTAGGGATAAAATGTATAATTTTAAACACGATTTATTCTTCCGGTAAAGTTTGAATAACGCGGACATCATTTAGCGTTGTGTACGCTCAACAAGGCTTTTATTGTTGATTATTCACATCTATGCAAATATGGAATAGAATATCGTTGTAATTTGAGTGAAAGTCTGTGTTTCCTCCATACGTGTTCTTTGTCTGTGGAGATATTAAGCAAATGTTGTAATTTCTATGATGACGTTACGTCACTGTAGCTAACACTTTCTACTTTTTCGAAGGGTTGGATGCAATTATTATCGTATTGGAGGAGACACTTACCGAAATTAATTCAAAGGAAACTCTGCGCGTTCGTTTATTTTCTGTGATCCTAAGAATTATATGGGTTTTATTTGTGATAACACCGTATGTACGTTTTTCTTAGATTTTAAATAAGTTTTAAGAGATGCGAAAAAGATGCCTCTAGCTAGTCGCATGCTTTGACGAAAACTTATTGTAAGTATTATACTTTCTATTTTAATTCTTTGTATTTTGGTGGTCAGACGATTGTAAGGACGACTGTATGTACATGTTAGATTGTTAACACAATTAATTATACAATTGTTTTGTTGTGTCACATATTATTATACGGTGTGTTTTAATTTCCTAGATCGAGATTTGTATTTTAATTTACGAAGAAAATTCGTTTTTAATCTGAAGATAAACGTTAAGCCGACAAGATCACTTTGTTCTACGACGTGTTGCTTAGTCAAATGATTGATCACTGACACTTGCCCTAGAATCTGGTATTGTTCAAACATTGATTACCTGGGTAAGTGTCTAACTATTAAGTACGAACCACCATCGTGCTTAACAATGATTATTTAATATTTTGTTTGTGATACCGACCTATGTGCTAGTGTTTGATCAAATTTCTATACATCTAATTACGTATTTTTTTGTAACGTAAACTGGTGTCTGTGATAAAGTAAATCTACCCTGTGTTACCACTTCTGTCTTGTCATTTGTTTTTATTACAGCTTCGGGTAAATTTAAACGGTGTCTCATACTCTATTATTTTATCGTTTTGGCGTTTTTTTAAATTTAGTTTATAATTTAGCACCACGAAGCTTACGACTCAATCATCGAAACAACTGAGTTAGTCGTCGGTCTTTTAAGTTACTAGAAAAACCACGTAACACATTATATATGTGTAGAATTTTAATGTCATGTTATCTACGTTAAAATAAAATTAAAATACGTTACAAAGACTATATCTTTTAGATATCTTTAAGACTACATAGATGACTTTCAGTGATATAAAGTTAACTTTAACAACTCGATCTTTGATTTTTTTATTTACCCTATCCTATGCTTGCCAGGTGTGTGTCTGTTTCTGTGTCGTTTAGGTATAAGAACTATCCAGATTCAAGTGTGATCTTTGTATGCTATTCTGGTCGCCTTGTGTAGTTTAGGGCTGCTATGTCTTACTTGATGTGCAGTAACTCCTATAATTTGGCTAGTGTATAGTTGGATTGCGTAGAACTTATATTGCATGTTGCAACGAACAATGTCGTTTTGGTTTATAAGTTTTGTTGCAAAATTTGTGGGACAGACCATAGGGGCGAGAGATTTGGAGTACCAATCTTTACCCACCTGGGGTATTATTTTTTGTTTGTTCTAAAACTCGCCATTTGAGGGTATAATTCCCATAATCTTTCACCCTGGCTAGGCGGCTAGAAAAATGAAAAAAGATAGTGTTGAAAGAATGACTTCTAGCTCTTGAATACTCTAATAGCGTCGGGGTCCAAAGAGAACACGAGTTGGTCAAATGATATCGATAGAAAAAGACAAAAGAAAGCTCACCCAAGACAAGCTTTTTAGTTTAATTACTATTAATTTTAATTATATATAAAATAAACGAGTACATAGGCACATATAATCTAGAAATAATTTTTATGTATAGTACCTACATAATCAAATATTTTCGATCAATCGTGAATTGCGATTTGTACATATTTCAGACTTTCCTTAGTATATTTAAGTAATTGTTTTATTTAAAATAAACCAAAACTTTACGATTCATAAAGTTTTAATTAAACAAAGTTAGAACACGCACACAAAAACAGTTGTAATAAAATCATTATTTAATATTATTAACTTATCAGTACAAGATTATACTTTAATGTTTTTACTAATGGCAAAGTTAGCTTTGTTCTGACCACAAAAGAAAAGTGTATTATTTAGGGCAGATACATTTTGGATAATAGACTTGTGTGACACGAAAGTAGTAAATTAGTTTAGTTTTAATGTCAGTTGGATAAAGAACTAACATACGATATAGTTGATCTTGAACTAAAATACCAAGTACGAAATGATTGGCATGAATGTGTCATCTCGTTTAAAATTAAAATTGTTAAGATGCTATCAAGCATGTATTGTTCGCAAACCAATGTTACATGACAAATAGGAAGTGATTGTGCTAGAATATGAATTAAATAAACTGATTTCTTCATTTAATTCGATTATGAATAAGTATTAATTATTACAGTGTGAAGGTTAATCACGCTTTATGTTCGTCTAATTGCAGATTTTAACATCATTATGCATAATGCATATATCCATCAAATGTTCAACTAAAAAAACATGTGGTTGTTATTGTGTTGAAACATCGTTCTAACGAAGGTCTTTCTTTTATTCATGACCAATATTTTGTAACAAATCGTTCAATTTGAGAATCAATGTTTTATCTATTTTAGGATGTGAAACTTGCAATACCATTTGTAGAAAAATATTTTTTACTTTCGTATAAGGAAAGTATAGCGATCACAATTTTTTTGCAAAAAAATTTTTTTGCATAATTTTACGTTTCAATGTCTCCTGAATCAAAAAAATGTATTTTTGACAAAAAAGTTTGGTGTCTGTGTGTGTAACCCATGATAACTCTCGAACCAAAAGTCCTTGTAACTTGAAATTTGGTACGGAGCCGGCTTTTCACATTCTCTCAGTTCGATCAAAAGATGAGTCTGATTAAGAAACCGGAAGTGGGTGTATCCGCAATTTTTAACAGTTTTTCTTATATAATTTTGTACGTATGTAAACACGCACGAAGTTTTGGTGCTGTGTTATAAATACCAATAATTATTATAAACAATAAAGTGTATTTTTGAAATTTAAATAAATACTTATTTTGACATCAAAAATAAAGTTAAATCATTTTACTTGGTACTTTATGGCAACAAAATTATACTATAACATCTAGCCAAAACCTGATACCTAACTTCTTTGGTTTATTGGCTATGTATTGAGTAAAACGACATCATGCTTTTGACGGCAGCACATTGTCTATCAATTGCAATGTTTTCTCTAGACTTTTAACAGCTTTTGAAATTGGATATAAACTTGTTGCACACTTCTGATACTAAACAAAACTGTCATTCTTTAAACGCTCATTTATAGTTGATCAAGTGTCAAATTATAAAAAAACTAATAATGTCACAAAACCTTTGACGCAAAATTGTTTCACTGAAAAAAGCAAGTCTCCACTCCTTTGATCATAAAGTAACGACTTCTAAAGCACCAGCATCATATGCCCCACGAACAAGTAAAACGGCAATAAAAGCTTTAGGCTTTAAGCTTTTAAATATATATTGCTCAATCATCAGCTGTCTCTTGGCCTCAGTTGCAGGGCAGTTTTGAATATGCTTTAGAATATAATTATCTATAAATAAATAGAATGCACTAAGTGGGGAGTCTGTTTTGCAAAAAAAAGGAATATCACAATTCTGTTGTTGTGCACATTATGCTTATTACATTCTATAACTGTCCACACATCCTCACTTTTTACAGTTTGTTTTCTTCCTATTTTTAGAAACAAACTGTTTCTAGTGGTTTTTATTGTTGAAAACATTTATAGGGAGCTTGATTCAAAGGCTTGTGTAACGAAACGATGAAACGCTCAAATAACACAAATCTGGAACTTGTAGTGGTGCCCAATTTCACTTCATTTTTCGTATTCTTCAGATGCAATGTTTATTATTATTAAACAAGATATTCCTTATGATTTGTTTTATATTTTAAAAATATAATAACTCTTAATTTCACTTAACAGAGCTTAAAAATAATTATGGTAATTGCAGAATTAGATCCGCGGTAGCTTCCGCCCTGTACGCTGCAAAAACGGTACAATATAGATGAAAATTGCACATAAACATATTTATAGAACACAACATTTACTGCAAAAAAATCCGACGGAGAGTATAATTATATCTAATAGTTTAAGAATTACAGAATCTTAATGTAATGTAAGACATTATCGTGTAACTTTGCACACTTGTATCTTCTAAACTATTGAAGGTAATTGTACCCTTCCGCGAACTTTTTTATAGTAAACTTTGTCTTCTATAAAAATGTATATGTGCAACTTTCTTCTATCTTGCAACGTTTTAGGGTAATAGTTTATTTGTTATTATCATTGGGTTTACTTTATTCAGCCTGATGCTGTAACACTCTTGTTATACTTAGCGACCAATCGCTATCAGATTTTAATAGTCGAAGATAACGATCGACATAACAATCACTGGTAGAATAAGTTTGCTGTATCGGTATTTTAATTATATCGATATGTCGCCCACTATCTTGCAATTCTTATTTTAGAAAAAAGCATCGCTTTTAAAAAAACAAAGAGTGGTATACGACCGCCGAACATATAAAACATCTGGCCGGTAGATTTTGAAATAGAAAAAATCCAGACTAAAACTACCTGGTATGATATAAAATTCAAATGTTTGCTACGACCTCCATTAAGTGACGCACATCATCTCTCGATGGCCCCAATTTTCTATTGAATAATGGCTTTAATTAATACGTAAAAGTATAAGCATCTTGTATTAATTCGAAATAAAACTGAGTTGCAAAACTGACTTTTGTTTACGTAGTTACTTCAAACGAGTTGCTGTTTTCGCGTAAAATGCTCCTTTGTCTGTATGAAAAAATACGTTTCTGACCTTACTTTCTTAAATACACGGTAAAACTGGAAAGAATTTTTCTGATTGTATTTTCCAGTTCCTCGTATAATGCAACGCGCAAAACTTCTTCAAAATTTATTTTTTCATACAATAAAAGCTCTCAAGCCTATACATCACAATCGTTATGTTTATAACGGCTACCAAAACGCAGCCGTTATATCATAATCGTTATGGTTCAAAATAACGAGAGTGGATAACGAAAGTCGATATTCATAAGGAGAGTGATATAGCATCCTGTGTGAATCCTGGGGGCGACGGTCCGAATATATTCTTATCATTGAAGCGGAACGGGGGTCACAGATTAATCTACTAGCAAAAATTTACCATAGTTTGCAGGTGTCCTTCTAGTACGTTGATTTGTTCTCCCGCTGTCGGAATTAATCTAAGAAAATTAAGCAAATCATTTTAATACAAAAATTGTGGCGGTTTCGATGCAGGATGGCTTATAAGAAAAACAACTCCAGATATTACCACACTGACAAAGGTACCCTTACCCGCAAAAAAAACCGAGGTGGTTACGAAAATCAACTAGACCGAAACACACATGTTTAACTAAACCGATAATTTATGTTCAAATTTTAAAATGCGTAAACAAAGTAGTAATTTAATAAATCTGATTTATAAAGTCTTACTGTAAAGTTATCAGCATAGAACGAAAGTATGTAAAATAAAATTTGAGTAAATTTTTAATGTTGAAATTGTATCAACAGTCAGGCAATTGTAAAGATTATTACTATTATTAGCGTTATAAATCTGTTAAGATTAAAGAAAAGAATCATGTTAAAGTAAAGTTCATCTCTTTAATGCTTTTTTATAATCAGTAGCGTTTAATATTAATAGGAAAAAAAATACGATAGCATCGGTAAATTTTTATTCCATTTGTAGCATGCAGCGCCGCCCAATAACAAAACGAGAGTTTTAAACAAAGGTTTTAAAAACCCTGACGCGGTGCAAAAACAAAAAAAGTTGCATACGGGAGTTTTTCTTTTGAAAGGTCAAAAATTAGTTTAATTTATTTGGATATGCGTTTGTAAGTTTTTTATTTGATTATTGTACAAGAGATACGATGAATTGAGATACTGTCTAACGCGAGAAAATTGAGAATAACTATTTAAATTTAATTCTATCGTTTAACGAGGTTTTTTGTTTGTTTTTTGTTGTAAACGGAGAGAGCAAATTTAATATTGTCTTTTCTTTGTCTGTGGCAATTGACGGGTCGCTTATAACATTAGTTATACTTTTTTTGCGCCGAAAGATCACGCTAAGAACACCTACAGAATCTAATAAAAATGCATGTCGATTATTTCACATTGCAAAATGTTTTTATTGCAAGTCCAATCTGCTGTAAATCTTCTGTAGATATGACAGAAAATCGCAAACCCGACAAACTGTTGAAAAAAAGCAATTTTTAAGTTGTGGATGCACATTTCCAAAGGTGAAATCTCGATTTCAAAATTTTTACATCTGAAAGGATGTGGCAACGTAGCTCAAATCGTGTCATAATCTTAGAAGCTGTTCAATTGTGAACCGTTATAAAACTCTGGTAAAGTCCAGTAATCATTTTGTTTTGTTTTTTTAATAAACGCGTGTCAACTAATTAGATTAATTAGATTGTGGTGAAACAATTTCCACGGATCACGCGATATAAATTGTTTACTTAATCTGACCGTATTCAATCAAAGTCTGGCTAAATTTCTAAAAGTTCTTCTTTGGCTTTAAAATATTCATCATTATAATAATTTTGCAAAAAGCTAAATTGACTACTTCGGCTGTTTTAAGTAGAAGAGTAAGAAAATCTTAATAAACAAAATTAATTTATTGAAATTTTGTACATGTATATATCACAAAAGGATAAGGAAACTCATAGAATTACGTCTCAATTCAAATAAAGACAAACTTAGAACGTTTTTAGTTCACAAATAATCAAATTGATTTTTTTAGCAGTTCTAATGTTAAATGACAATGCTTCTTTAAATTCATCGACTACCTTTTGGAAACTTTGTAGAAAAAAAAGCGTCAAAAGCAATAAAGTAAAATATATTTGATTTTGATCAACATTAAACTTTTTTACATTTCAGTATTTATGTTCCTAATAATATTGTTTTTATTTAGCATATTTCTAAATTTACTTATTTTTATATTCGTTTATTATATTTGGAAATTTATTTTTAGGTTTGGCATAACGTGGGAACATAAAGATACAAACTGTAAACACAATGTTCACATTTTTATAAAAGTTTAAGTAAAAGTAAAAATTAAAAAAGTAGATGAATGCTAAACTATAGATCAAAAATGTAACAGAAAAATTAAAATAATTACAAATATAAATTTTAATTTATCGTCAATACTATATATTTCCCGTTACCAATTACGAGGTCAATACGTTTTTCTCGTGGTTAAATGTAATTCTTGCATAATAAAATAAGTTTTCTTAACAATGAACATTTCACGGTTATTGATTGACTTGCTTAATTAAAAATGATTTATTTATTTATTTCTAAATAGCTAAACTATAATTCAATATTGATATCGCGTTTGTATGATTTTTATTAAATACCATGTTTAATGTCGTATACTCCGTTTGTCTTACTTACTTTATATTTTTATCTTTTATTGCGTATTTTATAAAAAAAGTGAGTGGGATCATATTATAACCTAGGCAACAACAAAATACAGTTAAGTTAAATATAACGACCCTTAAACCTTTCTAAATAAAATTTAAACAATGTTGCTTCGATTGATTTTCTTTTTATGTATGTACGTTTGTTTTATAAATTTTTAACAATCTGCAAAACATATTTAAAATTTATACACATACAGTTTAATGGAATATTATTTGGTTTATGGAACACAACTCTGCTTAAAAGAGAATTACAGCTATTAGCAAAAATAAAAATTTTAAAATCAATAAATGCAAACACAAAATAATTATAATAATGTAACGAATTTTATTATTACTAATTTATTTAACTACTACAAATTTGTACGGGTTTATAACTAACCCAATTAATTAATCTAAGGATATTTAATAAAAACACTTACACTAATTTATATCACTTACACGAAGATAAGATAAAATCCGCGGATAACTTCACACACTTGTTTAAGTCTTACTGTTTACGTTAAAGTCACGTACTTCGTAGATTTATTTATAACACGCGTTAATCACTTATTTATTTCAACTTGAATAATCTTCTTAAGACTGCCGTCTTCGAATTCCTGAAATAACTGACCTCGGATTTGTTTGCACAGTATTTATACACTTTGGCAAAACGTTCCCGTATGTTCCACATCCTTCGGTGAACGTTCTATAAAACTCCGCGAAGGTTCTAGAAGTTGCGAATAACTTCTCAAACGTTTCATTGTCCCTTTCTTAGAACTGTTCTGTCCCAGAACAGGAGACTGGATGCGACACCGGTAAAAAGGATCGTGGCGATAGCGGCAGCTTTTTCCATTTCGGCAATTTTCTTGACCATAAAAGTAACAGTCAATGGACTTTTCCTGACCCGATGTTCTTCTTGGTTGGTAACTACAGACCAACACTTGAACACCTGTTCCTCGGAAGACGACCTTCAACATGTTTCGAACTGTCCTCCAATTCAGTTGCCCAAAACACGACTGCAATCCCTCTGGACATGTCAAGATTGCGTGAGCGATGACGTAATCTTTTTGTGTCTGAAACAGTTCTTGTTGTTCTTCGGTGGTAACCCCGAACCTAGCTTTTCTAGAACCTCCGTATAAGTTCATAAACTTTTCGTATTCTATTTCATCCATTTGATTCCTGGTTCTGTTGCTTATTACTATGATTTGGACCTAAACTTGCGTATTGTGGTTATCGCCAACGAACGAGGCTAGACGATCGACGTGGACCATTTTTGGCTTGCTTCTGGGCGGTTTTTGGATGCGATATATGACGTCATTAATACGCTGCATGACTTTATAGGGACCCTCCTATTGACTTTGCAGCTTCGGCGACAGATCACGTCTCCTTTAGGGATTATACAACCAGACCATGTCGCCAGGCTGAAACCCACCATTTTGTGCCTTGACGTCATATCTAGTCTTCATCCTGTCGCTGGCAATTTGTGTGATTTTACGGACCTCTTTATGTACTTCGTCTAGTCTCCAGCTACTTCTTCTTCCGGTCTTCGTTCAAATTGAAGGTCGCATGGCAGACGTATTTCGCAACCAAGCATCACACAAGATGGTGTTTAGCCTGTGCTTTGGTGAACGGATAATCGATATGCCATTAAGAAAAGGTGTAAGTACTGATCCTAGTCTCTTTGGTGTTTGGACACTATTTTGGCTAAATACTTGCCCATTGTTCGATTCATTCACTTAACCATGCCATCAGATTGAGGATGGACTGACCTCGGGTTTGTTTGCACTGTATTTATACACTTTGGCAAAACGTTTCCGTATGTTTCACATCCTTCGGTGAACGTTCTAGAAAACCTCGCGAAAGCTCTCGAAGTTGCGAATAACTTCTCGAATGTTTCAATAAAAAACAACTTTGAAATCAATACATTGCTTATTTGTATTGGTTTTGTAAAGAAACATTACATGCAGAACTGTAAATGTAAACAAAAATTAAACTGTAAACAATATAACTTTGAAAAGAAAAGAAATAGTTATTTGTATTACTAGTTCAGAAAGTGCTATTTTGCGAGCATGAGCATGTTTGTAGGACGAAATGAAGCCTGATGATCGTGTGATACCCAAAATGTTTTGTGCTAACTTTTGTAGTATAAATTTGTTAAAAACAGGTAAAGTATTGATTTTTAATCAAATCTAATAACATATGTTGATAAAGCTGAAACCCGTAATGACTAAATTCAATTGTTTTTGAAATTAATTTGCCAATTAAGTAAGTGCATTAGAATTTAACTTATATGACAATAAAACTATTATTACAATCGCAAAGGCTTCTACGGCCGAAGTCAATGCTAAGGTTAGAACGTCTTCCGGGTTCAGACTGTATTGATGTGGTAACCGAAGTTGCCAACATTTCGCTCACTTCTATAAATACGGAGACAACTTTTATGGAGTTTAGAATCTGACTTAATTACCGTGATTACGTAACTCAGTAATGATTCTTTGTTTTCACGCCGTTATCCAGACCCGGAAGAAGTTCTAATCTTAGCAACGTTAAAACCTTTGCGATTGCTTTAAAAATCCTTACGGGGAAGATATTTCTTCTAAAACTTCCATAATTTCCAAAGACGGTATCAAACTCGTTAAACTTTTGTGCACTTTAACTTTTCTTAGTCGCTGTCGTGACCACTTCATTTCTGATTTTCTCAAAACTAAATTCCACATTCAGACACGTTTGTTTAAACATATTCTTCACGGTGCTAGTCTAGCGGTGATACGCAAACGAATCAACTAAACCAGGCGTGACTTAGACACGATTTTTAAACAATCATTTTATCTTGATCTTGAGTTGGCCAACACTCTATATCCGAATCATTAGAATTTTTTTGATAACATAGCTCACCAGTAGTTTAATACCATTCTACGGTTAACCACTGAAGTTCATCTCAAAAAGTATTAATTGTTGGATTTTAAAAATCTGAAATTTTTTTCAACTACAGGCTCTGTGAAAGCGGTAGTCAACCTAACTAGCTTGACTCTTACGTTGCTCCCAAACGCATTCCTAAAAAAGATATTTTATGTGCTGTTGAGTCTTATATAAAACATCTCAGATCCCATTTGTATTCATACTTGCAAAGTTTTTCAATCATCTAAAGCTCTTAAATCCAACATTTCTAAGCCGAAAGAGCTAGCTTTGAAAAGTTTTTTGTAGAAACGGCGATATCATCGTTCTTCCAGCCGACAAAGGCCACGCTACTGTTGTTTTGAATTACACGGATTACGTTGAAAATATAGATTTTATTCTTGTAGAGGATACGTACGCTTCTTTAACTTGTAATCCTAGTTTGAAGAAGTCAGCAAAATCATCAGATCTTCTAATCTAGTTTCTGAAACCAAACGTCAACTTCTAAACCACTTCGTCAATACGGACTTCCTAAAGTCCTCAAACAAAGTATAAATTTTATACTTATTGTCAGTGGTATCCAATCTTCTACTTACAAGTTAGTCAAGTTTTGTTCAACATTCTTTCCAAATTTACAGGTAAAAAACGTTTAAAATCTATAAATCTTGAACCCCATGATCTTTTTGTGAGTTTTAATGTCACTTCACTTTTTACTAAAGTTTTTATTAAAAATTGCTTATTATCATGGAGCATATTTTGTCTCATCATGACAAAGATTTAAGTTTGGTTCTTCTTATTGATAAGTGTTTATCATCTACTGATTTTTAGTTTGCTAAGTTTTAGGGACAAATTTCGGGCGCCGCTGGGGGTTCTCCGTTATCTCTTGTTGTAACTAATATTTTTATGAAATCTTTTAAAACGGTTGCTTTAGAATCATCGATATTAAAACTTAAAGTCTGGTTTAGGTATGTTGATGACACCTTTATTGTTTGGTCTCATGTTTGTCTTGAATTGTATAGGTTTTTTGATTATCTAAACAACCAACAACCTAATATTAAATTCAAGCCATTCTGTCGCAAACTCACATATACAGACAGATATATTTATACTTTGCCTCATCATCATTTGGCACAGAAACGTTTGTTATTGAATCTTTGGTTTCTATTTGCCAACCGGAGAACATAGTTTCGAAACTCGGTTATCTTACTAGAACTTTAGTAAATAATGGTTATATGAAGCGGGATACCTAAGTACTGATCTCAAATAGGCATTTTTACCTTACATTTATAAGGTCACAGATCAAATAAGAAAACTCCTTTGTAAGAATCTTATTAAACCCATATTCAACTCGACATAAAAATTTATCAAATTCTTTCTTCTCCCAAAGACAGATTTTCTACACTTTTATGTATACCTACTAAATTCCTTGTTCATGTTGTTTGGTCTATATTGGTAAAACTGGTCGTATCGTTATCACACGTATTTTAGAACATAACCGTTGTATAAAGAAAAGATTTATTTTTAAATTTGCTGTTGCTGAACATTATTTTACCAACAATATAGATTTTGAAATAGTTTTAACACTGTTTTAGTCTATTCAAATCAACTAAAATGATAAATTATGACTTCTTTCAAGTCACATATACTTTTTTTTTAATTAAACCTTTGTATTTATAATCTTTATATTTCTGATTTAATTTTATTGATTTTATTTTTGACAATTGTTTTCTAATGTAATAACAAACCAATTGATATAATTTATGTTGGTATTCATTAAATCAAACTTTCTAACAATAGATTTTATTAGTGTAATATTTATCATTATAAATAAAAATTAAAAACGAAAATAGAATATGGGTTAAAATGTATACATATATAGAACAAAATTGTTACCGTTTCTTTTACTTGTTAAAACTAAATATATAGTTAGTATTTTTTTTTGTTCTAAAAACTGTGTATATACAAAAAAACGCAATGACCACTTAATATATAATTTAAATAAGCTTCATTGAAATATAAATCTAAAATTACGCAGTAATGGATGCAATGCGATTATAAGAAAATCGAAATTAATGTATATGCATTAGAATGAAATTTTATACCACCAACTATATATATACCTTTCTATAAATACTGCATAATCAATAATAATTATAAAGACTTTTAGTGCAAATAATACAATTAAAAACTGACATTTACTAATTTTAAACAACCCAACATAGTCAATATGATCAATTTTTAAAAATAAAAATATGCAAAAAGAAATACAATTTGTAATATGTTGTATTTGTCAAATCTTTTTGTTCTATGCTAAAAAATAAATGTTTAATTTTAAAATATGTTACTGTATTAGCCTTTTTATAACTTGTGACTTTTAATTACGAATTGATCTTTTAATTTCATTGTTGCAACTATTTGAAATTGTTATGGCCATCATCCTAACTCAAAAATTTTAAATGTTAAAGTAAAAACTTGCAGCTATTATTATAAATGTTTAAACTACCGATATAAACATTAGGAAAGCAACAATTAAAAAACGTAATACCAGTTGTTTTATACATTTAAATACGTTTATAATGTCTAAAAGCTATTAGAAGATGATTCTTCTAACTAAAAGTTTTAAATATAGACCCTCACAGGCGACAACAATGCGGATCTTTCCGGTTGTGTAGAAAACATAAACTACGAAGCTATCTTCTCGAGAATAATCAATAATCATGAAAAAAAAATGAACCTTGTGGCCTAAATTATTATAAACTAGCAGTAAATGTCTAAAGAAATAAACGTCGAACAAATTGTCTAACTTCCTCGGTACATGTTAATGAAGTTTTTGCTTTAATGCTCTAAATGATATTTACAAAATATTTTTAATTAGTGCTATTAATTTTGTAACATGTTCAAATCTAAAAAGAAATGTAGACAGTGCAGTGTTGATTATTACAAGTTTGGCTTCATTTTATAATTGTCGGATAAGCAATTGCTTACGTGCCTTTGATGCAACAAAGTTTTAAACAATGACGCTATAAAACCATCTAAGCTGGAGGATCAGCTTAAAAAATCTCAATTTGCAAAAAATAAATATACACAGACCCAAAAACATAGTGGTCTAGATTTTAAATCACTGATTCCCAACGTAGTCTATATGCAAAAAAACTTGGTAAGGGGTCTACGGAACAAAAAAAAATTGGGAACCATTGATCTAGCCAATAGCATAAACAAACATAAATTAACGAGAACCATTAAAGACTTTAATGATAAAATCAGCAAACAAAAGGTCGTGCAATGAGGTATTAACATTAAAAAGTTATTTCGAAATGCATTTTCTCATTTAACAAATGAAGATTGGAAAAAGCTGTGCAATTATGTATAGCATCTTTGCGAAGAAGTGTGGAAAGCAGATGCTTTAGTTTAATGAAATTGTAGAAAGTTTGACGTTTACTGTGAATAATGCTGATTTAGATGAGGATGAGCGGGAGACTGAAGAAAATGAATCTTTAGGTAACGATTATTAATTAATTATTGACCTCAATCATATTGTATGTCCTTTAATAAATAAAAGATAATACAATGCACTGTATTTTGTACCAAAATTAGTATGTTTTCATTTTTCTGTTCTGTAAATTTGTCAATAAAAGATTTTTTTAAAATGCATATTAGTTGTGGTTATCGTAATTACGGTTAATTAAAAAAAAATTTAAAAACTACAGCTTATGCAACCAATTATACATTTGCGTATTAGTCATTTGGGTTGTCTTACATTATCTAATTTAAAATGTCTTAAGGACATTTTACTCTTTCATCAATAAATAAAAATTAACAACCTAAAATGATACTTATTTTAATTTGATCTTTTCATTAATATCTGTCACAAACGAGTAAGAAGTTTTACTTCAATCGCACTTACATATTTTTAGCTTTTTTACTTGTGCCTTTCATTTAAAACTTTATTAAAGCTTATCTAAAACAAAAAAAAAATACGCATACAAAACATATAGTAATAGTAATTTTATTTTTATTAGTAAGTAATAATACCATCATCGTATCGATCATAAATTTAAAATTTTATACTTGCAAGACAAACTGGAGATTTTTAGCAACCGCCCACAGTTCTTCTAAATTTATAATATTATTTATACCTAACTCTAAATTTTGATTTGTCATATATAGTTATATCGTGTCCTCAAGACAAATAAATATTTTTAAAATCTGTCAACTTTACTTAGTCTTTATTTTTTTATAAACAAATTGTTTTTATAAATAAATTTTAAAAAAATGTATTTTTAAATCTGATTTGTTTGAGTTAACAATTTTTTTTTTATTTTATTTCCTTCTATTATTTCTCTTTGCCACTACATTTCATAGTTTTATAATTTGTATCTTAGACAAGCCATGTATTATGCAAATGTATTAAAGCAATCTTTAAATTTTGTTTATTGAAAAACAATTAAATTTTTTTTTGTAATAATTTGTAATAACCACTATTTTGTTTGCAAATGTTTAATATTAATTAATGTTAATATTTTTTTTAAAACCTTTAGCAAACGCCTAAATTTATCTATGTAATTTGCAGTCATAATTCTATCGTTGATGAGGTACTGCGTTTGCCCATTTGGTACTTATTTTGATTGCTACACTATTTATACTTTCAGTTTCATTAGCTGAAAAGTATATTGTATTTCTGTTATTTTGTTTTAAAATAAACAATGAGTTTTATATCTTTCGTTACTTTCTCTACAGTAGCAAGTTTGGCAAGCAAACCTCGTGTATTCCAAGTAAGTGGTAACTTTTACTGTTTTCGGTAATGATCCTTTTGAACTCAATACATTTGTCCTCGGAGATTAGATTGGGGGAATAGTTTTACCTACTGATTTGTTTTGTGTTAACTTAACCATGTTACCATACAGGGTGATTTTTTGAAAATGATTTACCCTAAATGTCTAGAAAGCAAAAACGTTATGTGCAAAATGCCTAAACAGGTCGATTTTTAATTAGTGTGGTTTTAAACCTGAAAGTCTCTCCACTTCGTCTTAGCTGCAGGTCTCCTAAAAATATAAAATGGAAGACAGTTTTAAAAAGTTTATTCTTTGAATGCTGTTTTTAACCTCTGTTTAACTGTGTAATCGTTTTGTATTTTTACGATTACTTTCTAAGAAAACGTCACTATTATGATAAAATTTGTAAAGCAAAAAATTTGTCTGTTGCTATCAAGTATTTTCTGAAATAAAAATGGTTGCTTATGCATTGACATTAACAATTATTCCACCGTAACGATAATTTGCACAAGTTCGCGTAAAAATGGTATATTCAGTTGCTGAAAGAGTTGAAATGATTTTTATTTATGGCCCCCAAAACAAATGTGCTAGAACCACGGCAAGAGTTTTTAATTATATGCATCTAGATAAGCATTTAAGCCACAAATACGTTACAGAGCTTGTAGTAAATGAGAAAAAAACATGGTAACCAAATGGTAAATAAAATGACTCAAGTTGAAGTAATAAGCCACATTACTGCCAATCCAACTCAATCAATTCGTAAAGTGACAAAAATTCATAAATTTCATTCTTATAAAATGAAATTTGTCTAAGAGCTTGGTAAACAGACAAATACAATTTTGTAAGAATATGTTGAATTTAGTCACTGCAAATCCAAACTTTGTAAAACATATTTTCTTCAGTGATGAATGGAGCTTTACTTTACATGGCTCTGTTAATAAACACAATGTGCGTTACTAGAGCGGCGAGAACTCATATCTTGTCAGAGAAGGTCATACTCAAACTCCCCAAAAACTGAATCTTTGCGCATGGATTTTTGGGGATGCGGTCATTGGGCCCATATTCATAAATTAAACACTAACTGGTAATATTTATTTAAATATGTTAAAAAACATTGTATGTCTTTAAATAACCGCAGAAATAGAGAATCAGCAAGATTTAGAAGAAAATCAAATGTTGAACGAAAATTAGTTCTTCGTTCAATAGTATGAAGTTGTACCACATTATGTCTTAAACGTTTTTAATTGCCTTAACAACCGATTGCTAAACCATTGGATTGGTAGACGTGGTGCAATTAAGTGGCCAGCACGATCACCAGACTACAGCTATGAAGGCTATGGCAATTAAAATCTTCAACATACGCATATTGCAGGACAAGAAAGAACAATATCTATGTTGTTTGACCATAAAGTATTTAAAAACTTATAAATGTTGATAACCTGCATCTAAATAATTTTAATAACAATGACAAAAATGTTTCCAGCAAAAACTTTGTAAAATTTATAATTGATTCGTTGCGAATAAATTAACACAACTCCTAATCAATTCTTCGGTTGCACTATGCGTATTCGTAGAAGATTTATTCACACATAATTTAACTTATAATTAGTTATATACTGATGTTGATTATTGATTTTTTCGCTGCCGGGTATAACATAACGGCTACAATATATTTCTTTAAAAAAAATTTGTTTGCCGAGTCTGTTAGAATCAAGAAAAATCACAATTTAAAAACGTTCTATTTAAAATTACAATAGTCAATAAATAGATTGTATTTATAGATTTGTAAACATTAGAGAAACGTAATTTGTCTTAATTTAATTTTTTTTAGTTTACAAAAAGTGATTGTTGATTTACTGTGACTTAATTCGTCTTATCATGATAACGATTAAGTTATTAATTCCATATTCCCACTCTAATACGACTATACATTTATAAATCCTTTTTTTATACAAAATCATCTAAATACGTACATTAATCTGTTTGTTTTCGCTTAGTTTATATTGAGTAAACAAGTTGTTACGTAATCTAACATTATTATAACCATTTTATAACTAAATCAATACGGTATAGTTGTAAAATCATAAACATTATTAAACAAAAATGTTTTTTAATCAGACGTATAAAAAGCGTAATGGCAAAATTTCAGAGGTTACTCTAGCACGTCTTTATAATTTTAATTATGTTTCACTCGCGAAGCACTTACAGGTAATGTAATATAATTTTAGCTCAATTAAATTTCTTCGCGAAAAACTGTGTACCTTTGATGTTCGCAACTAAAGAGCGTGCTTTAAATTTGTTTAATTAACAACATTTCACTTTGTTTATTGTACATAACCTTTTGATTTGTAAATTAATAATTTACGGTTAATTAAGTCGCTAAAATATTGTGATTCAATAGGTCACTGACACAAATCGTGTGGAAAAAAATCTTTTTTACACAACAATTTTACTGATAAATAAACTTGTTTGTGAACAAAAAAAAAATTTGAAAAATATTGTGGTAACAATTAAAAAATTAGTTATAAATTCAATATTTACGAAAAAAAAAATACTTGAAAACAAATTTGTCAACAAAAGAAACTTGGTAAAAAACAACGTAAAACCATCAATTTCACGACAATGAATAAACTAAAAAACAATAAAATTCTTTTAAAACCAGACCAATAAAAAGACTGAAGAATGTTATTCAAATATTAAACAAATTTTAGACGAAAACAAACGCTCGAAAAAATGGTATTTGTGTGAAGAGTGTAACAGAAATTACAAAGAAAGTTCGCCACTATACTTTAATAAATTATTAGATGCAATAAATCGACTCCGCAAGTTAGGTTTAAACAATATTTTGAAATAGTACGTTCTATACACAACCAAGTATTTCGTAATAATTGCTCCGTTTACTTTGTTATTAATTGCAAAAAAGCTTCGATTAAATTCATAACTCTGTGAGGTAACGTTATTTGCAATTTTACATACCAACGCTTTAGTTTGGTGCTTTGTGTGAATACACATTTTGTGATTTAAGATCAAAAACAATTAGCCAAATTTAAAACAAATATTAAAGTGACGAATAAATGTACTCTTGTCTAAATTAAAATAATAAGTTGCATCTCGTTTGTATTTTTTCTTTGTAAATGGTTTACCTTCATTGGTTTTTATTTTTTTTTATTGCAAACTCAATCTTACGTTTTAATAAAATTTATGTTTTTGTTTTTTTTTAATTTTTATTGTAGTCGTTTATGTTATTATAAAATTATTTTGTGTGTGAATTTAGTGACTCTACATACTAACAAAATAAGTTCTAATAGTATGTACACCGCCTGGCGTCTTCTCTGGTCCAAAAACGCTTTTGGGCTATAAACCTTCCTGGCGCCCTTTTGATTTTAGCTTTTACTTTTACATTTTGAGTTTTTCAAATTATTCAAGAATTTCTGAATTTGACTTACGACCATTTTCACTGAGCACCGACAGTTACCTCATTTATGTTACTTTTATTTAGGCAATGCTTTTACTATCAATTACTACTCAATGGTGTTAATTGTTAACATCATTATGAATAGTACTATTTAAACTATAAGCGATTTTCCATGCAGACCGCATCGTAATAGAACACCCAAAGTTTATAGGCTCAGTTGAATTTGACTTCTGCCGTTTTGTTGTGAAGCCAAGCAAATTGACGTTTCGCATTGCAACTTGTATTTTTAAAGTGCTAATAATTGTCCCAGTGACAAATTGCATAATTATATATAATAAATAACGTTCTACTATATGGAAAAAATTTTCAAATATATAAAAATATTTTATTCATAAAATACAGATTATATTATTTTAAACTCTTATTTGGTTAGTGGAAAATTAAATTTTGTGCTTCATTTGTTCAAATTTTGCTAATTTCACTAGCCGACACACAAAAAAATTCAAATTAAAAAAGTATTGTAAAAAAGCTTAAGCATGTTCGCGGTTATTCCGTGAAGAACGGCGGTAACTATAAAGGATACAATCTCACACATTCCTAAGAAAAGTAAAAAACTCGAATAAAATAGTGATCGCTGAATATACTAAACTAGAAACTTCTAGAATCGGTACGTGCAGATAGAAAGGTTGCAGACGGCGGAGGGATTCATTTATTGTTTAGTTGCTGACGCGATCTGGCAAGAAACGAATGTCACTGATTGTACAATACAAAACGGTAAGACAGCGACTGTACAATAAAAAATAAAACAAAAATGCAAAAAATGAGCAAAGGTTTATTTGGTATCCGAAGTGACAAAAACAGTAAAGTTTGCTTAGTAAGGTGAAAAGATAACAAGAATGTAACATGCGCTACAAATATTAAGGCTATAACCGAAGGTAGATGTTCTAAATGGTCCAAAAAACAGAAAAGTAAAATTGCTGTCATTCAACTAGAAGTATTTGCAAAATATGATCAAGAAATAGAAAGAGTCGATAAAATTGATCAATTAGTTTGTTATCGCACTAGAATGCGCCAAAAGAAATGGCGGGGTCCAATTTTTTGTTAATTACTAGATGTCTTAATTTCAAATGCATAACTGTTGATGAAGTAACTAAAACCGATTCAGAAAGATTGTTTGTCGTTTTCAAATTTTACACGATATATAGCCGTTACATTACTCTTGACAAACGAAAAAATGTCGAACAAAGGAAAAAATGTGCCTGATCCCAGAATAGAAGTATGACGGGCGTAATCATTGGCCGAAATATGTCAATGCGGAGAGACTTTATCAGTTCTGTGACGGAAGAAACAAGTGTATTTATAACGACTATATGTAACAAATTTTTAAATTATGTTTGACGTTAAACCAAAAATTTAATTTTTCTCGTAGTTTATTATTAAGATTTTCAATCTTGTTTTAAAAGGAGTTATGAATTAATTTTATTTTGTTTTGTATGTATTTAATTTCTATTAATGCGAACACGCCCGTGCGATTTCTAATGTTATAAAGTTTTTTTTTTAATTTATTTTTTTAAATTCTGTTTTTTTGCGCTTGAACAAGCAACTTTAATTTAACTTGTTTTTTTTTGTTCTTTGTTTTTGTTTTTGAGGGTTGTCTAGTAAAATAAATGTTAAATAGTTAAATTGTAACCAAGCTTTTATTCCGTTAGGCTGCGCATTATGTGAAATGTATATAATTTCAGATTTTAGTGGAAGACACTCTGTTTAAGGTAAGTTCCACTCAGAGTGTGTTTATCAGAAACGGGCTTTTTGGTTGGCAAGGGCCAGAAGTCTTTTTAAGCTATACACCTTCTTGACGCTTTTTGATTTTGACTTTTGTTTTCGTTTACTTTCGAAGTTTTCTAAACGGTCACGAAATTTTGAATATAAGCCACATCCATCTTTATTGAGCACCGGTATGTTACTTTTATTCAGACAACTTTCATCTTTCCAGTTTTTGCACGTCACATAATGAACGCGTTTTCAAATACCATAAAACTTTTCCATAAGCCCAATGTAATTTTTTACCGTTTATAGTAAATCCGGATATAATAAACTTTGCGATAGTGTAAACCAAATTTCATCAAGGTTAAGTTAAACTTTGTGTTCATATTGTACTTTTTGAGTGATTCCCCTAGTGATTCCCTCACTTTTAATTTAAAACAAAAGCGCTGAGCACGTTCCTTTTTGTTTTGATCTCAGTTGTGCTCTAAGCTTTGTTGAGAACATTGGTGAACGATTATACTGTGTAGTGACAGACTATCAAATGGAGAAAAAAAAACGTAAAGCGATAAGCCTGAAAGAAAAATACGATATTACAAAAAACAGGAAGTGGTATCGAAAAAATTATATTTGCTGTGGAATTAATTTGTCGAAATCAACGAGATTCTTTCCTCAACGCAAGTTGTAAAAGGCTGAGAACACCAGCTCTTAAAAGTGTTGATAAGTGACTTTTACAGTTGTTTACCCAAAAAATATTAAAAAAATGTCTATATAAATGGTTCTATTCTTCAGCAAAAAGTAATTGAAATGGAAAATAAAATTGAAGAAAGAGATTTTGTGTTCCAGAAACTGGATTAAACGTTTTAAGAAGAGAAATTGTATCTCTGGAAGAAAAATTGTTGGCGAGTCTGCTTTACTTGATATGTCCCCAACTGTTTGGCCTGATCTTTGCAAAAATTATAACAGTACTAACAAAACCGGCATTTTGAACAAACTGACTACTGATAAAACAATGAAATTCTAAGAAAGAAAAATGTTTAAACTTAAAATAACAGTCTGAGACAGAAAAGACAAAACTGTTTGTTACTGGCAAATTAGTCAATCCCAGATGTTTTAAAAACAAGACGCTACCAGTCAAGTTTAGATCAAACAACAAAGCATAGTTGACATTTAATTTGTTTACCGAATAGCTACTCCAGTGGGATGTAAAGTTGAAAACCAACAGAAAAATTCTTCTTTTAATTGACAATTGCCCAGCACATCTTAATGTTAATAATATAATAGAATTAAAGATTTTGGTTTTGCAAGCTGCATTTCAATTGACGATCAAGCGAGTTCTTAACAGAAGACCAGATTATCCAGTCAGTATTGACAGGTAGTGTAAAAATACATATGTAACTTTAGAATAATGACTGAATTAATCATTCAAACTAAAGGTTTTAAGAAATTAAACAAAACTGCTAAAAAAACTACAAAAAATCTGAAAAATTAGTACAAAAAGAAATAAAAAATGTGTATTATTGTTATAAAGACTTTGTTAAAATATAAAAAAAAAGTATTATTAAAGAAAACAAACATTTAAACTTACAGTAAAAAGTGTTTTTTCCAACTTGTTGCTTTTATTTTAATTGTGTTGTTTGATTCAACACCGTTCCTAACTTGATTTTTTAAATTAAAATCTTCAAATATTTAAACTTAAATTCTTTTAACTTTATTCGTTAATTTTTTTTAACAAAAACTTCAAGTTGTTGAAATAAAATTTTATTTTTTCTGTTCTTCATTCTGTATTTTCGGATTTCTTCAAATACATTTTATTCAAATCGTTAAGACAAAAATTTAATCAATGACTTTTGTTCTTTTCACATTTCAATTTTCAATTTCCTAATCAATAAAATTACTTCTGTTATTTATATTTATTTTTGAAATTTTGTTTACTCTCTCTTTTAAGTCCTGTATAATAAATTCCAATTTACGTATTTTAAAAAATTTTAGTCGATAGCTTTTAGGTTTTTTTGCATTTTTTTAATCTTTATAATATTTTCTTTAATGTTTATTTTAAGTTTTTCTAAAATAAAACTTCGATTCGTTCATTAAGCAAACTTGGCATTTATTTAATACGTCCTTTTTAAATTAATTTTATTTTTATTTGTTAATTTTTTGTTTTTAATCACCAAAGGTATTGAAACTCAATAAAGAGTAAATGCAAAAAACCTGGTACATTTAATTGCAGAAACTAAAAATTTATGAGAAAGTGTATAATACTAATTTACAGATAATTAACGAGAGTCATACTCATTAATTTTATTTATTTTCTAGTATTTACATATAAATAAATAATTATTTTTTTTGTTTTGTTACATTCAGTGCTAATTGAATAGCATTCTAATGCAAAAAAAAAGGTATAATTATATTTTGTTAAAATCGTAATCGACAAAATTGAAATTGCATTACAACCTTGATCAATATTCAATATTACAATAATCAAAGAGAAAGCATATAAACAGTAAAACATATATTTTCATTTCTAAATTTCATTTATATTTTTTTTTAATGCTAGGATATTATCAGTAGCGCGACAAAGATGTACGTTTTTTAAGACAAGAAACAATAATGACTTAAATACATGCAACCTTAATTTATTAAACACTAACGTTACAAACACTAGATTACAAACAAAATAAAATATATTCAACAACATTTAAATAAAATTGCATCTTGAAGGTACGTAACCTAAATGCATTTAACGTCAATCACTATGCGTTTTTCCATTATACTGCGTGAAAATAGGTAATTATTAAACCTATTTTACATTGATTAGATCATCGCTTCAATGTACAAACCATTATAAACGTTAAGAATTTTATTTGTGCTTATTTTTGCTACAATTCTTTTTCTAAATTTATGTTTCTCCTTTGGTTATAAAATCAGAAATTTCTTGTATTTAACACGAATGTGTGTTGAGCCATAATTAAACTTACTTAATTATTGCTTATGAAAATATAATACTACATTAAGCATTCCAAATTGGATATGTTAAATAAGTAATTGCTTTGCAGTAATTTACAAAATTTCTGTGTCATGCACAATGTACTAATTTCAAATACTAATTTAATATTCAAAATAGAACGTTGAAATGAATTTAAGCAAAATGAATTTACTAATGTTTAGTGTTGTAGTTAAATATGTAAAGGTATGTGTGTTTTAAATGTTGCTGTAAAGATTCATGTTTCTCATTGAAAAGTTTTATTAGATTAAGTAATACATAAACAAAGTAAAAATATAAAAATCAAAACAAAGAGTCTTTCTTCAAAGCATTTGTTTGAAATAACCGAATTTAAAAAACTATAATAGTTGGCAAAATAGTTTATTTATTTAACAGATTTTTTAAAAACTGTGCAAATTATTAAAAAAATTAATTTTTGGGTTTAAACATGTTAAAAATATGCAAGAAAATTAAAAGGTTGTAAAATCACAAAAAAAAGTATCAAAAACATACTTCGCTTTTACAAACATGGTATAAACGTCAGATTACTTATATTTAATAACAATTTGCATTGGCGACAAGTGATAAAACCAACCAAAAACCAATTGTTTTTTGGTAACGTTTGTAAGTCACATATAAACGTATGTAAAATTCTTAAATACTTTTTTGTATGTTTTTGTAAATCTTTTTCTTAAATAATTTCTTTGATTAATGAAAATTGCTGAATTAAAGAGTTTTAGGTTGGAACTGTGACTAACCCCACATACAAGCCCCACATACAAGCGAAAACAAACTATCACAAAGTGACAATAAGCTGGTTGCATAAAGCATTCTTAACTTTGACAATGTAGTTAACGTGATCATATCGTTTAGTGTCGCCATTTGTTGTCAAGTACAGAATCAATTGTTTTGTTGACGAGATTGTCAAATCAATACTACTATTGACAACGTCGTCAGTTAACAACGACGTCAGCTGACAACATAGTTAACTTTGCTTTATACAACCGGGCCAATACATCATTACGCGTAATCTTTCAGAAAATTGTATTAGACAAAAATTACTTAATTCAATCAGCTTGAAAAAGAAATTCAATTGCAATTATTGCATCTCTTATTTTAGATTATCATTTAGTCGTAAATTACGATATTCATTCAGAGGAGTTTATTCTGTTGGATCATGACAGTAAATTGGAGATTAAACTAAACTAAGAGAAGAAGGAAAAAAATAAAAGGTTACTCGAGACAGATACCAACAGCAATAATTTTTGTAGTAAAAATCGTTTTAAACAGTTTTCCAGTGTCTAAAAATACACGTATCTTACAACATAATATTGTTCTAGAATGCCGATATGTAAAGGCAAATAACATCCACTCGACCAATACTGAAAAGGTGTGGAATCTTTTTTTTTTTTTTGACGAGCATACATATACATTAAGCGTCATTCTACTTTCATCTATTGCTCGACTTGCAAAAATAAGACAAAAATACAAAAATCACTAAAATAAGTCTAATCATTGCGACTTATATATAATAGAACTAAAAGTTTTCTAGAAAAAAATGTTGGCACTGTCTTGTATAGATATACTAATGACCTGGCAATACTATCATACACACACAAAAAAATGGGCTGTATTATTTATCTCCTCCATGCATAAAAACTTATATATTGACTTTAAAACTACAAAGGCCGAAATTATTGAATATTATAATCAAACGAAAGAAGGGGTCGACAGTCAGAATCAAATGTGCAGCATTTACTGCTCAAGTCGTAGAACCCGTCGATAGCATCTGGGTGTATTCTTTAGGTTACTGGATATAGCATGTGTTAATTTGTATAATAATATAATAAATGAGACGTAGATTTTATAATATGCATCTTAGCCGAAAACTGAGAGTATACACAAAACGAATTCTTAAACTAGACAAAGAGCATCTTTTTGGAAGAGATCAGCCTGTTAAAAAAATTAATTGCAAAAAGTCACTAGCAAAAAAACACCCATATATGTACCATACGTAAGACACCTATATACTTGCAATGTTCGCTTGCTAACATTTTTTCATTTTTATTTTTCGAACAACGATGTCACTCAAACAATTTGTTTGTTATATCATAACTTCAATTTGATAACAAACAGTCTACGAACGAACGACGTCAAATATGTAACGATTTAAAATCATTTTTGCTAAATTTCAATTGTCGTTTAAGCAACTTTGACAACGTCGTTGCGTAAGGACAAGTTTTTCGAGAACTAGTCAAGTTTTTAGGTTTAATTCAACTTCCGACGGAATACGATTGCATTTGTTACTGACGTGCGGTACGTGTCACTGGCAGTCGGACACAAAAGTATGGTAAGAGTATGGTAATCTAAGTTATGGACACGTTTCTTTCAGAAAATCTTGCTACATGATTTGCACTTAAGCGATAAAAAGAGCGCCGGACATATATTTTTTGAGTTACCTGTTTGATGTTTGTTTTGAAGGTTAGTACTTACTTGATTCACACGTAGTTGCGTTTCGCAAACTTTGTTTATTTTGTTTAGCCTTTTTTTGTAACCCCAAATGTTCATCTAATTACAAAAGTTTGTTTACCATTGGAGTAATTTTTCTAATCGTGGTTACTCGAAAAATTTACAATGTGATCTTTAAGAAAATAAAGGGATTTTAACACTAAAGGATACTTTACGTCATAACATTCTAGTAAGGTATTTATTAATTATTTTTAATACGATGGTGACTTGAGCTGGAATACGCCAATACGACAGCGTGCTGTAGCATAACACTTATCGAAGTTCGCCTTCGACGAAGTGAAGGATTGTTGGTGAAATAAACACTCTTAGTACGCGTTACTAATTCTAAAAATATATCACTTATTATTGTTTGACTTATTTCTAAAATTCACTTTTTAAGTCGGTTACGATAGTATTGAAATAATCTCTTTATGTAATAGAGTTAAAGACGTTTATGGATGTTCAAAGATTAATACAAATCTCAAATTATTGCAACTCACACATACAATTGACGTCAAGGAGTTAGGGGGAGATTTTGATCCATATTCATAACGTATCGCGAACACGTTTAGCTTTTACTACTAACATTTTTTAATTGGTTAATACGTTAGATTAAGGTAAGGACTAGTGCTTCCAGATCTACGATATATTTAAATTGATACGGTAAGACTACGATTTAAGCGCAATTTATCTGATATTCGATTAATGAAACGGTGTACCAGGTAGTTATAAGTATATCTTTGTGTAACGATACTGTTTAGTAGCAGTGAGGTAGTCGCCAGCTAATGTCGTTTATATGTGATAATTATGTTAGGAGTGTACCGACAACTTGTCTCAGTCTTATTTTTCTTTATTATCAATTATTCAATACACTAGTCAACAATAAACAAATTTTTAGAGTCTATGATAACTATAGATTCTTTTATTTCTTCACGTACAATTCGGATCGCGGGTTCTGGGGATTTTCTTTTTACCTCAGACTATACTTCCTTTCTACACGCAAGAGAAGGTGGCTCAAGGCACCGACTCACCCAAATAAATTCGATATCTATAATCCGATTTACGACTATCTACGACAGAAGCTAGCTAAAAGTGAGTCAACTATCTACAAAAACCTATTTTTTTCATCTCCACAAATTTTGCGTTACAAATAGACAAATTTGCTTCTATTTAAAGCATTTGTCAAAAATTGTAAAAGAAACTACATCACAAGAGAAAGCGGCACTATACACGAAAAATTAGAATGATTTCGTGGGCTTTGCCCATGCGGGCAAAATATAACCTGAAAGTATTTGCCATTGTAGACGCTAAATCGTTTTACGTATTAAATATAGATGTATATCTTAGATAACAACTTGAAAGAGCGTTCCAAACTAGTTACAATCCCGACGATGTAGTCTTGAGGTAAATAGTACCTATAAACAAGGCAAGTAGAAATATCACTTTTCACAATTGGTTTGCCAGTGTTCTTCAATCGAACCTTATTTGTACATTACGCAAAAACAAACAATAAAAATCGCTTCTGCATTTTTTGCAGATAAAATGTCACTGTTTGCTTTTTAACCCGACTACGGCATGGTAAAAATGTATTGCTTCTCTTATTCTTTTATCATGACAGTTTAATTGATTCAAGTTCTGGTAAAATCCAGAAAGAAATAATAATAACTTTTTCTAATTTCACTAAAACTAGAGTGGATGTAGTAGAAACGTTTAGTAGAAGTTACAATGTCAGCAGAAACACTAAAAGGTGGTTATTGGCATTGTTTTACTCAAAGCTTAATACAAGAGGATATTGATGCTATGGTTATATTTAATGCAAATTCGGATGACAAACAGCTCAAAAGACGTTTTTTCTTACCTAGCCCTTATTACAAATCATCCTCTCTAGAGAAAAGATAATCTTCGATTACTTTAAGAACTTGAAGAAAAAATAAATGCCGCCGCAAAAAATGTGCGTGTCTCCTCGAGCAAAAGATAGAAACTCTCATCTAACATGTTCTTCTTGTAGAAGCTGGGTGTGCATAAAACATTCAGATCAAATATGTATTGAGTGTAAATCAAACGATTCTGACTGAAATATGTTTTTTACAGTAAACTTGTTTAAGTAGTGATTTATAGTATGGTTCTTTATGTTTTAAACCTTAATTGTAATTTGCTAAATAAAATAATATAATAAAATGTTTTAGTTTGATATCTACCGTCGTTGTATTATTATTCTGTGATATGAGGGGTCTAAAAATGTAAAACTTTAATAAAATTATGCTCAGTTAGAAGTAAAAAAATCAAAATAACTTGTTATTTTAGTGAAATATCTGATACCCCACTATACCGATCGGCGCCGGGTTAAAACTATCTGAAATACCCAAAGTGACAATTTAAATCACAAATATAGGTATTTTAAAGCATTTTTTAACATAAAAAGCTTTTTTTTCAAATTTTAATCGCGGTTTAGAATTTAGATTAAAGGTTAACTAAAAGAACCTCGAGGGACTACCACGGTGATACGTTTTAATGTGCTACGCATGAAGTTGTAGTAAAGGAGTTAATGAGCTCTATTTCGTATTTTACGGCTTACTTTTGCATTATTCGGTTCAAAAAGACTTAAACGTACTACTGCTTTAGAGATTTTTTTTACGCAATTGCTTAGTTTTTATCACCTCTACCAGACGTTAAATAAACGTCTGCCTCAAAGTCTTACACTAGAAATTTGTCCGGAGTTAATTTAAGATATTTATAACTTATATATTGCGACTATTAGTTTGCCATATTTTAATTGTTATTATATAAGTTTAACTTTATTTGTTGCCATTTGGCTTACAAAGTCGTTCGTGCTATACTACATTACATTCTATATTTACATTTACTTTTTTTTTGCAATACATTTTCTTATCCCTTCTCTCCCCTTAACTTTTTCTTCCTGCTCCATACTTCCTCCATCCATTCCGCTCCTTTTCCGTTTTCATCTAAGATTTCCTCTATTTTCATCACCTCTTCTCTTAGTTCCCTGCATTTCTGTCTCATGTGGTTAAGGTCTTCCGTTTCTTCTCCACATAGCCTGCACATCTTTTCTGGTTCTTCTTTCCAATATTTGTTCCCTAACTCCTCGTTGCCACATCTGAACCTTGCTACCATTTTTTTCTTTTTGTTGCTTTTATTCTCTCTATCTTTTAAATATTCCGGCACTCCTTCACCCTTGATATCTTTATAATTCCTATTATATCTGCCTTCTTTTATCTTTGTCCATCTTTCTTGTTTTTCGATGTCTCTATCTCTCCTTATTATTTCTTCTCTTATCCCTACTCCTTCTTCTCTTAATCTCTCCACTTCTTCTCTCGCGTACCCGTTTCTTTTGTAATACTCTTCTCTGCCCTCCTGCCCGTACTTCACTTTCCCTCCCTTTATCTCTTTCCAACATTCTTGCAGTATTTTGCAATCTGTTCTTTCCCTCAGTTCTTCCTCGTATTTTATTGCTGTTTTTCCTGACTCTACCCTTATTTTTTCTATCTGTACCTCCTCTCTCACAATATACCCCGGTGTATCCCTATCCAGTCCTAAAACCCATGTCCAGTATTTTTCCTGTAGCCCCTCTACCTCCCTCCACTCCTTCCAGCCCAATATTTCCGCTCCATACATTACCACCCCCTTTATTAATTTTTCAAACAACAACTTTTTTTTTTTATATCCATCTCGAATACTTTTTCCCCCATACCCCACACTTGTCCTATTAGCCTGTTTCCTTTCTTCACCCTTTCCTTTATGTGTTCTCCCTCTTTATTATCCTGTTTCATCGTGTAGCCCAGGTATGTAAATTCTTTCACTTGTTGCACTTTCTCATCACTCCATATCCACTCCTCTCTTTTTCTTTTCCCCCCTTCATTACTAAATTCCATTATCTTTGTTTTCTCCGTGTTCATTTCCATTTCTTTTATTTTCATGTATTTTTCTAGCGTTTTCATCATCTCTTTTATTTCCTTTTTCTCTTTAGCCACCAACACTATGTCATCCGCATACGCCAACGACCATACCTTAGCTTTCCCTACCACTATCCCTCCTGTCTGTTGTCCTCTCATTGGCTCTTCCAGATCCCCCGTATATACTGAGAACAGGCTTGGGCTCAGTGGACATCCCTGTCTCAACCCTCTCTTTGTGATGAATTTCTCGCTCTCTTCCCCATTCACTTTAACCCTGCTCCTCGTTTCTTCGTAGATTTCCTCTATTTTTTGTATTAATCTTGCATTGATTTTTTTTCTTTTCATATATTCTCACAGCTTTCCCCTATTCACTTTGTCAAAAGCAGCTTTTAGATCTACGAATAGTGCCACCATTTTCCCTCTTTTTTTTCTAGTTTTTTATTTGTTAAGTGTTTCAGTATATATATGTTGTCTATCGCCCTTCTTCCTTTTCTGAATCCCGCTTGTCCGTCTGGTACCAAACTTCTTTCCTCTATTTCCTTCTGTAGTCTTTCTTGCAGTATTGTCGCATATAATTTGTATGTCGTGCTCAATAATGTTACCCCTCTATAATTCTTGACTTTATTTTTTTCGCCTTTTTTATGGATTGGGCATATTATTCCCTCTCTCCATCTCTCTGGAAATCCTTCTCCTTTCCATATTTTGTTTAGTATTTTCGTCATCCTTTTTGCTACACTTTCTCCCACGTATATCCACTCTTCTCCTTGTATCTCATCTTCTCCTGCCGCCTTTCCTTTTTTTATATTCTTTATCGCCTCTATTACTTCTTCTTCACTTATTCTATCCCTATCTCCTTCTTCCTGTCTTGCTACCGCGTCTTTTCTTTTTTCTTTTTTCTGCTTTTGTTCTTTCCCTCCCAACAGGTTCCAAAAATATATCCCCCATTCTTTAATTTGTATTCCCTTTGTCGTCATGTTTTTTTTCCTCTGTTTCTTTAGGTACTTCCATACATCTTCTTCCGTTTTTATTCCTTTGATCTGCTCCTCTTGTTTCTTTTTGTTTTCTTCCTTCTTTCTATCGCATGTTCTTTTGTATATTTTTACTGCTTCTTTGTAATCTTCTTTTGCTTTCCTCCCTTTTTTCCACTGTCTTAATGCTCTTCTTGCATTTTTTTTTGCTTCCTTGCATTCCTTATCCCACCATTTCTTCCATCCTGTTTTCTCCCCCTTCCATTTTCTAAATCTGACTCTCTCTGTTGCTTTCTCCATCATCTCTCTCATTTCCTCTACACTTTCTTGTAATTCCTTCCCTATTCATACCGTTTTCCCTATTCTCTCTTTATATCTTTTTATACCCTCTTCTGTCCACTTTTTTTTAGTTATGTACTTCTCCTCTTCCTCTCTCTCTTCTCTTTCTCTTCCTTCTATTGTCAATTCCAGTGGTTGATGGTCTGACTCTACCCTTTCTCCCACTTTAAATGTCTTTACCTTTTCTGCAGCCTCTTCATTTGTCATTACAAAATCTATTATTGATTCTCCCCTTCCTCCTATGTACGTAAATTCCCCTTTTCCATCTTCTTCTCTGTTCCCGTTCATTATTTCCCACCCTTTTTCGTTGCACAATTCCAGCAGTTCTTCTCCCTCTTTATTTATCACTTTGTCCTTTGTCTCTTTCCCGTTCCTTTTATTTCTTGTATTCCCACCATTTCCCCTATTCTTGCATTGAAGTCCCCTCCTACTATTATCAATCCCTCCTTCCTCTCTTCTATCATCTCTTCTATGTTTTTCCTTGTCTCTTTCATTCTACTGCTATAAACCGTCACTACTTTTATTTTTGTCTTTCCCCATTGTATGTTCTTTTCTACAACTCTTCTTCTCTGTTGCACTTTCTCTTTCTTTTCCTGCCTCAACCATTTTTTCTTATTCCTGCTATTATACCCCCTTTGCTCTCCCTTTTTCTTTTCTCTTTCTGCATGTTGCACCACTCACTCAAATTCCTCCGGCAACTCTTTTTCCCACCATTCCCATTCTTTTTCTTCCATCCATGTTTCCTGTAATCCCACTACATCCTGTTCCTTGATGTACTTCCAGAAATCATGTTCCTTGTTTTTTATTCCTGCTACGTTCCAAAAACAATACTCTCAGCTCACTCCACCTCCCCCTGTGCTTCTTCCTTACTTTCTTTTTGCTTCCTTCTTTTTCTTTTCCATTTCCATCTCTCATTATTCCTTTTCTTTGCCATTTCGTCAACTTTCTCTCTTTTACCACCCCCTCTTTGCCCTTTAGTTTTCTGCCTTTTGGTTCCCCAATTTCTCTCCCCTTTCTCTGCTCAGTCTCCTATCCTTGTCGTTCCATATGTATCTGTCTCCGTCTATCTCCATTTTTCTGTACCCTACCCATATTCTTTTTCCTTCCGCTCTTTTTTCCACCGCTATGTTCATTATTTCTCTTTGCACTCTTCTTTCCTCCCATGTCAAATCGTGACTTATATATATTCTGGTATTCTTTAATTTCTTCTTCTCCGCCATTACCTTCTGTTTTTTCTCCCATCCTCCGATTTCCGCAACCACCATCTCATTTTTCTTCTCTTTGTTTATTACTGTCACTTTTTTCACCTCTACTTTTACATTTAGTTTTTCTTCCAGCATCACTGCTAAATCTTTTTGTGGTTTTTCACTTCTCCACCCCTTTATCACAATATTATTCTTTCTTTTCTATCTTTCCTCGTCTTCCGCTCTTTTCTCCAGTTTTTCTATTCCCTCCACCAGTTTCTCTTTTTCTTTCTCCCATTTCTTTTTTCATTTCTATGATTTCTTGTCTTATTCCTTGCATATTCTCTTCCATCTGTTTTATCATTTCTCTCATTAATTCTTTTAACTCCTCCATTTCTTTCCTTCCTCCTTCTGTTCTTGAGTTTTTTCCTTCGCTCTCCTCCGATATCTTTTTAATGTCTGGTGATCTTATTGTTTTCTTTCCTCTTTCAAATATTTGTTGCCTTTCTTTTTCCTCTTCCTCTCTCTCTTTTATTCATCCCTTTCCCCCTTTTTTTTATTTCTTATTTATTTATTTTTGTTTTATTTAATTATTTATTTAATTTTTTTATTAATTTTTTTTTAAATTTATTCTTATTATTTTTTTTTTCTTAATTTCTCCTTACCTTCTTTTCTTATTTTTCATGTTTTAAAACGTCACCCTTGTAGCTAATTCGCTTTAATTTCGCTTTAAATGTAATAATTCTATTAATGTAGGAGGTTATCTTTTGTCTCTGACCTTTTCGATTACTCTGCTTATTCACCTTAATCACACTTGTTCGTCAGTTTTATAATTTTCCACCACGGTTTCTATTCTTCCGTTAATTTATTTATTATTTTACACCCTTCCTCCTTTACCCACCCTTTTTTTCTCCTGCTTCCCTCTTACTACCACTACTAACACCAGCACCTTCACTAACTATCTTCTCCAACTTCTACACTTGTATTTCTCGTTTACGTTTGTGAATGTAAATACGACTTTCTACGTCGAATGTTACCGCACGAATCATTTTAATTGTTATTTACGCCACGCAAGTTTTGCTTTATCTTTCTTTATGAGATAATTTGTTTTTACAATAAAGGTTTACTTTGCACCTGCTTGCGACGTTTTATATCTTCAATTTTGTTTCAGTATGATTTTGAGTTACTTTCCAAAAGTAAATCAAATGGAAATCTACACTAACAGACAATTTTCTTGGTAAACAAAAACTTAGACACATCAAACGACGTGTGCTTGTTTGGCGCTCTACCGAATTTGTTAGACTACTTTGTTTACATTTTTGAGTATGTTAATTATTCATATAAACTACGTTTTTAAAAAGCAGGTAAGAGAAATAGACAACAGATTCCGCTTCTTTCGTTGTATTACATTTTAGATTTTTTTTCACACAAAAACTTGAATAGGTAAGTCGGATACAGTATTTCTCAAAAGTTCCAAAACGTTTTAAACAAACAAAAAAAATTGAAAATTTGAGGATAACTAAAGAATAATAAAAATTATACTTTTAGATAGTTTAGAACTTCATGAAAATTGTAGTTTTTTTTTAGAAGATGACTACTCCAAGGTTTTTAAATAGCAACTTCTGTCAAATTTGACCTTATTTTAAAGGTAGGTACCGTTTGACTTGACATTGTTTGAAAAACAGTCATTACGTCTAACATGTGATTAATATTCAAATAAATGTGGTTAAAACACTTTTGTTAGTAAAAGTTGGCAGCACTGGTATTTAGGGGAATAGTAAAATTTTTAATAAAGAACTTGAAGATTCTTTAATAAAAGACGAGCGCCACTTGTAGCGTACTTGTAGAATCCTTGGTTCGGAGACACCAAGGGTGCATGTGACGAACCCACATTCAAAGAAATTGGGCAGAGGGAAAAAGTAAACCAGTTGAAAACGAGAGAAAGTATCAAATTTGTTGTATATTTCTCAATAAACAAATTTTACACACACTTACCCCTTGGCTTAAAGTTTTTTAATGTAGCATTTATTACCTTTAATGTAAGGCAAAACTTCACGAAGCTATCAAAAAACTATAAGTTGCATAGGAGTTCTAAGCTATCTAAAAATATAGTTTTTATTACTTTTTAGTCATTCTCAAATTTTCATTTTTTTTCAGTTGTTAAAAACTTATAGTTTCTTTTCAAGACTTTCGGAAAGTATACAGAATAATGACAAAACAGTCTATACAGTTGTAGATACTTCAAATGAATGATTAAATATGTACATAATTTATTTGACAACGCTGTTACGTGAAATAAAACTTGAAGAAAACTCATTTGTGTCTGATAAACCTACAAATAATAAATCACTTGCTAATGTTAGCTCATAATTTGATACTGACGTGTAAAACATTTTTGTATAGAAAGATTATTTGTATGAATTTTTCAAGTTTAGTGATAAAATGAAGAGCTAAAAAGCAAACAGCGCAGAAAAACTATTTAAAAAAATTTAAAGCTCACACGGTAAACATAACATCGACGGTATAAAGTATTAAGTAGGTTTCTAATAATGCAAACGTTTAGTTGCCCATAAATAGAAAATGTCACTTTCTTACGTAACCGTGCGTGTTTATTATTTAATGAAGGTTTTGCAAGATATGATAACAAAAAGACTTTAACTGCGTTTTAATTATTTCTGGTAAGTAGTAATTACGATTACGTTTAAATGTTTTTACATAATGCTTTGAACGGATACAACGATCGAGAAAATTTACATACTTATTTCGTTCCGCTCGCGATTACTTCTAAAATTGTTAAGTAGGTCAACAAGGTGCTGGATTTAAAGATATATCAAGAAAATTTGCACGTAATTGATACCTGCATTTATTTCAAAACTTCTAAAACGCGATTTTCTCGTTGTAATCAATGCAAAGTTCTGTTTCCATCGTTTGTCTTTATTTTTGATCACGCGTCGAAATTTGATTTAGATTTTAATATCAAACTTGTGACAGTTCAGGTTTTTTGTTTGTAATTTAATTTAAGCTTATGGTAATTGTTAGATGTGAAAATACAGATAAGCGCGTAATACAATAAAATCGCCAAAGTTATAAATAAAATCAGCTTTAACGAAATACAAACAGAATTTGATACTGTTGAAAGTCACACCAAAATAATAATAGCATTCTTACGTGGAAACTCGGGGAAATAAGCACGCGAATAAAGTTTTAATTATCGAATCCAAGTTTTACAATTTTTCTTTAGATAATAAAATCTGCAAGTCGAGTCATTCTAAAATTTATATAAAAATGTAAAAAAACCATAAAAAATCAAAATAAAATTGTACATTCATACATTTCAATGACGTAGCTAGAATTTTAACTACAGGAAGAGACAATAAACCTCAGCTTTGGTTCTGACGTAAACAACAATGTTGTGACTCCAATGCGGATCTAGCCTTTATGCCAGAAAAAAACTAAATGTTCCTTTATGACTTAAGTTAGGCTTATGATAAAAACGATACTGAAAATAACTTTCCCCAGGTTGCTTCATGGTTTAGTACATCAGAGGTACCATCAGATGCACCACATCACGAAACGATATTAAACAACCAAGATCGTACAAATAACTTTGCGGACGCAGCACATTGTAGTTGTAGCTGTCTATATGAAAATTTATAGATAAATTACGAACAATTCAAAAAGGGCAAAATGCGTTTTAGGAAAAATTTTTATGTGGTGAAGCTCTTCTTCAGAAAAAGAGAAAATACCAAGCGATTGATAAAAAAAATCGAAATATTGTGCAAGAATTTGGAAACAAAACAGTTATGGAAAATTTAAAAAGGCTTTTTCATAACTTTGCAATGAATTAAAAGCAAACGTGAAATAATGTGAATACCAAACCAAAACTCGTAGTGAATTATATTACAGTTTTACTTTTTATTATGTGACTATATGTAAATATACTATTTTAGAACTGTAACCTGATTTTATTTATTAGTAACTAGGGGTCGTTAATTAATAAAGAATTTTAATATGTAAATGGCTATAGAAATGGAAACGTTGAAAGCGGATTTTATACTCACGTAATTGAAATAAGTTTTGAATAAACCGCGGGCTAAAACTACAACGCATTATAAGGTAACATAATCAATGCAAATGTGAAAATGCGTCCAGAGTAAACCACTACACAGCCGTTTCGCCTTCTTGGGGCTCTTCAGCAGTGGAAAAACACTCTACTGCATGCATTGACAGTCCTATAACCTTGTATAAGGAAATGATGTAATCAACATGAGTGAAATACGATGGCAGAGCTATCTCACAGTATAAATTTATTACGGATGAATCTAGTATTATGTATGTATTTATGTAAATGACTATAGAGATGGAAACATTAAAAATGGATTATATTGTGATTTTAGCCTATGGTTTATTCAAAACTTATTTAAATTACAGAGGTATAAAATCAACTTTTAACGTTTCCACCTCTACAGCCATTTACATACTAATATTCGTACATAGTAAATGTATAATATGAGATGGCTCTGCCATCGTATTTCACTCAAAGAATTTATTTGTAATTACATTAAAATTCATAAACAAAATTTTTTAATGTTCTTAGAAGAATCGTGAACTATTTTTAGCAACGCTAAATTTCAGCGCACAAACGTTCATCGTCTGATCGGCCGGCGCTCAAAAGTCCCGGCGGACAAACGACAGCAGTCAAACGATGGCGCTCAAAAGTCTCTGATCTATGTTAGTTTGTAATATGTTAAAATAGTCTAGTTAGTTTTATAAATCTGTGGTTTAAGGTAGTGTAAACGTTGTGCAAAAGTAAAAAAAACGGAGAGTGCTTCTTTGCACGTGTCAGAGGTTGCACGAAACGACAAGTATTTGAGTCGATATTTACAGTATCAGATTCAAAAGTGAAATTAATAAAGTGTACATGCTAATAGATAAATTAGTGCCGACAAACACTACTTGAAGTGAAATATATCAAAGCTTCGAGTTTCATTAATTAACTTAGAACCAATTAAGCTGCACAATCAACGTGATTGGATCTACGGTATGCGCAAGGAACGTTGTTACAATTAACCGCAAGTAATCGACTCAGTAAAGATTAGACCTTCTATTGATTATTACAAACATTTTCTTACAATTGTAGTTATAGGATTGATTTGGTTGGGTTATAGCATGGTAGAAATTTAAATTTGATTATGAATATTTTAAATATTGTTTGATTTTTTTTGTAAGTTTATTAGTAATTATAAGACAAATAATAGTTGTCTATAAACTCCTAGAGTGAAAAATAGTATATTATATATCAAGGTTGAGAAGTGCATCATTATAACCTAAGCGATAGATTATATCGCGAGACGCGAAGCGTCGAGGGATATAAATCGCGCAGGTTATAATGAACTTCTCAACCGTGTTATATATACAATTTTTTCCACTACTAGAATTATTAAAACCTTTCTACCTGTTACTAAATCAAATTTAAAATTTAAGATATTAATTTTAAATTAAAAATCAAGTCAGTAATTCTGACAGTTGTCATTAGTTTAATAGAATTAATTTTGACGTAATTCTTAATTGTGATTTAAAACACAAAAATGAACAGATAACGTAAGTTTTTATTGCTAAAGTTGTTTAAATTGTTTAAAAACATTATTATTTTAAGCATTGATTATATCTAAAACATATTTAACTCAGTAATATTCACATTTAATTAAGCGCGAACTTCAAATAACTTACTTTTTAAAATCAAATTAATTTATTAATTGAGCGATTTGAAAACTTAAATTAGCATTAAATAAAATCTCTTGCTCTTGGTACGTAGTTTGGTAAACTTTTTTTCTTTGAAACTGTTGTAGTATTATCAGAAAATGTAAATATGTTCATTATTAACTACTAGTTAATAATGAAATATTATTTACCTGCGCTTAAAAAAATACAACTTCACGACCTACTATTATACGTAATAATGCAAGCGTATACAACTAGTAGTGGAAAAAAGCCTTTATCTCATGTAGAGCCGCGGTATAGATTTTATTTAAAAAAAAATTAAAACGTACACGCGCGAAGCTCGAGGAGGTGTTACATCTTGGTAGTATTAAGGTTTGCGTTAAGGGTTAAGGTGGGTTAACTGGTAGTAGAATAGCATTAGTTGTGTTGGTATGTAGTAGTATTTTATTACATGCTTTACATACACATACTTTTATTACATATACTAATGTAGTTAATAGCGTTATAGCAAAAACACTAGTAAAAATAAAATAAAATTGTTTACAAATAGAAAACGCTAATTAAAGAATATGTAGGTAAATAATTATAGAACAATATTGCAATCAAAATCTATAAAAATCGAAGAATGCCGTCAATTGCTATAAACTGTTACCATCAATTTCTTTTCAAATATAAACGTTAAATTTTATTATTTTAATCAATTGTATTAACTGGTTTTACCAATTACATCTACAGTGTAATATTTAGATTATTAAATCAGCAACGGAACTACCTACAAAATTTTTAGAGAAACGGCTAAGATTAAAAATACAACAGCAGTTATAGCTTACAAATGCAATCAAATTATGACAAATATTATTTAAATTAACATATTGTTTATAAGGAATGCGACAAAACAACTACAAGAACATGTGATAAATTCACCATGAGATAAACCCAAACAATCACGTAATAATTTTTGTGTTAAAAAAATCCCAAAATTTTGTTCTACAAAGTAAACAAATATAACTAAGATTTTATTCGCCAAAGCTTAATCATTTACGAACTAACACCGGAGCGTAAAAAAAAACTTGGTTACTGGTATTGGATAGCAAATGTAACAGTTATAAATAACCAAAAAAAAAACTAAAAAAACTAGAAAAATGTATTTTTGTTACACCTTAAATACAAAGATTAGTAAGTAATACACACAAAAAAAAATTGCAATATGTGTGATACAAACATTTCACGGTGCTAGCTGCAATACCCCCTGTAATGTGCATATTCTCTATCGAATCAATTAAACTTCTCTCAGCTCGTCGTGTTAAATTAAAATTTGTATGTAAGTACGTTAATTTTGCAAAACGCTATTTTTAGTAATTTAATTTTATTCAAAATCGTTTACCTTGATAAAATTTTCATAAAAATAAACAAGCCGTAAACTGTTACTTTGTTTATAATTAGTTTAACGATTTTTTTTTAATACAGTTTTTTTAATTTAATTAAACTTCATAACAAAAACCGTAAGTAGTTTATTCAACAAAAATACTTAATAATTACACAGGTTTAAATTAATTGTGACTGTAAACCATGGTGTATTAGTTATACTCTGTGTACAAAATATTTTTATTTTACAACATAATTATGTCATAAAAACTTTATAATTTAAAATCGTTATCATAATAAGTACGTACCTACATTTTATCTTTTATCTTACTGGTAAAAAATGCAAATTTTCAAATACCGTCAAGGCGTTTTTATATTATATTTAAAATTGCCAGTAAAAATTACAAAACTTAGGTGCAGTATTTTAAGGAAGCAATTTTAAATCTTGAATTATAGCATTTTACGCTAATTTCAGCTAGCATTTGTGTAATTATTGATTAATATGTTACCGTTTCTATAAGTGTTAATACTTGTATGCGATATAGGGTATAGTTGCAACTTAATCGATTTCTCATGAATTATTAACGGTTTTAGTGTCGTTGTCAATTAGATTTCATAGTACAATCAATAATTACATTAGTAAAAATTTAAAAAGTTTTAGCAACACATTTTGACACGCCAATAACGTAAAACCATAAAATTTACCAATCTCGTAAACTAATCTAATTAATTTTATTTAGAAGATTTTTTTTTATTAATTACAACAATTATTAATTGCGTTTAGTTTTAAAGTGGTTTTAGAAATGATTAAGTTTGAGAAGATGACTCAATAACAACAGCAACTAAAAAAAATGAATATTACCATGAAATCCAAAAATCAAATAAACAAATAAGAGAAAGAAGAAACAATAGTACATATAATGTAAACGCACAAAAATTAGTAGCAAAGATAAATAAAGCATTAAACAATAACAAAAACTGTAAAAAGTAGAAAAGTGTTAAATAAATAGGATTCTAAAAAATGTGTCACACGCAACAAAAACAAGGCTGTACAAGACTTTAATTGAACTTGCATACATGGAAGTTATGCAATAATGAACAAATAATAAATTTATTTAACCTTACATTACTCAATTTTTTATACATATGTTTTTAATTTTATAAAAATAAAAATACCAAAAAATATTTGTTACATTAGACCTAAAATTTAAAAAATTGTTGTACAATTGTTAAAAATTGCAACTATTTTTACTAAAATTTTAATAACGAGTATAGTCTAACAAAAAAACTCGATTTCATAAACAACTAACTTAAAATACAACAGTTACTCAAGAAAACATTTTAAGTATACATATATATAATCGACTGTAATAAATATTATATAGACCAAACTAAGCAAAAGAAAACATTAATAGAAGCTTAAACATCTAATATGATTCTAAAAATGTGCTCTGTGCGTTTTTGGGGTCTAAATTATCTACAACTTTCTTGATAGTCTTAAAATTTGTTGCAAATTGAATAGCAACTTCTATCCAAGTTTTCCATCGATTAATGATGAGAGGAAAAGCAAACGGTATATTTTCAGCAATTTTCTTAAACAGTTGACTGACTTGTAGCCTTAATATTAAGTGTTTACGTTAATACAAGTAAGTTAAACTGTTTCTGCAACTCACTGTAAATTGTGTGCTAAACACATACTCTGTGTGATTTTTGGAACGGTATGTACTCGTCCAACATTTTTGTATATAATACCTTCCGTTCGCAAAATACACAAACTGTCATTGAACAGAGTAGCAATTGTACTTACTTACTTTAATCACCGCTTTCAAATTAAACAAATGCGATCTACTTTTTTCTGCAACTTCTAAAATTTCAAGATTTTTAAGTTTTTCCAAGGTTCTTAACGGGAATATTCTATCTAGTGTGCTAATTCTGCTAATAATTTTAGCTAATCCTTGCATCTAGTTTGTGGGCGACCCACACTCTTCCTTTTGCCCGTCCTGGTCTCCAGTATTGTATTTTCTTGTTCCAGCTTTCATCTTTTTGCTCCATGTTTATTTTGGGTTCTGATAGTGAAAATATTGTGCTTTTTCATATATATTTTAACCTAAAAAAACTGGTAGGATTCTGAAAAGTTTTTGACGGGTTACAAAAGCTTTGAAAATTTTCTAATTACGACATTTCCTCTGTAATTAATTACAGCTAGTGTACAAGACGACTGTTTTTTTGTTATTGCGCACAAGTTGAGACTTGTTTAAAGTAGACCGTACGATATTGGCGCATGCGCAATATATTACGTGCAATATGTACATAATTAGTCTGCCCGTGACAGTTGACAGTGTGTGTTGTAGTTTACTGTTGTACTAGTTTCGATTTTTGCTGCTTATATTTGTATTTTGGGGTTGTTACTGTGATTAAAATCGTCTTTTAATAATAGTGCATAAACTATGTCGTCACGTAAAACTTGAACACGAAGTGATGATGACAAACAATATGTATAATTTGGTGGTGGTAAGAAGTTGAGTCATCGCGTTCTGTCTACTTACAAAAATGTTATAAAATTTTAACAATATGTCCGCAATAATGAAACCAACCTAAGTTTCTAAAGAACCAACTGTAGGGGAAATATTGGTAATTGTGGCAAAATAGTTAACACAGATATGGTTAAGAGTTTCTATTGCTGCACTACCTTGTGATCGCATTCTTCAAATGTTACAAAGCTATTGGAGTAAGCGCAAAAATATTAGAAAAAGCTTAAAAATACAAGGAAAGTGCTTGGTTTTGGGAGAAACTTGAGCAGTTTGTAAACGAAGCGCGAATAACACTTTTTGACATTAACTGTTGTAAATAACCAAACTTTATGTTTTGTGATAAAACTAAAAGAGTATCCTAAAGTGAAAGAAAGCGAACTGTTAGGAAAATGACAACAACGTTTCTTGATATTATTGCAACAAAGAAACTACAAACTACTCAGAATAGAAAAGAAAAGGAACTAAAGCGAATCAAAACACATAAAATGTAGTATGATGCTTTTAACCGATAAGGAAGGAGTAAGGGAGAAATTAAAACCAGTTTGTCTGACATAGAGATGTGATTTTATGGTACATTTATTATTTATAAATTAATCATTATGTGGCTTTATTCGCATAGGTTTTACCAACAAAATCACGCAGGCTTAATGCCGATGCCAGTGCTAAAGAAAAAACGCAGCTTCAATTGTTAACGCTCTCGTTTCAGAACATTGTTGTTCTACTGATCGTGACCTTCCAGTTATAAAGAAACCTAATCAAATAAGACTTAAACTACTATTATTAGCAATGGCCATGATGCATCCAACAAAGAAAAAATTAATAAAATCTCTATTCGACAGAACCCAAAAGTTATGTAACACAGAGAAAGGACTTTAAGAAGAAACCAAAAACATAAAAAGAAATCTGAAACAACATGCCGAAAGTGCTATGCAGCGTTTCATACGAGGCTTATTTGAAACGATGAAACGCATAAGAAGAAGTTACATAATCAATACAGTGTTTAGATTATCAACAACTCAAAAAAATGCATCTATCAAGTCTCGTGTGAATGTGGCAGGTCATAAATGGGAAAAACCAGAAAACCCTTAGAAGTCAGAATAAAACAACACAGAAATCATACGCAGAGAGGATTCGTCATTGCGCAACGCTCCTAAGATCGACATAAAATGAAATAGGCTAAAGCAAATATCATACGCAGAGAGGACCATTAGTATAAAAGAAAACTTAAAGAAACAGCAGTCATTAAAAACAGCAAGGAGGTCTTCGCCTAATCAAGTATAGAAATAGGCAAGGTGTGAAGTCCGCTAATTGCACGCTTAACTTAAACTGCACTACAGTTTCCATTAGTTAATTTTATTTGACTTCATTACATTTTAAACGCTTGATTCTTACATTTATCATGTCTTTAGTACATAAGCTTCACCTGATGACGATTACAGCTATTCTAGCTGGAAGTCCAGAATTATGTTGCCTAATATTGTTGAAGTGAAACTTTTTTAGCGTTGGCAAATCTAAAATTTTGGTAAATTTTATCGTAACGAAAAAGAGGACAGCACAGTCACAAAAACTATATTTTTCAATTTACATTTCTAACGTTTACATTGATATGAGCTATTCTAACCGATAATTTCGTTGTTATTGTCTACGTGTTTATAAGCGTTTTGATTTTTTTAAAAACTTTTAGATTCATGTAATTGATCAGTGACAATACAGTTAATTTAAAATGGCAGAATCCCAGAAACATTTTACTTTTTCGTAAATAAATAAAGATAAAAGTAATTAATTAGCAAACAAGTTATGTGAGTGAGGTTCATTCGTTTAATGACCTGAAAAAATTATCAGTCTTGAATAACCAAGTAGTGCTTTTTCTGCTTTTGCTTCTACTTATAATGTACAAGGTTCGCCATTACTTCGGCCTCAGTTTCTAGTGCTGTATAAATGTGAGCATAATATTTTAATACTAATTTACTATTAAAAAGTTGCATTTTTGAAAATGTTTTCGTTTATACAGAGTGCTTAGTTTTCGCTGGGCAGCATAAAGTCACATTTTTAAATAGCAACCATCAATTTTTTATGCTGTTCGATGAAGGCTTAATTTAAATAAAAAATATTTTTTATATTTTCTAAACTGATTGCGGCGTTGCCATTTTAGAGCAATTTTTTTAAAAATGTAGAATCAAAAAGAAATCGTTACAAAACTAGTTTTTTTAAATTTTGGAATTTGTTTTTGTAAATTTGGAGATGAAAGTCAGATGTACTTAAAAAGTCTAAAAAATTTTTTTAATTCGCCATACTTATTTTGTATGTGAGCACTACTTTTCAAATTTTTCAAATTGCACAATTTCAATTTTTTTAATATTGTTTCTAAGGTAGTTTTTAATTCTTTATCGATTTGCGCTAATACTTTCTTCTCCTAACATCTACAGTTATGGAGATTTTATAAATTTTCAATTAAATCACAACAAGTAGGTTTACTCTAGTAGGCTTTGCAGGAGTAATGGCGAACCCTGTATATAAAACAATTCATTAAAATAGTTCACTTCATTTACTTAAAAAGATTTGTTATAAACATACTTTAAGCAACAAAAAATGATTAATATTAAACTTTATAAAGGAAACGTCTTATTTAATGCTTGTAATGCAAATATACATAGCGTGGTCTGACGCGATACGTACAAACACAGTCATTTATTCTTTTGGTTACATTGTAAACGTCAGTATTATAAACTTAATCTTTTTTATGATATAATGTATGTGTCACTTGTTTCTTCTATTTGTTTTAATAACACCTCTTTTTAATTCTTTATTTAATAAGCTTAGAATGTATAACATGGATTTGAGTTTCAAAACGTTAAAATTTAATTTTATATAAAAAAAATTTGCTGTAAGATACTTTACACATTTAATAAAAGTTCTTGTGTGTGTTAATGCGTGCTAACATGGTTCCAGTTTGTGAAGCACAATTTAACTTAGTCATTGAAAAGTAAAATAACATTTTGTTTCTTACACATTCGTGCTTAAACTAGTAGAACCAATTTGTAATAAAAATTAAAAAAAAAACACATACATATTAACAATTCTGAATAATAAATGAAATACAAAAAGCATTCAAATCGATAAGTCAAGACTCTGTTTATTTGAGATGGGGTACACAAATAAAAAAAGTGAAATGTAATTGAAAATAAGGCAAACAACGAAACAGTTGTTACAGTCACAGACAGAAAAGCGGATTGTCTGTGACGTATCCACAGAAAAAGAAAATAAAATCTCAATTTGTTTTCTTTAAAATCTAAGAATCAAAACGCTGAAATACATTCACAACATTGACACATTCGTTACGCAAGCTTATTTTATTATCAATTATCATAAAATTATCATAAAGTTTACAATATTTGTGTAGTTATTAAATTAAAACCGTTGTACATATTTCAATTTTAAATATGGTTATACAAGCTTGACTTGAATTCTTATCTTCACGCAAGTTTACATCTACTTTAACTCCAAAATGTAAACGACTGTAAATTTAGAAAAGAGTAAATGAACAAACAAAAAAAGCTAATTTAAAAAATAAACGTTTTTTATAATTTATTTTATATTTAGATTTTAGTAAGTGCTTTTCATTACATTTTACTCAATCACCTCAACGTCCTACTTCTTCCGTTCTAACAAACAAGTTGAAATTAAGCCGATGCGCGCTTTTTATTAATTTCTAATTAAGGTTTTACAAATAATTAATTAAAATCTTTTATTATAATTACCGCGTGCTGATGCATAATTTTTTTTAAATTATTAACCGTTAAACACTAAAGTAAGCTTACCTGTACAGCTGAATTCTAAGTTTTTAGTGCTTACCTAAAATTAAAAAAAATGAATTAATTGCAATTTTATAGATTTTTTAGTTTGTTTAGACTAACATATTACTTGCTTTAAATTAAATCAATTGTATTGAATTGCTCTTAAATACATTTAAGACTCATGAGAAAAAAAAATTCAAACCAAATAATTGAATAAATAAAAAAAAATCAATTTGGTAGTAATAAAATATATAAAAAAACAATAACAGTAATACAAAAAAAATTTAACAATTGTAAGAAAATTAATATATTTCTGTATAAAAACAAATTAAAAAAATTTTAACTTTCTCGGCGGTTATTCATTGTAGAAGTATCATAAAAAGGTACAACATAAATTGCATTTCAAAAACACAACTTTTAAAAAGGGAGAAAGAAACACATCAAACGCAACCCGAAAGATACGTATACAAAGTACTTAAAATTTTTGAAACTATAGACCAATTTAAGCAAATCTTAGAGAAAAAAAATTATTGCAATCTACAGAATAGTTCGTAAAATTAAAAAATTATTTTTTGCAATCAAAAACGAACCGTCGAACCTGCCTACAAATTTGAATGCTAATGTGAAAAACGCTGTATTGGCCAAATAAAAAAAAGAAGCGTTTGGTGAATTTTAGCATCACTATAGGAGCGGCATACATACATGCCAAGACATTAAAAACTTAATGGTTTTCAAAAAGAATAATCTATTAATGTGTTATAAACATATATCTGATTTATTGTCGCAAAATTGAGATTAATGTTGAGTCAAGTCCAACAATCTTCAATTCTTAGAGTTAAAAATTGCATAAGAGTAGAAAGAGCTCTTGTTGAACCGACATACAAAATTATTCAATAAAAACACTTTAAACAAAAATATTTTGTTTTTGTAAACTGTTTATTTTATCGATGTAGATCAGTGATTCCCAAAGTGGTCTATATCGACCCTCAGGGGTCTATGACAACCTGCAAAAGGTCTACGTCAGCGATAAAAAAATTTGGGGGTTCATGAAATGAAAATGGGGGTCCACGATAGTGGATCTCAACATACACCAACATATACATTATTTATAAAGGTACTTATGAAGTAAAAAAATTATTACATATGTTTATAAAATTGTGTAAGTTGTAGGATGTAGGCATTCGCTTTGTGGTCGCAATACATTTTGAACTTGTAAAAACTTGCACATAATGATATACCAGTATCATCTTGTTACAGGCATACGCGCAGAGTCAGAGCTTCGCGAACTTGCACTGACTTGTTCAATTCGTCACTCTATAAATACGAATGTGAGACAAATACGTTTATACGTTTCCTGAATATTCAAAAGAAAAGTGCTAAGAAAATATTTAAAAAAATATAAACTGGCAGTTTATCACACAAATTATAGAGAATCAGTGTTATTTTGTTTGAGAGTGATAGATAAATTACGCCAATCATGACTTCAGTTATTAGTAGTTTCATATTCAAATCATGCAAAATTACACGTGTACTCAATGGTTTCTTTTTCGAAGTTTTAGCAATCATTATTATAATTACAGTGCAATCTCCGTAATCCGAACTAATTGCTGCAAAGAGATGTTCGGATTATTGAATGCTTTCGGAAAAATCTAAAAAAAGACGACTGTACATACATATTACGTAGTATTTTATTATTAACATACAATATGTTACCACTTTGAAAGATAAATTAAGAAAATAAGAAATCTACAACTGTACAGCTGCGTGTTTTTTGAAGAATTTCTAATACACACTCCCATTTGTTTTTTTTAATAGAATTTAAATGTTTACATATAGGAAACATATTTAAAAAAAATATTTTGAAATTAAACTACATATTTTGGCCGGTTACATAAATAAATATGTATGTGTGTCAATATTTACGACCTTGCTAAGCATTTATTATTCTTTTATAAATACATATATTTTACCAAATAACTTCACAAAAAAAGTAAAAAAATTATACTTTTGTCCATAGGTCGTTACATTGTGGGCCAATTCGGATTACTTGAATGTTCGGATTACGGAAGTTCGGATTATGGGTATTGCACTGTACATACTTCTTTATATTAAAATAAAAATTTTGTATTATTGCTACAGTGGAACTAGTGAATTTTTACACATGACAGTCGAATGTACGTAGAGATAAATCGCATAACAATTTGTTATTATTATTCGTTGTATGATATTTTATTTTAACATTGTTTGTCATGTTACTTTCAAATTTCTTTAAAGTTTCATCATATCAAAACCTTAAGTAACATTCATAACATTTCCCTTTTCACATTTATTTATAATGGCTGTAAGGCTGCCATAAAATCTAAGACCATACGATTTAAATTTGACTTTGATTTTTTAATATACAGCTGCTGGTCTTATTTTAATACATTAATTTTGCCCACAAATGACTGATGCCATGTCCAAATCTATATAGAAATGTAGACAGTACAGTGTTGATTAGTTGAAACTTGGTTTCATTCCATCATTGTCGGACAAACAATTGCCTATGTGTCTTTTATGCAACAAAGTTTTGGGCAATGACGCTATGAAACCATCTAAGCTTCAGGATCATCTGAGAAGATGTCACCCTGTTAAAATAGATCAAGATTTGAAATACTTTCAAACACTCAAAGATAAACTTCAGAAGAGACCCACGCCGGACAGAATGTTCGCTTCGACGTCACAAAGAAACGATGATGGTTTGCGGGCGTCTTACAATATCTCGCTACTTATAGCAAAATCCGGAAAACTGCATACTATCGTAGAGAAGTTAATTTTGCCAGCCGTTGAAGAGGTTTTAAAAACTGTTTTACACAAACCTGCATCTGATATCATTAAAAGAATTCCCTTAAGCAACAATACTGTTGAAAGATGTATTGATGAAATGAGTTCTGATATTGAAAGCTTCTTGTGTAATTATTTGCAAACGACCCATTTCTCTATACAATTGGACGAGTCAACTTTACCTGGTAATGCATCATTATTATTGGCATATATTCGTTTTATTATGAATCAAGAAATCTACGAAGAACTGCTCTTTGCAAGAACTTTGACAACCGACACGAAAGGTGAATCAATATTTCATATTTTGAAGGATTACTTCATTGAAAAAGCAAGACCTTTATCAAATATGATATCAGTAGCTACAGATGGAGCACCTGCTATGGTTGGACGTTATCGTGGATTTATAAGCTATTTAAAACAAAATGTGTCAGGGGTGTTATCAATACATTGCGTCATCCATCGACAACATTTAGTTGCTAAAAATTGAGTGTTAGATTGCATGAATCTCTTCAATTAGTCATTGATGCAGGAAACCGAATCCAAAGTAACGCGTTGAATACGCGGGTATTTGCGCAGTTGTGTGAAGAAAATAACGAACACTTTCATCAATTCTAGAGTGGAAATGCAAAACGGTCTAAGTGACTGTTTCATGAGTTTTGAGTTTGGTTTGTTTTTATGGTCTAAGTGCTACCGCCAATAACCCACAAAACGGTCTATGTGTTATCATAAACTTTAACGAGTGAAATCGCATAGTACAAGTGGGGGAAGGTCTAAGTCCGAGCGCGTATATTCTGCGTAAACAGTCTATGTGCCATTTTTTGTCTAAAGAGTTTAATTGAAATGCAAGCAAATGAAGACGTTGCTGCTGCTGGAAAAGCAAGCAAAAATAGGAAAAAAAGAAGTGAAAGTGTCAGACAAGAAAGAAAAAAGTTAAAGCTTGCTGGTTTACCACATACAAATTATAAGGGCAAGAAAAGATTAGCTAAAAAAGCACCAGTTGCAGAGGTAAGAGAACTATAACCTCATATTCTACGTCTTGTTGACGAAGCTTTTTATTTTAGATGCATTGCTCCTGCCGGTACCAGTGCAAAACAATCTCGTTTGATCAGAAGCTAAGAGTTTTTAACGGCTTGTACGCAACTTCCGACTATGAAAAACAAGGTACCTTCCTTCTGACTCTTATTCAGGTGGGAAAGGTGAATAGAAGGCGTCACGGAAAATACGAGGTACCGGCGGCAAGTCGTAGACAATGCTCAGTATACTACACGGTTCCGGATGGTTAGGGTGAGCACATTCAAGTATGCAGAAAAACTTTTGTCGAGATATTCGATTTAGGTCACCGAAAAGTTCAAGAACTAACCAAAAGAAAAAAACGAGGTGACCTGAAATTCGTCGATCAAAGCGGGAAAAACAGCAAACGTGTAAAATTCTCAGAGGATATAAGACAGCAAGTCAAAAAACACATAAATACATTTCCTAGGGGAGAAAATCACTACAGTCGAAGCAAATCAAGCAGGGAATTTCTAAGTCTAGATCTTAATATAAATCGTATGTTTCTTGCCTTTAAAATAAAATTTCCATACTCCATCGTTACATATAAGTTTTATCGTACTGTTTTTCACAAAGATTACCCAATGCTGCGGTTTGGCCGTCCTAAATCGGATACATGTTCATCTAGTGACAAACTGAATAATAAGATCAGAGCTACCCCATCTAACTGTCCAGAAAAGCATACACTATCTAAACAGTTGATGCTGCATCATAAAAAATCCGAGAAAACAGGGGCAATCATGAAAAAAGATGCTGCAGCCTCTCAAAGTATTGACAGCGACACCAACGTCGTATCAATCGATTTAGAGCAAGTTTTGTTCATACCCACCCTCACTCATTCCGACATGTTTAGAATCGCCAACTTTTGTGCTACAACTTTGGTGTACATATATCTGATACAGAAACCGGCATAATGTGCTTATGGGACGAGTCAATAACAGGTAGAGGAGGTAACGAAATTATCTCTGCTTTGTGGAAGGTTTTTACTATGGACCAAGAAATGTTCGTTAAAAAAAGGAAGCTTATTATTTGGTGCGACAGCTGCACAGGGCAAAATAAAAAATAGAATTCCTCTTATGCTCCTGATATATCTGGTAGCTTCAGGTGTTTTTGAACAAATAGAACAAAAGTTCTTAGTAAGTGGACACAGCTACCTCACATGCGATAGAGATTTCGCACAAATTGAAAAGAGGAAGCGAGTAACAAAATGTTTTGTTCCTTATGATTTAGAAAAGATGATCGCCAGTGCACGCCATAAAAATCCATTTAAGGTGGTGCGTTTACAAAAAGAGAATTTTCTGAATTTCCTACGAGTAGCTGATGATTACATAAATACAACGAAACTACAATTCTCTCAGGTTTCATGGATGGAAATCAGCAGAGAAAATCCAGCAGTTATTAAAACTAGGAAATCATTTAGTGAATTCGAATCATAGAATTGTGCAACGTTCTCAAAAAAGGAAAAAGGTCGAATCAACTTGCTGAAATCGTTTCGCCTGCACTAGAATGCCAAAACAGAATAAGTGCCGAAAAACTTGCAAACATTGAACTCACGCTTGATTACATACGTTTAAAACATTACCACTACTACGAGAATCTTATTGCGACGACTAAAGAGCTTCTTTCACAACGGGCATAATGTTTAAAAATTTTAGTGCACCATTATTTGTCAGTGGACTTAGAACGTTTTAGAGCTTTTTCAGTATAATATTTTTTTAATGTATCAAAGTTGTGTTCTTGTTTATTTTTTTTTCTAGAATAGGTTACTTATATACAGTTAAGAATATTAAATGTAAAACATGTCTATTATATAGTACTTCAGTTCATAAATAAACGTTTTGTTAATTTTCTCAGAACTTACTTTTTGGCACTTGGACCGTTTTGCATTTCCACTCTAGAATTACTCCTTCACACTGAAGTACGCTGGCTGTCAAAATGCTTATGTTTGACAAGATTTTTTGCACTTTTTGAGACTATTTTAGAATTTCTGGATACTAAAGATAAAATTTTAAAAGACAATTTAATGAAGTGGACAACAGACATTGCCTATTTAACAGAATTGTTTACAAAATTAAATATGGTTAATTTGCAGTTACAAGGCGACAGTCTAAATTTTATTAAAACAAAGTCCATCTTATCAGCGTTTCTTGCCAGAATTAAACTAGAAGCAAAATATTGGACGGGGTAAATTTTCCCAGTTCTCCAATTTGTCACAGACGAACTGGCAGGAAAACGACGTTTCAACCTACGTTCAACATTTAAATGTCCTCTATTCAGATTTTGAAACTAGGTTTGAGGATGTTTTGACTATGGTAATACCACCGTGGATGATTAACCCATATGATGACATAGAAGAAACGAATGTCATAATACAAGAGGAACTGACTAAACTAAGTACAAACGAAGAACTTAAGATTCAGTTTAAAAACGTATATCAGCAATTCTGGTTGCAAACCAACATACCCATTACTTATCCCGTATTATGAAGTATAGCAAGGAAATTTTAAATTTCCTTTTCATCGTCATACTTAGTGGAATGGGGGTTCCGCGCTGTTACCAATCTACTAACGAAAAAAACAGACAGACTGGACATCATTAGCCGAGGAGATTTAAGATTAAACCTTAGAAAATTGACGCCAAATGTTAATAATTAATTATTAAAGCATCAGGTTCGTCCTTCTCACTAAAAACACTTACTTATTGCTTAGTTTACTTTATGTTTATTTTATGATACGTATATTTTATATAACAGATACAAAATTTTATTTTCAGTAGTTTTAATTTAAATTGAATTAATAAATGCATAAAACTTAACAAGCGTCTTTACTTTAAGTTTTTAACACAAAACTTCACTACAGTTAGAAATTTACAAAAAATCAATATCAGGTAAGTAGGGGGTATACCCAAAACTGAAAAACATGGCAAGGGGTGTACGACACAAAAAAGTTTGGGAATCTCTGATATAGATCAAGAGGTTTTTTTTAGTTGAAGTTATTATTGCTGCGTTTTTATTCTACAAGGTGTAAAAAATAGCATTACTGTGATAGAGTTAGTCCGTCCGTGGCAAACTAAATAAAATGATTTTTTAAAGTTATCTATTAAAATTTTGTTTATAAAAACCATAACCTTCATTTTCGAAAATTGAAGTTTTTTCTATTTCTTTCTAGAAAGCTATTTTATATTAATTGAAACGCCTTATTACGAGAAAACTAATTTATATTATGAAATAGATCAAATTAAAAAGAAAACGTTCATTTTCACTATAAAATATGTTCTATCAATAGATTAAATGCAGTTGAAAGAAAACTACTTAACAATTAAACATAGAAATCTACTAATTTAGAAAAATTAAATTTCACATTTATAATAAGATCAGAAAGCAAGCGAGCGACAATATTAAATAAAGTTATTGATTCGACATAACATTATCACAGCAAACCCATCGCAAGAATGTGTGTCAAACTGAATGAAACATTTTAAATCTCTTTAGAACTTTCTCTCAATTAAAAATAAACAACCGTAACGCATTTCAAGTACAAGAGCATCTTAATCGTTACAAATAACACACGACAAATAATTTAGAAAAAATTACATAACTTGTTTTGTAAAAAAATTCTCTTCTATAAATAGCAATTTTTATAAGGTGATTGATGTGATTGAAATTAAATTAGTTAAAAATAATTAATAGTTAGAAGGTTAAAGTTTTTTTAACAATTTCTACGTTACAAATATTTTACTCTACATATTTATAGATAAAACGCGTGACTTCAATCATTTTTTGTAACGCAAAGAATACCTTTGTAATTATAGTTATATAATAGCCACCTTGACATGCCCCTTTTTAAAACACACCTAATGACTAAATCACTCGTCTATTTATTTACAATTCTTTGCTATTTTTTTTAGAAACTACAAGTAAGTTACTGCACTACTATTTACTTAACCTTGTGCTAAACATCAAACTTAAAAGGAAATTAATTTACCATCCGAGGATTGATTATATTCCTTTGGAAAAGATTTAGTTTATTTTGTTAATACTTCTACTGTGATTATCAAAGTGTAAATACCCAAGTAGAAGTAACATGTACTTATCTAATTTAATAAGATTTAACAACAAAAATTCCTGAAAACTCACAAAGTAGAAAGTTATTGTTCTGCTACTGAACTGGCCTATGTATTATATTTTTTTCTAATGTATGCTGATGAAAGAGCTGAAGGAAAACTGTGCTTTAATAATAAGTATAATATAAGTGCCTACACAGAAAAACCCAAAACATACTATTACGATGTTCTAATCAAAGATGAATGTCAATGTTATAAACACAAAACAACAACAAAGTTGTTGACGAAGAAATATTCGATACATTCTCTATAACATAAAAATTAATATTCGCAATAGTCAAACATTGTTGAACTAGTTTTAATGATGAGCTAAATTTGAATTACTAATTATAGTGTCTTAATCTTATTTCTTAATTGGTTTATAGTAATCAATATAATAACAATTAGTGGTATTATAAACGTGTTTTCAAAACCTATTTTTACGTTTGTAAAAATTTGTTTGCTTTTATTGAGGAATATTAATTTAAAAAAATATTTCAACTGATTATAACAAAAATTAAAATTTTAGAAACTATGTTGGCATAGGTAAGTAAATACGGAAAAACAAAGCCAGTAGCCAAATTATACAAGTACAAACAAGAACAGTATCGAAAAAACAGTAGCTAAAATAATACGTATTTTTAAAATATGTGTTTGCGCAAATGGTTAGTGAACAAAAAAACTACAACAAACTCACCTAAAAATGCGTTTACAAAACAGAAGAACGTTTCAACTAATGAACCATTTAAAGAAAAACATTAAATTATTGTACATAGATAACGTTATACTAATGAGAAAAAGTAAATCTGTTTTAGCCTTGTTGAAATTATATAATTTTAAGTGGAAAACCTCTAATAAATTGTTATATGATTTCATGATAAACTAATCAAAGAGACTTTAAATACCTAGATATTTAGATATGTTAAACAAATGAGCGACCAACAAGTCAGTTAGATACATAAACATCAAAATACAGAAGATATCATAATAAAAATAAAGAAAACAATATAAAACTTAAACTAGGAAGACATTTTGCAAAAAACTAATTTTTTTTTGAATTTTGCAAAACGAAATTTTTTACCGATTTGTCACAATTTCATCCAAAACTAAACGTAGATCTAAACGTTAAAACTAACGTAATGTAAATTACGTATATGTAAAAAGTTTTCAGTCCGATTCTGAATATTTAAACGAAAGAAAATGAACTGTTTTAACTATGAAATTCCGGTTTCCAAGGGTTATACTTTTATTACAATTTTCCATTTGGGATAAATCACAAGTGTTACATTGTTCAAAAGCCGAGCTTTCGTCGCACGTCACATTAGACACCTTCAGAGTCTGGAATAAACTGTTTGTTTGTTTGATGCAGCATGTTTTGAACTTAATTTACGTGTTTGGCAAATCTTTTGTTCTAAACAAAAACCGAGATTCAGAAACTATTTGAAAAGTTACAGTTTGTTATCCACAAGCTTTAATAATTATGTTATAAAATAGCATAAATAGCATAAAGAACTGTAATGAAACTAGATTGACCACAGTTCTTCCCAAAATAGTAGCAACAACAGGTCTTAATCGAACCGGTATAATAAGCGCACTTTGCTTTTAATCAATCGTATAAAACTTAGCAACTTGTTTGTGGTAACTGCGTATATATGTATCAGCTTAATTTGCGTACATTTTAGAAGATTTGTGTTGAATATGCTATTAGCTAATCGCATATTTGGAACGCTGATTAAGTACCATGTTTCTTATACTTAATTGTTTGTTTTGAAATCGGTCGTATGCATGCACCGTATCGACTTGTGTTAGTTAGTTTGTTAGACAATCTGTAGAGCAAATTTTTCTTGTTTTGGCGATCTTTTAACATTATAATTAGCACATCAAAAATCTTATTAGTTATACACCTATGACTCACTTTCTAACGTTCCGAGCTGCTGCTACCTACTTCCTTTGCATACATACAAAAAAAATAAAACAAAAACAAAACGCCAGAAAGAAAATTGACGACAAAGCATTTAAATCAAAATGCTCAAAAAAGTCTGATTACAATGTTAAGAATTTAGAAACGGGTAATTTTGTGTGAGTAAAATTTTAGATATTAACTATAGCGGTCTACTAAAAAAAAATTTCTTCCTCAAAATTTGAAATAATTTTTTTAAAAAAAAAACTTAGTATTTCTAAAGTATCTCAAAGATTTTTTTGTTGCTAAAATTAATTTGTTTTAAAAACGTCAAACCCAAAAAAGTAAGACAACAACTTTTTTCTTTCTACGTGTAGGATTTAAATTTGCAAAACTTTTTAAGTTTGCGTTAATACATTTTTTATTTGTATAATTTTTTACTTTGCCTGAATGTTTATTGTTGATTTTTTATGTTTTGTTCACTAAATGTTTACTTTTCAAACTCTTATTTATCAAATTTACTTGTAACGTTATTTTACTTCTATTTAACGAATACTTTTATGTCAAATATTCAATAACCAGTTATTTCTTCGTTTCAAGATAATATGGTGGTATTGTAAGTTTTAATGTCAGGTTACCTGTGCTGCTCTTAAAATTTTAAACTTACGTAGCCGGCGTAATCTGGAACTATTTAACCCTTTGTTTAACCTGATTTGGGAGTTACTGCATAACAACATATATTTTTAAGTTTAAATAAAGAAAAACATTTCTTAGACAAAAAACATTATTTAATTGCAACGTACTACAGAAAACTGCGATTTTAATTCATAAATATTTAATTTCACTGTCTTCTTCTTCTTTAGTTAGCTTCTCTTCATCGATTCGATGTAAGCTTTATGTCGTCGAACCATCGTTGCGGTGGTCTCCTCACGCTTCTTCTTTTTTCTGTTGAGCAACATGTCCAGCTCAATTTCACTTAAGTGAACACATTCTAGCGTTTTTCTTTGCATTTATTATTGATCAAATTTTCCTTGTATCAAACGCTTTTTTGAAATCTATAAACGCCATCTATATTTCTAAGTTATATTCGATACTTTTTCTGTAAACTGTCTAACTGTGTGAATGTGTTTTGAACTCAGTTTGTTCTGTTAGTTGATAGATTTCAAATTTTTTTTCTAACCTGTTTGTGACGATTCTTATAAACCGTTTATAGATTTTTTTACGTTGTTTTGCAGATTTGCTTAGTTAGAGACTTTTTGTTTATATAAGTCTACATAGAATAAGTCTATAATTTCCATTATGTGTACCTTATCTGTTATCTCTTGTATATCTTTTAGTTTGTAGATTTTTTTTGCTAGCATATCACCTCTCTCGTTCCTTCAGTATATTTATACTACCTTTTGTCGGTTTTTTTTTTGAAAAAGTGGCTACCCGCATAAACATTTTTTAAAGTTTAAATAAATGCAAAACAATGTTTGAACAAAAAACGCTATGTAATTGCAGCGTACAACAGAAAACTGCAGTTGTTTTCTAAATATTCAACTTTGATTCTTTCCTTTTTTTTGTTTTCCAAATACCGAACTTTCTGTATATCGAACTTTTTCTGCCTCTTCTGGCATTTCGATATATGAAAGTTCACCTGTATAAAATTTATCTTTAAATGAGCGATTCTTCTGGTGTCAAGAAAAAAAGTTATAAAGTATTGACAACAGTATGCCACGTTTCAATAGGGGAGGTGGAGAAAAAGAAGAAAAAGAATCTAGCGCGATCGTACGTCGATTATCCCGAAGTGCGTAAACAAGCGAGGGTCGAGGTAGTGCCGTATTCTCCGCTTGATTATGCCGGCGGAACTTAAATGACACTTAAATACCTTTTTGCAATTGACATCGTTAGGTATACATACGTCTGGAATCGAATCTTAACTTTAATCATTATTTTAACTTTTCGACATCTGATAAAAATGATCGACTTCTAGAACCATCTTTGGTTTATACGAATAAAACTGTTGCCTTTGCACCTTCGACTAATGCTGTTGCTGGTTCTCTTCAAACTTCGTCGTTTACTTCTTTGGCAACTACTCGTGAGTCTACTACTTGTGTTCACTGTCGTCCTAAAGCTGAGAAAGTTTTACGACCTGTTCGTTCTTTAGCTTCTCTTCTTCCAAATTTTTCTTCGGTTGCTAGGATTATTCGGCCTACTACCGACCCTTGGTCTAATTGCTAACGCTTCTGCTTTTCCTCGACGTTACTCTCGTTGGTGTATTGTGGAAAATCTGTTACGTAAACGTGTACGTAGCTCTCTGTCTGATTATTGTGTTTGGAAATTAGTTGTTCCATCAGATTATGATATTATCACCATCTTCCATCTAAGAATGATCACTGTAGTGTTAAATGTACGTTAGAAGGTCTTTGCTCTCACTTTTACTGGCCGCATATGAGATCCAAGGTTGCTGAGTATATACGGTCTTGCTGTTGCAACTCGAGACGAAACAATATTATTAAATCGCATTCTCGCTTATTGCCAGGTACTATGAAGCGTTCTAACAGTATCGTTGCTAATAGGTCTTCTACACATCTACGTAAAGATACTACACTTGCTCAGGATGTAAAAGCTGCTTCTTTCTCTTTTTTATCGAGTTTTTTGGTTTCTTCTGCTGATGCATCTACGTCTCTTTCTTTCGATCGGCGTCGCAAGCGTCGTAAATTCTAACAACGCTTCTTCACTTCGGGTTGTTGACTTTTAGCTATCATCTTGGTTCGTGTGTTTGGAATTTTGATATTCTTATAACTATCTCGTTGATATTTTGGTTGTGGTAACTCGGATGCTATCCATTTGCTTTCTTCAATTTGCCGGCACTGATTTGCTGTTCTACAGACTACCCTTCCGTATGTACATAGTTATATCCGCTTAGTCGGCGTTTTTTGGATTGGTATGTCACTTACAGGATTCTCTGTTTTGCTTTTAAATTTTGATTTTTTTCTGGGGTTTCCTATTCCGCTCGTCGGCATAAAAGTCTTGGAGTAAACTCTATCCGTCTGTCTTTTCTTCTTCTTTTGTCTTTTTGCTTTTTTTCTTCTTTCTTTTTCTCTTGGGTTGCTTAGACACTTGCTTCTTTTCTTTTGCTAACTTTTTCTTTTAAATGTTCACTGCAACTATGCTTCTTCTGTCTTTCTAAGTTTTTTCTTTATGTTGTTGGATTAGGTTTAGTGGGTTATTTGGTTATTGGGTAGGTCTGAAACTTGAAGCAGACTACCACTCCACTTTTTTGTACTGTAAGTACGTCCGCTTGTCGGTTTTTTTGGATGTGGGTAGTCATTCTTAGGGTATCTCTTCTACTACTTTTTCTTTGCTTTTTCTGAGAGTACTCTATTCCGTTAATCGGTTTTTACATCTTATTGGGACAGTCCAGCACAGCGATCGATGATCTACGAGTGTTCGATTAGCAACAGATAATCATGACGTTTCTTATTTCTACTTTTTTGTTTCCCTCTCTTAGGATTACTAATACTGGGATTTTGTCCCTGGGTTTGCTTAGGTGGGTTTTTCTCTTGTAGGGGTTACTTTTCTTATATTTTTCTTATGAGGTTTGTTTAATTACTGAGGTTGGGATTTCATTCGACTTTTAAGGCTTGTGGGTTCTTGACGCTAGTCTAAACTTCTTTCTTTTTCTCCTCTTCTTTTTTTCTCTTAGTTTCTTTGGTCGTCTATCCTGATTGGTAAAACGTCTCGTTAATCATTCATGCCCGGAATCACTTTTTGGTGGCTTTAACGAGCGCGTTTAAGTTCGTGATATTTGCCTTCTAAGTTTTCTGAAGTTTGTTTTCTCGAGCAGTATCATTTTGCTTTATGCGTCTCTAGTCCAAGTTAAGTGTGTGTGATTTTAGTGAACTTCGAAATCCTCTTTTCCTTCGTCTATCGGGTTGGGTTTTCTGTGGTTTTCGGTTCCTGGGTTGGTTTTAGTTTTCAATGTGTTTGTTTAGTTGGTGACGAACTTCATTACAAGTTCCGCGCTAAGTCATCCTTACTGCTGCGTTCGGATTTATTACAATCGTGGGTCTCACTTTTTGCTAGGGGGGAATTTCTAACGTGTAAATTCGCAATTTGGTATTATTTCGGCTGAAAGATAGGCAACTTTGCCATCACCCGTGTGAGATATCCGACCTTGAATAACATTCTTCGACTTTATGCACGCAGAGGGCGCAATAGTAGTTGACCTTCTACGGGTTTCCGGTTCATTTTTTCTTACGAGTTTGTGATGAATGTCGCGGAAACGGATTGAAATCTCCAATAAACCCGCGCGAATGTTGCATTCGTAGAACGAAGTTGCTGAATATTTTCTAACCAAAGTCATAGAGTAGGTTAGTATTTACACGTGGTGGATGGTTGCGACGTACCGACTAATTTTGGTTGTTTTAGCTTTCTTTCTTTCTGTCTTGCTTCTTATGGATTAACGGAGTCGTTAGTTTTGCTTATGAATTAACAAAGGCGCAAATTTCTTTTGGGTGATGTAATCCGACTGATGGCGTCCTATTGTATACTTTGAGTTCGCCGAGGATCAGTTTGAAGTGGCGCCACGTGCGAATAAGTATTCCTTAACTAGTTTGTGACCGAAAAGGTATTGATGTATCATATAAGTTCCGCCAGCATAATCAAGTGGAGAATACGGCACTACCTCGACCCTTGCCTGTTCACGTACTTCAGGGTTATCAACGTACGATCGCGCTAGACTGCGTGCATAAAGTCGAAAAATATTATTCGAGGTCGGATATCTCACACGGGTGATGGCAAAGTGGCCTATCCTTCAGCCAAAATAATACCAAATTGCAAATTTACACGTTACAAGTAAGTTCAAAATAAAGTTATTTGATCAAAAACATTGGGTGATTAAAATGTTGAAAAGAAAAGTCAATTATAAAATATACGGTCAAAACTAAAGATTCCATTTGTACTCACTCACCCCAAATTTTTTTAAATCATTTTGTGCATTTTGTTTTTATGTTTACAAAAATGTAAAATGCCTTGTTATAACAAAATTCATAAACTTACTTACATTGTCATTATTTTAAGATTTAATTTGTTATATTGAAACATTTAAATAAGAACATTAATTTCAGTAAATAATTCTGAGGGTTCCTTTAAATTGGCGAATGTATTTAAAACATTGAATTACTTTCAGTTAAGATGCTAACAGAAAACCGTATAAAAATTGAAATAAAAATATTAAAACAATTATACATTTTTTTTGTTATAACAATAATAAATGATTCAGTAAACAAAAACATAAACATTTTAACTAATTTCTATGTATTTGCTTTAAGTAACCAATTAATATTATTTAAAAACTTAACTTAGGTATAATTGGTAAATATAGTTTGTATAAAAATTTAAAAATATATGTAAATTAGTAAAATAGCAGTTAAAACTAAAAAAGAACAATATTTAAAAACCAGTTAATTTTTTATCAAAATTTGAATCCCTGTAAGCTTTACAGTATAAAAAAATTTCATTATTATTTTACTGCGTTAAACAGATATATAATATAATAGTTTAAAATTATTATTAAATAATCAAAAGTTAAAACAAATTTTGCTGATATTTTACTTTAAACCTCAATTAAAACAATTAAAATTCCTAATTAAATTTGTATTCTTAATTTCATTATAAATTTTATTTAGGTACATATAAGTAATTTGTCAAATGGTAATTTAATAACGTTACTTTTAGACTTTCTAATTCTTTTCGAAACGAGACTTTGCTAATTATCTTAAGAGACTTTCTTTTAATTGTATTTACAAAACTATTACCATAAAATGCTAAAGTAATTGTGATTCTTTGATTTATTTGAAAAATGTTTTTATGATTGTTAAAAGATTTGTTTTAAATATAATTAATTTTTAACTTGACAATAAATATTTTTTGTATTTATTTAAATCAGTGTTTTTTAATAAGCATTTTAAGCGCTTAAAATAAAAATGAATTTTACATTTAAAAAGTTTGTATTTAAGACGATTATTGCTGCTTTCATTAATCATATTTATACATAGGTGTTATTGTACTTCATTATTTAACAAATATTTAATTTTTTTGACAAATAGTTTTGGTATCGTATTAGCATAGTAAGTTTATAGTGAGATATTTTTTAATTTTACGAAAAATTTACACAATGTGACTGTTTACTATCAATCTAACAATAATTTTAAACCGTATTTAGAATTTAAACAAATCAAATGTAAATGACAATGTCTTAAGTTACAGAAATAACAAAGATGACACTTTTTTTGTAGATTGTTAACACACCATAGTAAGTAACATGAAGTAAAAATTAGGATACTCGCAAAACTATTTGATAAATCTGTAAATAATTGTACATAAAAAATATACAAGGTTACTAGCAACAAGGATCATTAACAAATAATAAGTATTTAACCAAAAACGTTATGTCCAAACAACTACACTATGTTTTTTCTCATTACTGTTTTTGTAAGTTTATGTAAATGGTAAAAATAAATAATAATTTAATAATTTTAATTTTTAGATAAGTCACTAATTTTACTCATCTATAATAAATATTATGTGGCATCAATGTATATTAGTGATTAATCGATACTATGGAAGCGGAAATTGTACTCTATTTTTCATTTAACTATGACGACAAAGCATTTATATAACATTAAAATCATTTCCATAAATAATTTTATAAAAATTCGCATTGTTTATTTATTAACGTAAATACGTTAGTGTCAAAAATTAACTAAATGTTAAATATTAAATCATAAAGCAATTACTTAATTGTAGGTAATATTTCTCAAAAATCTTTATAAAACTGAAAATCAGAAACAGGTAAACAATTTTACATGAGAGAATGTGTAGTTCTTAGAATAACAGCTTAATTTAATTACTTCTTATGTGACAAGATGTATTTGTATTTGTTTTTATTTTTATTGTCAGCAAATTACTGAAAAGAAATGCGTAGCTCTTAGAACAGTGAATTAAACAACATATAATTATTTTTGATTTCATTTTATTAACGACGTCAACAAACTATTTAATGCAACAGGTTCGTAATTTTAGGTTTACTTGACTCAAAATTCAGGTTCATGTTTTTTTGAAGTTTTATTTTGACGTTTTTGCTTGTATTGATGCTATAACTTCACATTCTAAATTAACAACTTGTTAATCAGGTACACGCTGTATCTATTGCTGCTTTCTAACCAATATACATTTATTTGTTTGTTGTTTAATATTGAGTTTTGTTATCATTCGGTTATTGTTATCAAAAAAGTCCCAATGCGATTATATTAAGCGACGTGCGCTGTGTTAATTTTTGTTGTTGTTGTCTGGTTTGTAATCCTTAAACTGAAAACGTCTATGTCATCTAATTAAATCAGTAAAAAATTCTTTATAGTAAAATTACCATCAATAATTATTTTATTGGTACGCAATTGTTTTTGTAATTGCAGAACGTTATTAAGTAAAAAAAAAATCGGGTGTGTATCATTTATATTCAAGAACGTTTATACCAGAAAAACAATACGTTCTTTGTTGAAGTATTAATTAATTTAAGTTTATTGCAAAACATAAAAGTAAAAACAGTATGTCTTGTGGTTTAGACTAAGTTTTACTTTGTGTTTAATTTAGTGTTTTAACATAATGTCCGCGTTGTTTTTTACACTTAACCGCATCGTGTTGTTTGTCAATCTAAATCAATTGAGGAACTATGAGATCACGTACCATAAGCAAATATTAATTTAAAAAGCAATACTTTTTCTAGGTATAATTTAAATATTAAATTGTTACAAAAACCAACAGTGTAATCAAGAAATAAGAAAGAACGTAGTAATTTAGTTTCTCTAAAATGTTAGTGAGCTTGATGAAGTATTAATTAGCATTGTTTTTTGTAACAAATATTTTTAATTATAAAACACTGTTATTATCCAACCTAAACATAAATTTAATTCTTATTATTAAAAACCTTAATTACTTGGTTTTTGCATATTGAATATTAATTTTAAATAACAAACATGCTAAACCATAACAATCTAAGACCGCTTTTTCGTGACCTGTACTAATACGATGTTGAGCTGACACTGTGCTTTTATCCTATTTCATAATTACTTTAAGCTTAAGTTATTAATTTTTCAATGTTTTATCGTTAAAAACATTTTTGTTTTATTATAGGTCTCGACCGGAAAAGCCTTTAATCATACTTTGACCTAATTCGTTAATTAAATTCTTAAAAATTATTGATTGATTAAAGGAGTTAAAAAATGATTATTTAATGTGTAAACCTAAACTTATATGTTTATATTTTTAGAAACATTGTGTGATGTATCTAAAAAGATGCAATTAAATTATAACAATAAACAATATGAAGCGATTACGGAAGAGAAATATCAAACACATCAAAAGTAGATTTTTTTGTGGTTTCGAATATGCTCAAAGCCTTATAATAGAAAAAAGCCCTAACATCAAATTACTTACGGTTCTAACTTGGCGTAAACAATCACTAACGATCTACACATAGTTTTCCTTTGTATTTTCAATGAAACGTTAACTTAAGGGACGTAAACTTTCAATTTCAATTTAATTTTCGCCTTTTACCTAAAACGCAAGAATACATTTTAATTTAATGCAAAAGTACTCAAAAACAAATGGTGAAGGTATTTAATTAAAAATGGTTCTAATGAATTTTATTGTAAATTTAACTAAAGTTTCTGAACCTTTAAAAGGGTTTTGTAGTAATCATTTCTGTACTTTAGGCATTGAAAACATTTTAGAAATTTTCTCTACATATGTGTGCAAGGTACGCTTGAAGTGTAGATTGAAAAAAAACAAACCTTGGTGGGTTTTGTTTCACAATGTTTAATTTACCCTAAATTAGGTTACGCATATAAGTACTTATTCCATGCTTTTATTTTAACGCAGTTTCTATTATTTGTAACAGTAAAAGTGCTATTTAAATTAGTGGTTATTCATAATTAAATCAAATTAATCATGTTATGTGGTAAAATTCAAATTTAATATTTTGTTTTAAAATTGAACTTGTTAAGTAGCGTGTAGATCTTTATAGTTCTCATAGTTGTCTTTAAGAACCCCTAAAGGTCCCCGAAATCATTCAAGGAGTCTTTGGAAAATTTAAATTGATTTGGAGGTCCTTGAACGTCATGGAATCCGCGCAAAATTCAAAAAATTGTGACATTTTCATTAATGTGGAAGTTAATAGTTATTTAACCAACAAGGTTGGTAATGAAAGCAATTAATAATCGAGACATTTTCACGCGCGAGCGAGCGCAGCGAGCGAGAGCGTTAATGTTGTCGAGATTATTAATTGCATATTATCAAACAAGTTGGTTTTTAAGTTTTTCCGTCGATCGTATCTTATTAATTTTTTGCATTTACTTATAATTTTATAATTTTATCTACTGAACAATTGTTTTATTTTTGTATCAACGGTAGTGGGATTTTTAAGTAATGGGAATGCTGTATAACCTCAACGCGTCAATTAAATTTTAATCGGATTGATTATAATTAGTTTTGAAAATATCAATGATTGCAAAATTTTTTATGTGATTAACAGTATGCTAGAAAATCGAAGAAAATTACATCTCGAAACATTAAAAAGTTTTCTTTATCAGCCGAAAGGTAATCGTGGGATTGTTTTATTTGTACACAGAAGCTGCACTTGATGTAAAAAGCAAATCAAAATTATTTATAAAGCAAATAAAGTGTTTATACGTTTAAAAATGGTTCATAAATAACGAATATTGTTATTAGGAATAAAACCAGGAAACATTAAAAATCTACGGTAAAAACAATGGTAATTTTAATACATATTTACTTCTGTAGATAAGAAAGTTTTAACAATAAACATTTTAGTTTGGAAAATGTAAGTGAATGTTAATTACAACGGTGAACCAGATGTCATAAACAAATTCTTACGACAGATTGATTGGGTTTGAGTACAAAAAATGCCATAAATTATAGTTTAGTGTTGTCGCTAATGAATGATGGGGGTTTCGAATGATGGCTTTAGAGAGAAGAAACTAGTTCACCTACTTATAAATTAAATATATATTTTCTATATTGATTGTTGTGTTACTTTTGTTTATAACAATATTTACGTAATGGCAATTTAAAGAAAAAAATCTGGTATGTACACACGAGAAATTCATAATCGTTTGTTCGTATTATAGATTTGTCATATTAACCATAACATAATGTGCCACATTGTAGTTTTTAAATGAACAGCATGCAAAAAGCTGAATTTTAGTAACACAATTGTTTAGTAAATCTTTTTAGTTTATGATTTACTATAAAAATGCTGTTCACTAACTTATCGATACAATTTGAATCTGATAAAAGTTCATATGTAGTTTAACAAAGCATAGTGAGCAATGTTTTACAAATTAGTGCAAATGGCAGAGAAGTAGTTGCTTAGATGAAGAAGGTAATGTCGAAGAAAGTAACGATAAGTCAATGCTCTTTGTCTTATTTTTATAAATACGTAATGTTTTTGGTATGTATGCAAAAGAAGTACACGAGTATCACTACAACACAGTTATATAATAAGTATTGGTTTATACAAAATATACGTTGTTATTTATGTAATAAACTAAAATCTATTTATGATTATTTTTATATACCATTTCATATAACATACAAACATCACAACTTTGATATCAAAAAGGCTCCGCAAAAGCAACTGAAAATCATCGATAAAAACCAATTGACAATTCCTGTGCTCATAAAATAGTCAGATGATGTAGACCACAATTATTGTTAATAAGGACTTTATTTATCAGCTTCTTTTAGCATCTTGGTAACTCCAAAGTATATCATTTTGTTTTCATTTTAGTGATCAGGTTACTTAACCTACAATTATTGGAAATGTTTACTTATAACACGGGTGAATTTTTTAATTTATTTTTTATTTAAAAACGTTAACTAATACAATATACGTAACCTTAATTCTTTTCTACGATTTTATTGGTTAGAAAAAATAGAGCGTTAATAGAAATTCGTTGATTTCATTGGTTTAAAAGTAGTGCGGTAATAGGGGCTATTACCGCACTACTTTTGATACATTATTATACGTTAATACAAGTATTAATAAACGATCGACGGAAAAATAAATAACAATACATAAGCAATTTTTACGTCTTTACTAAAAAATATATATAGACAAGTACAATAAAATACAAGTAATATCAGACATCCATACAAGTTTATACAGGAACGCAATAAAACCGATACCTGCACAAACTAGTCTATAATATCAATTATAAAAGAATCGTGCATTTAATGAAACATTTAAGTCTATTTTATGCGTGACGTGAAGTGCATAAAACAAATTTTCTTAGTCTTGGACAAAAAGAAGTATATTTTGTATTGTTACGCAGATCGCGTACTTTCATTACGTAAGTATATTTGAATAAAACATATTTTCAATTTAAATTTATTTAAGCAAAGTTATACTTTTGTTTAAGTTGATTAAAAATTATATATCACAGTTATCAGTACACTAATCCCGTAACATTCATTAAAGATTTCTTTTTTATTAAAAACTTAAGGAGGGATTGTAAGTTTTTCTAAGACAGATGTGTTTCTAAAGAATATATTATTAATGATTCTGTAAAAGAAGTTAAACATATTGGGTTTTATAATTTAATATAATGCACCCTAAAAGTTAAAGCTTACTATTTTATGTTTTTGCTTACTTTCGCGAATAACCAAATCTGCGAGTGCTTGGAATTATTGTATATTACTGTATTATTATATTCTGTTACTCCATTTTTGAATTATTTATTTCTTTTTAATTAATTGTTTAATAAGTAACATTTACATAAAATTTTATCCTTACATCTAAAATAATTAATTCGATAGAGCGTTACAATGCAGCATCCATTTAAAAAAAAATTGTTGTAACTAACAGTGATTTGTTGTAAATAAGAATTTTGATAAACTTTTTTTTTATATAACAGTGTGAGTTAGCCGAAGAAAAAATGCAGACAATACAGTGTTGAATATATAAAATATGACTTTATTCCGTCACCAGGAAATAGTACACTCCCCATGTGTTTTCTATGTAATAAAACGATGTCAAACGATTCTATAAAACCTTCTAAACTGAAGGATTGCAAAGTCCGGAAAGCAGCCCTCTACTGGTGAAGAACTTATTCTACCCGCTGTAAGTGAGGTAATACGCACCGTGCTGCACAAACCAGCTTTCGATACTTAAAAGCTTCTGAATTCTCTATACAGCTTGACAAGTTAACATTACCAGAAAACAAAGCTTTATTTTTAGCTTATGTGAGATTTGAAAAAGGAAAAAATGTTCCAAAGAATTGTTATTTGCTAAATGTTTGGAAACTGATACGAAAAGTGAAACGTTATTTACTGAATTAAAAAGATTTTTTAAGTAAAAGCTGTACCCTTAAATAATATCATCTCAGTTGCTACTGACGGTGCTCCGGCAATGGTAGGACAACACCGAGGCTTTCTGGCATACTTAAAACAAGCTGTACCAAATATTTTATTGATACAGTATATTATTTAGATTGCTTCTATTTGCTCTTTAATCCAGTGTTGGAATTCCTGGAGGGTAAAGACAATGAGTTGCGACACAATTTAATTACCTCAAGAAATGACATCGTTTACATAATTTATCTGCCAGATTGAACAATAGTAATTTAAAATTTGAAAGTATAAAGTGACATATTAAATGTAATCATAGCTAAAAGTGTAATATCTGCGTTTGTTGCAGTACAAACAAAACTTAGGAAGAGGAGAATGTTATTAGTTACCAAATTTTTCAAAATTGCAATTTAGAGATGAAGATTGCTTTGCTTACTATAAACACTTAACTGCGCTTTATTTAAACCTTAACTAAAAATTTTAATACATTCTTCACTTGGATATTTCAGACCGGGTGTTGAACCCTTTTGCAAGTAGTCAAACTTAGAACACAAATACAGATGAATACATACTATAACAGAAGCAACTTAGTGAATTAGCTACAAATGAAGAATTGAAACCAATGTTTAAACAAGAATACGACATCTTCTGGTTACAAAAATAGATCTAAATTTTATATTCAGCATTATGGGTTATTATACAAAATCTGTTGATTGCTTTTCCGATTTTCCATTTGGTAGAACGTGGATTCAGTGCTGTTATGAGCCTCATCACTAAAAAAAGAAACCGACTGGAAATTACTACTTGTGGGGATTTACGGTTGCTACTAACAAACATTGTATTTTAAAACAAAAGTTATAATTTTAATAAACACTTCTTCAACAAAATGTTATATTTATATTTTTTACATCACCATTTACCATTCAAGACATCAAAATGAAATTTATAATTTTTCTATTCTGTATTTATGTAGTTTTTTTTACTTAGGGGTCTGTGGACAAGTTTGAACTATCAAGAGGAATCCATGGGACAAAACAGTTTGGGAACCTAAAGTTGATATTTTTGTTTAATTTAAATCAAGTTATTTTAGTAAGTTTAATTTACTAACTTGTCATAATAACGATAAACGTTATTATAACGTTGAAAAAACAAACGCAAAACGTTAAAAATAGCCAAAGAACAAAAAACATTTGTGAATATGACATATATACATACACAATCAAAAATTTTTAAATTTTTTAAAATTTTATTTGAAGTATTTTTACGCTAATGAAACAAAAATATAAGAATTGAAATTTACAAAACGACAGAATAATCTTCATCTATACATAATTTAGATTCTACTAATAATTTTCGAATACCTAAACAACCAAAGTCTTTTTCAGTAACATAACATTTAACATCAGCTTTATTTCATTGGTTTCAAATGGTATCAAATATTTAAAATATGATTTTATTTAGGCGCCCTTAAACTAGACATAATTATTATTTGCCAAATAAAGTTATACAACTTTTCCAATTGACAGAGCATATGACCAAAATCCTGATAGAGAAGATAAAAATACACCGCAAAATTAAGGAACCATTCATACATTCCAATTTATTTAAAAAAACGTGTATTTTTGAATTCATTAATTACAAGCATAATCTTTATGGTTATGCATTTTGTATAGTTTAATCCATCTTCTTCATTTAATCTCAAAATTATAGCAACTTTTTATAAGTTGTATGTTTTTCCATTAATTAAACCTCATTTCTAAAATATACTGACTTCCAGAAAAACACCTAGAACTTGTTAAACGATTTTATTGAAATTTTTAGGAAACGTCTATTTTCATGAAACAAAGTGATGATTAAAATTTGAATAAAATCTAACCACTAGTTTTTTGTTGTTTCCATAATAACATAGTAACAATAAATTTGAAGTAGTAGACCATTTAGTAATCCTTAAGTTTGCAAATTATTGTTGTTTGTTCACAATTTTATTCAGAACTTGATAACAATGCCGAGAGTACGTCAACATTAACATTTTGTCCAATTAAGTGATTTTGAACGTGGCCGGACTTTCGCTAAGAGAAATTGCTCGTCTTGTAAACCGAAATGTTTCATCGGTATTGAGATGTTGGTCCAAATGGACCGAGAAAGAGGTTCAACATCGTCGCTGTGGATCTAGACGTTCTCGGAGGACTACAGATCGCGAAGAACGTCGCTTAAGAGTTTTGGCCACAAAAGACAGATTTTCAACAACTCGATCAATTGCAAATGATTGAATGAGAGGTATAGAATTCAGAATGTCAATGTCATCTGTTTATCACCGCATAAGATGTTATGGGTTGCGTTCATATCGTCCATTTTTATGTCTTCCTCTTACACCACTTTACAGTCTACGCAGACTAGAGTGGACCAACGAAAAGGTTAATTGGGCGCAAGAATGGCATCAAATTGTGTTTAGTGACAAGTCCCGATTTTGCTTGTGGGCCCACGATGGTCGTAGGAGGGTCAGACGGATGCGTAAAGAACGTAAAAATTCAACATTTTTTGTGGAACGCAACACAGCCCTCACTCAAGGAGTTATAATATGGGGTGCAATATGTCATGGTAGCAGATCACTCTTGATCTTTTTTGACGGCAACCTAAACGCAGCTGGTTACATTGCTAAAGTGCTACAACCAGTTGAGCTTCCATATCTTCAGGGGTTGCAAAATCCCATTGTCCAGCAGGATAATGCGCGCTTTTATACGGCAAGGGCTACAACACGGTTTTTAGAAAAAGCTAATATTGCCGTCCTCCCATGGCCTGCTCGGTCGCCTGATTTGTCGCCCGTTGAACATGTATGGGATATGATTGGTAGACGATTGGGTAATTTACCACACTCTCCAGATAACTTATACTCCGGCTACAGATTCAAGAAGCTTGGGACGATATACCACAAGCAGCTATACATCACTTGATTGATAGCATGTCAAAACGTCTAAATGAGTGCATTACAAATCGTGGCAGAGCAAATCATTATTGAAAAAACTTTTTAAACTTTTGTTCTTTTGTTTTTAAATTTTAATCTTCATTTTGTTTTATAAAAATAGACGTTTCCTGAAAATTTCAATAAAACCGTTCAACTTCTAGGTGTTGAAATTTTTTTTGGAGTCAGTATATAAGTATGCATTGGTTTTTATTTTTTTTATCAATAGATTCAATAATTGTCATTTGTGCAATGCGTCTGTTTGCAATGCAACGTGTTATACAAAATTTAAATTGTGATGAATGTATTAAAATTGTAATTTTGTTCAATAAAGGATTAAGAAATCGCAAGCTTGGTGGAAGACATGGAGCGTCTCATACAACGGTTGGTAGGGTTCTGCGAAAGTTTGTAGAGACCAATAATCACGCTAGAGAACCTGGCCAAGGCAAACCACGAGCTACTAATGCCGTGATACACCAATTTTGATTGCTTCGGAACACTAAAGAAACGGTTCACTACTGCATGAAGTCCCCAAATATAACATGCTGAGGTTCATAGCATTGCTGTTAGTCAAAATACCATAAGAAGTAAACTTAGTGCTTCAAATTTACAACCTCGGGTAGCAGCTACTGGTCCCAGATTGTTTGTAGACCACCGAAGAAACAGAATGGTTTTTGGAAGAAGACATGTGGGTTAGAAAATTCATAATTGGGGAAAGGTTTTACTTACAGATTAATTAAGAAGGCCAAACGAAGTTCGTGAGATAAAAATCATAAAAGTGTAAAAATTCCAATAGTTAGATTAAGTTTTTTCTTTACCTTTTTAATGTTGTTGTCGCAATTTAATTGTTGGTATATTTTTTGGGTCTCTCCCAAACACAACATAATTTGATTTGCTGATATTTCAAGTCAGTAAATTGGATTCCATGTATTTCTTAAAAATTAAGAAATTAGATTTTATTTTGTTGCCGTATTCTATGGAAGTGGGAGCATCATAGATTAGGCAGGTACCATCTGCATAACAAAATAGCTTTCTTTGCAGTGGTATAGAATAACTCCTTACGGAACCCCTTGTTTTATGTATTCAGTTTTGCTTAGTATTTCTTCTATTCTGACCATTTGTTTTTCATTACTTAGGTAGTCTGCAATTAAAAGATTAGCTTTGCCTCTTATGCTTGTTTTCTCTAGTTTATGTAAAAGTGTGTTATGATCCACAGCGTCAAAGATTTTTTTCAAGTCTATGAAAAGTCCTATTAATTTAATACCATTATTTATTCATTTATCAAGTCCGTCACTGCAGCGTGGGTACCTGTGTGTTGACAAAAGCCATATTGATTCCGGTGTATAATGTGATTCAAAAAGTGTGTTATTCTTCTTCTCTTTTTTCAACTATCTTTAAAATTGTATCTACGATAGAGATAAGTCTATAATTTGTCACTTCTATGGTGGCACTACTTTTATAAATCAGCGACATTTATTTACAATGATTGCTACGCTTTTGGCTATCTGTGGATCACATTTTTTAATTATTGTAACAATTTTATTATTAAAACTAATTTATTTATACTAAAAATATGTACACGTTTATAACTAACCGAACTAATTAAATCTAAGGATATTTAATAAAAACACTTACACTATAATTTATGTATAGCACTATCACTTACACGAAGATAAAGTTCGCGGATAACTTCAATTTATTTAAACACTAACGCTTGTTTACATTAAAGTCACGTAGAAAGTTATACACCGTAGATTTATCGCACACGCATTAATCACTTATTTATTTAGATTTACGGGAAATAACCGACCTCTGATTTGTTTGAACCGCATTTATACACATTTTGGAAATCCTTCGCGAATGTTTCATATCTTTTGGGAAACGTTCTGGAAAATAAATAACAACTTCGTGAAATCTCTGGAACTTGAGAACAATTTCTTGAACGTTTCATTATGTTTGCATTTATTTCATCATGTCTGGGGTTTGTAATCGCTTTAAGGATGCTGGTTATTTCCAGAGTTTTCAGTATAAAAATAAATGTTAGAAATATGCTGCCGACTGGTGATGAGCCTTCAGAAAGCTGGGCCGTTCACGTAACTTTTGCATATGTTTTATTGCCGTTTCTTTATGTCTCTTGTGAGTTCTTCTTCAATGTTAGTAAAGTAGCTATTATATGATGGGTCTCCCAACGTTGAATTCGTTTTATCGGTTTTCTTTGTTTTATTTTCCTAGTGTCATACATTATTTTCTTGTTTAATTTTTAGAATTGTTTGTGATTAGTGCCAGCAGATCCACAAGACTTACAGTGACCTATTATCGACGTTTGTTGTCACTTTTGAGACATTCAAAAAAGTGAGATAAGAAGTTAAACTTTGACTATTTTTCTGTTTAGAAAAAAAACAGTGAACACTTCTTGTAATTACTTTTGCAAATTAAATTTCACAAAAAGGGAATTTTTAAAGCGTAACCGCATCTCCCGAAACATTATTATTTGCTAATTATTGGAAAACTGTCAAGTAGAATGTCATTTTTTTTGCGTAGCATGTATGTATCATAAGTAGGGGATTACAATTTACATTTGGAGTGTGTGTGGAGTGCCGGAAGTGAAAAGATAGTGGGGGTGTGCCACTGATACTGTTAATTTGGTTACCCCTCCGTATTGTCGAAACGGGTTTTTGTAATTTTTGATATTATTCTTTGTTGTAAATATACTCACAATCCAAAGTTTTCAAAAACTAAATTGTTTCTTTAAACTGTAAATATTAAGTATAAATTATACTTAATAATAATTAATTAAATTGCACAACAAATTTAATATTAGAAAAAACATTACTTTTGTTGTTTTTTACATTTGAAAGTGTTACAAAATAAAGTCACAACAAATTTTAAGTAAAAAAGCTTTATATAATCAACGATTTCATCATAAAAAAAACATTAGTTGTCTATAACTATTGAATGTAATAGTACTTTATGTTTAAACTAAAATTAACGAAAGGTCAATAAGTTAAATGCAGATTATCTTACTTTTTCTTCATTCAGTGATTTTTCCCATACGTTTAATAAATAGTTTGTATGATAACCAATACAATATATAACTGTAATTGTCCGACATGATTAGGTATTAAAATTCAATTGGCAATGCCGATAAATTTTAAATATATTTACATACCTTTGTTAACATAATTGCAATCAGTTGTATTAAACCAAACAATTTTTGCAGCAGCATAAGCATTCAAACTACGGCTGCAAGAATTTCAAACAATTTCCTACGCAAATTTTCATCGCTTGTAAAATAGTTAGTATTCGATGTGCAATAGTTAAGAGGAAACATCAACAGTTCATGTTATTTATTCTTTGAGTAACCCAAACAAAATTTTGCTGTATTGTAAATGTACCGTTGATATTTATTTTTATGTTTGTTCAATTTTAAAAAAATATCAAAGGGAAGAAATATAACATTTTTGTGACATGTCTCTACGTAGACGGCGATTCAAACGGAACAAAATAAACAAAGTAAAAAGTAAATGTCAACATTGATGATAAATTGTAAGCTTGGGTACCACTGTTAACCGTTTTATGTAAATTGAATTTATGTAACACATTTTTTTCTTATTTCAAATTATTGCAGCTTTGAAAAGCAATATTAAGCGTAGTTTGACTATAGCGATACAAAAACTCCACATTTATTTTTTTTTTCAATTAAGAATAATAATTAAAACGCAAAAACCTAAACTAATTTAGAACGTAAATAAAATGTAATTAACAATAGTTTTTTTATTATAATTTTATCCATTATCAAGCTTTAATAATTTGGTTTTAATTTGATTTATTATACAGCATACTGGTTAGACCGTAATTTATTTAATATAACAAATACATGTGTACAATATTTATAAAAAAAATATATTTTTAATAATTGTTAAATGTAGATAGCTCAGCTTCTTATAGCAAAATTTTAGGACTATTAACCATATGTATAAAGAGTTATCAATTCATTTACTCTATTCTACTCTATTTAATTCAAAGTAAAACTAAGGATTGCATTTTAAACATTTCTAAAAAGGATAAGACAAATCACTTATGGTAAAACATTATATGTTGATTAGACAATAGTTGTACGACTAATTTATTAGAAAAATTAAAAAATCGTTAATACAAATAGTACTCAAGGATTATTTCAAGTAATGCATTAATAAAAATTGTATCAAAAGAATTGTAAAGTTTACAGCAGATTGAAATGGTGTAAGTAAAAAAAAGTAGAACAATGTAACAACGAGAATTTAATACAATGTTACAAAAAAAACCTAACTCATATGATATTGCAGTGTAAGAAATTGTCAGAAAAGTATTTGAAATGTAATTATTCAAGAAATGAAATTAATAGCTAAAGCTAAACAAATAACATGTACGATGCGTGTCCACAAACGCCTTGCCCCTTGCCTTCTTTACCACCCGCTTTTTGTTTTTGAAAAACTCGATCGCAAACTCTAAACTACAATGTTTATTAACAGTGAGCGAAATTAACTTTTATTATTGTTTTTAATAGTGACCAAAAGTTGTCATTTCGGTTCAAATAATTCATATTAAAAAGCTTCCGCAAAGCCATCTAAGTTAAAAAAATGAAATTCTTATGATTAATTGCGAAATCTGTAAAACAGGCATAAGGCACTTAATATAATTAATTTTTACCAATTTAGTTATGTTATAAAGTTCATTACATATGATTTTTTTCGAAATATAAAATGACGTAAGGCACGCGCAAAAGAAAAGCGTTGTAAGTTTTAATTAGTGAAGTTGAAAGATCGCGCTTGTTCTTGGTTACGAATATTCAATTCCAACTGTAAGTCGTAAGACCTTAAATGTAAAGACATACAAATATCTCTAAAGAGATTTTCTAAGAACCAACTAACGTGTTTTCGAATATTAAGTCCTGTTCTTTTTGATATATCATCGTGCAAAATTTTAAGTTATGCCACTGTTCTAAAGAGAAGAAGGTGCTCAGAAATAAACAAGTTTCTCTTGTAGATCAAAAAATGATCGGAGAAGTGAATATTTTTTCACTAGAGCTATAAGAAAGAGATTACAAATGCAAAAACAAGTTAGAAAAACCGTCAATCAGCTATACCACCGTGACCGCAGATAAGTCAAAAAAATACGTTATCACCGTGTGATAATAACGTAAGTGACGATGAGTTTATTCAAAATCAAAATTAAATCAGTCGAAGACGAAGCAGTTAAAGTCACTCCCAATAAAATTGCCAAAGATGAATCTAAAATAATTTTCATCGGCAACGATCAAAACTAGAGAACTTAATGGCAATTTATCTCTTAAGAACAATAGCACTCTTACAATCGTACAGATGCAGAATACAAATGTATTTTTATTTAACCCTGGTATATTAACTATTTTATTGGCTATAATAAAATAGACACGAAAAACACTACTTAAGCAAGCAAAATCCTTAAATTGCTAGCGTTGTGCAGTTGTAATATTTGCAAAATTTGAGATTTTTCACCTATAATTCAATTGGAAATTCAATTTCAAACCGAGAAGTTTCAATATTCGGTGGAAGGTGGTTCACCGAATACTTTGATCGATTCTATTTGATTTTCTACTTAAACACAAAATAAATAAATTACAAATGGGAAATTCTGTTCGTTGAAGCAAGTTTTTGGCAAACATTAGAAATTACGTGCAGCAAGATAAGTCAGGGTCGCTATTTACATGCCTATTTAACAAAAGTGAAGAGATGCATCGATTCATAATTATATGAATCATATCCCGCTAAAGGTAATTTAAACAAATGATACAGGTAGATACAAGTGTTTTTCTTTTGTATAATTAAGATCACTAATTAATCTTTACTTTCAGTCGAGTACATTATACCGCCTTCAGCTTTATTCGTAATTGAAAAATTGTTGTGTACGTTGACTGTATTTCCATTGAGTGTTTTTAAATTGTAAACTTAGTCTAAGCCAGAGTTTGACAAACACCCGTCGATGAATGTAAGTCTACAATATTTGCAAATTTGCAAGTTTCGAGAGTAAAACCAGTGATGTAACTAATATCCATCTCTTGCAATAAGGAACATTTGGTCTGGGGTAAGTCTTTTATTATGAATTTAATTAAACGTTTACTGCTAATTCTTTCTAACTATATTGCCTTATTGTTTTGAAATTATGTAACCGCTACTTTTTTGTTTCTTGTTTTGTATTAAAACAAATAAATTATGATTTTGATATCGTTTGTAGTAACAATGACATTTGTTATTGATTGAGAAAAATATATATATAAACTATGTTACTTTCGCTTGTTGTCTGTTGTTTACTTTTCTCTTAATCCCTGTAATAGGGGTCAGACGTACTCTTGGTGTTTTCGAGCCGAGGATTTTGCCAGTAAAACGGAGTGCCGCGTATTTTTTTCTCTTTTCTATTTTAACATTCTCAACTGCGCCCACTCACTTACATCTTCGCTAACAGTAGTGACGTAGTTTTTACCAACACTAGAGCAAAAAGTTGACAAAATTCTAAAACTATGGTTTACAGATGTTTTGCCGAAGTCAAGCGTGGAAGACCAACGTTTGATGACAATCTTCGCAAAGGACGTCCATGCACTTCTATTGTTTCGAAAAATATCGATGTTGTCCGTGAAATTATTTTATTGGATCAACATGTGACATACACTGAAATAGACGTTCTTAAGAATTGTAACATGTGACGAATCCTAGATGTATTTATATGTCTGAAACTAAACCGTAATGGACTGTATGGGGTTTTCTTAGGCAAAACGGGTCATATTGCAACGGTTCCATTAGAAGATCGACGAACAGATAATGCTGACTGGTACACGTAAATTTATTTGCTGGAAGTTATTGCTAAAGTCCTTAATTTTATGGTTCATCATGACAATGCAAGCGCTCACACAACGCGACAAACTGTTAGGTTTTTGACCAACAGAAACATTCAATTAATGACTCATATAACAAAAATAAAATGCGTGACGAGCGTTTCTTATTCTCTGCAGAGGACGTTAAAGCATTTAAATCACATGTTTTAGAGGTGCATTGCTCAAAATGGAAAAAGCGTTTTGAAGCTTGGTTTCATCCTATGCAAAAGTATATACATCCCAGTTTTGTGACCATTTCTTTTTAATGGTGCGTTTTTAAGAAAATTACTCTAAAATGGCAACGCCGCAAACAACTTAAATTGTTTAAAAAGTATTTTTCATATAAAAATTGATGACTTACTATTTAAAAAAATGTAACTTTATGCTGCCCAGCGAAAACTAAACACCCCGTATAAACCAAAATATTTTTAAAACATGCAGCTTTTCAATAAAAATGAGTAAAGAACTAAACATTTTATGTTGACATATATACAAAGACACTGGAAACTGAAGCCGGAATAATGGCGAACCCTGTATGTGGTGAGTGTTCTAAACTTCCGCTATTGTTACCCAAATTTTATAAATTTTTAAAAATGGTACATATAATACTGTTACTTTATGTTCCTGTGAACGGTCATTTTTGAATTTGCATAGACGCAAACATATCTTAGATCGACGAGTACCAAAGACGTCTCAATAATGTCGCTATTCTTTACGCATTACGCTTTATGGACGTTTAACCGACTTGCAGATGAGTTTATAAATCGGACTGCAATTTGGGGAAATGCATTTTCTTTGCAAAAATGTAGTGAATAATGATTAATCTTTTTCAAAATTTTCATTTGATAATTCTTAGTTGATATTGAGTTTATTTTTACCCATATAGCGCCTATCGTCCATAGGACGTCAGATTTTAGTCCACATATGACATATGAACATCCTGTGAACGACCATTTATGTACGTCTTATGGATTACCGTTAGGTTACATCCGGTAGACGTCCTTTCCACGTCCATAAACAACATGTTTGTTAATAATATAACGATCGCTTGTTATGTAGATGTAACGTGTGTGAACATTCAGCAGAATAACTATGTAAGTACGGTTACTACATCCTGTGAACATTCATGGAATCTTTTTTGTGCTATGTGGGCAGATTACACACGTTTATTTATCGTTATCTTATTGTTTTAGATGTGCGTATATATCTGTTTGTTTTTATTGCCTGTGATCTCTCTTCTATAGTTTTTAATTTTTTTCAGTTGTTTTTATACTTTTCTGTATTATCTTCGGTATTTATATATTGTCCTTTATGTTAAATTTTTTATTCTTACCACTATGTTTTTTATTTTTGTTTGTTTTACATTTTTAAGCTATAATTAGACTCATAAACTTAAATTTTTATACTAATAAGAGTGCATAAATATGAGATTTGAGTTTCTGTTAGTATTTATTGTTCAGTTGATTTTATTACATACATTTAACGTGTTTTACTGACGAAAATTACTATTTTCTAGGTACTTTTATTGATATTTATGGATAGATACACAAATAACTTTTTGGCGCTCATTGACAAAACGAAAATCTGCCGCTTCTGGGTAGAAAAAGAACTTCTTGGATGAGAAATTTCAGGCAATGGTATTGAAAAACTATGGTACAATTATTCTGAGCAGTTATCGACAAAACGATTATCCTCAGCATGGTAGTCTACATGTTACAAACCAACGACTGTTAAAATAGTCATGGTAGAAGAAGAAGATTATATGGTTATAAATTAATAGAATTTACAATTCCTAACAAAAGATAGTACTAAGTAAAGAATCTACTCAACGAGTGTGAATCATTTCATGCAAATCAGTCGACAAATTTATTTGGGGTTTTAATGGTCCAATTGTTTCAGTTAAGAATAAGAGACTTAGCAGTGACGAACAGAAGATTTTGGTTTCAAACAAGTTTTATGTGTAATTAATTCAAATAATTGTAGCCCTAATAAAAAACATAAATGAGTTTTTACCATTCGTCTCTGAACTAATTAAAGAAAAACTTCTATACACGGAGAGAAATGCTTTCAGATATCATTCGTAAGACGCACAACTTATGCGTAATTTAAGCATAAAAAACAACTACTACTAGCTATTCATAAATTTATAAACCATCGGTATAATTTGTGAATAGTCATGTTAGCATCGATGATGATTATAATTCATAAGTTATGAAGCAAACGATTTCGTTATATATGCGTAATAATCATATCTTTATGAATAATACTCACAAACAATGATCATATTAAGAATAAAATTTTAACCAGGTAATTGTAATTTGTGATTTAAGTCACATCTATTATGATTATAATTCACATCCAGTAACGAAGTATTTTCATTATGTATGCTTAATAATCACATTTTTTTATGATTAATATTCATAAACTCTAATTAAATAAAGAATAACTTTTTAAGCAGCCAATCATAATATGTGATAAATAAAGTATTGTTTATTAAATGATATTCAGAATAGTGTATTAACAATTATGAATATTAATCATAATTTCGGAGTTAATTTTACTCTTCTTATACGAAATAATCACAAGATATTTCTCATATATATTTTATAAATTAGTAAAACATGTATTTCGAGTTTCAAAAAATGTCTATTTTTTTACGATGATTACACAATTTTAATGCAGCTATAAGTACACCACCATACTTTTACAACCAAATCATTTAAATAGAACACATAACACAAAAACTAATACATAACTAATAACAAATAATATCATTATATAATAATACAGATTATTATAAAAAATAAAACGTTATTCAAATAAATAAAACGTAAATAATATAAACAAAACTGAAACAGAACTTGAGCAACAATTTAAAAAAATTATTTTACAATTGCTAACCACAAACCTTTTCTTCTATTGCAGTCAAGATAATTTAACAAAAACGATTTTTAATATTAAAGTTGAAGAACATGAATACAAATAATTTTTGTAATAGGTTTACTTATCATATAGGCAGCAACGTTTATCAATACTAAGATAAGAACGTCTTCCGGGTTTGGACCGTGTCAATGTTTTAACCGAAGTCGCCAACGTTTCGCCCACTTTCGTAAGGGGCTTCATCAGGGTGTGAGAGAAATCGAAGAACTCAAACAAGCAACCGAAATCTAACTAAAAGTTAGGTAATCAACTTGTGAACCAAGCTAGATTCTAAACTCAGAAAAGGTAAGAAAGAAAACGATAAACTTGGAAAAGCAAACGAAAATCTAACAAAGAACCACTACAGATTTAGGATTCTAGAATCTGGCTTGGTTCACAAGTTGATTACCTAACTCTGTAGTGGTTCTTTGTTAGATTTTTGTTTGCTTTTTCAAGTTTATCGTTTTCTTTCTTACCTTTTCTGAGTTTAGAATCTAGCTTGGTTCACAAGTTGATTACCTAACTTTTAGTTAGATTTCGGTTGCTTGTTTGAGTTCTTCGATTTCTCTCACACCCTGATGAAGCCCCTTACGAAAGTGGGCGAAACGTTGGCAACTTCGGTTACAACATTGACACGGTCCAAACCCGGAAGACGTTCTTATCTTAGTATAGACTCCGGCCGTGGAAGCCGCTATTACAACGTTTATCAAATCCATTATTTTAAAGTAGGCATCAAAAGTTTATAGAAAATTATTGTATAAATGCGTAATATTATCCGTTACCAAAGCAAACTAGATTATCGTCATCCTTACTACACATATCTGCCACTGTTCTCACTTCAGAACTAAAAAACTTCCATGTATCTCCAATGCTAACTTTCCATACCTTATTGTCTATTTTCTTACGGCCTTTAGGTTTTACAACTCTGCAATACTTTAGTTAAATTATAGCGACGCAAATCTAGAAATAAGAAGTATTTGTATTAGAAAATGTAAATAAACAGAAAGTGATCAAAAGTGTTTCAACTTTCAATTTAATCTAATTCGTAGCTTTAATATTAATCAAAATAGCAATAATAAACAGATAACTTTGAACATCTTGTATATCTAATTCTAATTCAAGTTAAAGTGATGGTGAATTTCGTTACTTTTGAGTAATCGTAACTATTCCTTACTTTTACTGTTTGTATTCGTTACTTTAACTCGTTACTTTGATTACTTTGGATACTATCATTGTGTTTATACTATGACTACTTTGACAACTGTATGTTTTTGTGGTAATAAATACGGGTACCGGAATATAATTCCTTGAAACGGCAAATTAATTTGGTACACCTCATACAAATACATACTTTATAATGTAATATATTTTCGTTACCTACTAGTTTACGCAAGAATTATGAATTTGTATGTGAATGTGTTATAAGTACTAATATTTGTATCTTATGTATATTCGTAGAAAATAATTAATATACAAACATTAGAACTCAAAAAACAGAAATATATGACAAATTTATTAAATTTTGCTTACCTTTTTATCAGTTGATAAAACCACTTCTTTAGTTGATGCAAAGCACACACTATCTGCGTGTGAAACGTTCTGCTGGTTTTGCTGATGTATCGTAATATAAGAAGGTTTGCTCATAACTTAAGATAAAATTATAAGTATAGTGATAACTAGTAAAATATGAAAACAATTCATAACTTTATTACATTTATAAACCATATTCATAATACATGAATACACGTAACGCATAGAAATTGCATTCTTAGGAATGTTGTATGCGTATTACGCATAACATCATAATATAATTCATATTTTATAAATTTTATTAAATGTGTAATTTATGAACATACTATTCATAACTAGTGATTGTAGATTTCTCTCCGTGTACAATTTCTTTTTTTAGGAAAAAAATTGTTACTACTAATTTACATCGAAGCAATTATAATTCGAAAGATTTTGACAGACAGTACACACATTTTTTTATAGTACCTTGTTCCCAGCGTATTAAATAACGCAGACACAAATTAAAGGCAATACACCATTTGTTTCCTTCTGTTTTCCAGGAATAGAAAATTAATCATATAAAAATCAAACGTATATTTTTCAAACAACCATATATTTTATATAACGCGGTGTTTCGCTACGTATAATTATTTTCTACATGTATTAGTACGTACCAGCGTTGTACGGTATTATTATTTTCGTAATTTTGTTTTTAAGTTCAAAAATTAACGTATTTTAATGACTTCTAAAATTACAAATTAATTTAATCAATATACACTTTTTAACCTTTTTTCAAATATTTGATTGGAAAACGAATATTTACTATTAATACTGACTTTAGTACATATTTAATAACCTTTTTCTCGAAGAATAATTACAACGTTTGTTTACAAAACGATATTGAAATAAAGCAAAACAACAACAATCTAAAACATCGTTGGTATTTTACGACATTGTATATATAGAACCTAGTGTACTACGTAAAATACCTTAAAAAATTACGTTACAAATTAATTAAAGCCACACAGTAAGTTTTCAATTAAAAAAAAAAAATTTACGAAAGAAAAATTCAACTGCCTAAAAATGTGCTAAAATTAAATTAAACAGTAAAACGTTGACACAAAATAAGACACTTAAACATTTCAATCACGAACTACTCCATTACATAAACAATATAACATTCTTAAAACGATTAGAAAGTTACAAGTCGAATATTGCACGTTAAATCCACAAGTGACGAAAGCATATTTAAAAACAACGTATTTTAAATTCTACATTTGCTTCAATTGTTGATAACACTCAAAGATAAAAATTAAATTTGTTAACGAAAACACGTTGTTAAATACCGTAACGTAACCGTTGCGAATTTAAAAATCACAATAAGCATTTTCTAAAAAATACACACCTGATTACTTTGCGCAACTTCCAAATTAAAATTCGTGCTTCCATGGCTGTTATTACTCGCCCTCTTACTCATTTTTTTCTCAAATAAAAAAGAAAAAAGTTTCGCACGTTAACATAAAGTTTCCTTAACACGCGCACAAAAATAATAAAAAAGCTGCGCTTTATCAACCCTTCGATTAAAAGTTGCGGAAGCACCACTTTTCCACCGTGACGGTAGCAATGAATATGAAACTTTGACAAGCGAGAACTTAATACAACTACACCGACCAGGTGGGGATTTTGCTCTGATTACAGATTTGTTAAGGTAGAGTAGGGTTTGTTTACTATTCTAATAACAAAAAATACTACAACAAAAATTTATGTTCTTCGCCTTCCTATTTGATTACGACAAATTAATACACAAAAAACATGTTACGTTTCAAATTGTTTTACCAAAAACTTGATTAATAAACAATTACTCAAATTGCATTTAGTTTTACTTTATTTTTGAAAAATTATAGTTTAGATCGATTTTTGTTTTTTTTTCTGTATTTTTATACTTGGCTGAATATTGGCTTAAAGCGAAAGGGAATTGAATTTAGTTTCTCTGAAGTATTTCGGGCAACAAATCATGTTTTAATATTTATCTTTCAATCTATTTATTGCCTGTGAGATAGCATTAAGTTAAAACGTCAAACACGAAGGTGCTGTATCTATGGTATTAACGCGTTAATTTCGTTTATGAAAGCTACACACATTAAATATAGTAACAGATGTAACACAACTCGTGTAAAACAAGAACGACGATCAGATAAATTAGTAATTCCTGTAACAAGAAATTTTTTGGTTCCGCAATTTATTGAAAAAAATAATAGACAACACTATGAGTTGAGAAAATATATAATTTCAATATCTTCACTTGTCTGTTTCGATGTCTTTCTAGAAACTGTTTTAAGAAATTGAATGGTTCTTTCAAATCACATTTTAACCATTTAAATTAATGCAATAATTTTAGTTGAGTTAAAAATTTACTTTGTGATGCGCTAATAATGTCTAAAGTTTGAAATTACATATATGAAAAAAATATTATCAAAATATGGCATAAAATATGCAACTGTTTATGCTAAAACTTATAATTAAATATCAAAATTTAACATTTTTTATACAAAACAAAACATCAAAACTCCGTAAATATAGACCACTTTTTTCTAGTACATCCCCAACTAATATGTAATTAACACTTTCATTAGAACTTGATATCCATCCACCTATTAATTACATTTTACAATCTATTGTTAAAATAAATCAGTAATATTTATTCAACATTTTTGGGTAAGGGTTTTTGCCGTTTATCTGTAAAATTTTTTTTATACTATATAGAACAATTATAGTTCTGATTTGATTTCTGCAGGCGTATTTTTCAAACTTTTATTCAAAGTCCAACGAGTGCTAATAAAGTCTCAGATGTCAAATGAAGTTTTTGGCAAAAGTCTTTCATAATTTAAGAATTATTTTTTTAACTTTGTGAATTATGTGGTTAACTTCTGGTGCAAATGTGTTTTGCAGTCCTGTGCCATGAACCAAACATGTGAAGTGTAACATGGATTGGTAAAAAACTTATAACGCCCACGTTGCTTTCAGGATATTTTCTCTTTGTTCATTGTTCACAAAACACCATATTTAAGTGCTGTTAATTTACTTGGCTACAAGTCTTCGTACATCATTCGTTATTTCATCAGCAATTAACCTAATATAACCATTATTTATATGTGCTTAAATTTTTTGAAGTGCTCTAAGTCCTTTGTAAATATCTTTTTCTTTTTGTGGATTTGTTAGGAATGTATTTATTTTTATACTTCGGGATTTTGTACAATATAAAATAGTTATTTGTATTACTAATCCAGAAAGTACTATTTTGCGAGTACGAGCATATTTGTAGGTCAACGTGAAATTTTTTTTTGCAAACCTTAATAGTCTAAATTTATTGAAAACAGTTATTTAAACATTGATTTTTAATAAAATTTAATAACATGATGATATAGCTGAACGTGTAATGACAAAATTTAATTGTTTTTTAAATTAATTTGACAATTACATAAGTTCATTACAATTTAACTTATATGAAAATAAAACTATTATTGTTTTTAGCCATTATAAAATATAAACAAATTTATTGTATTTGTTTAAAAAAAATTGTTAGTGTTATTCTAAACAATAACACAGATAATGGTGCATGTTAATAAATCTGACAGAATGGCAAATGACGTAAAAAATGAATGATTATTATTTCCAACTTTTAGTTATAAAATGTTACTACTTTCAGGTAAAATTTCCTGCCGATTACGTTGTCTGCAAAACAAACGACAGCACAAAAAATATTTTACGAACACGAACACTTAAAAGTGCTAGCCCACTTTCGCACACTAATTTTCAGCATTGCTCAATTGTAACTCGCGTCAAAGCATAAACTGACAAGGAATACCACTAATAAATCAGTTTTAGTAAAAAGTATTTTACATAGTTTTTAGTGAAATGAAAATAATAAAACAATCCACACATTAAAAATTTTTTTTTGTAATAATTATTTAATTTTTTATTCTTTAAATTAAAAAAAAATAAAAACTTAAATTTAAAAATTTTATTTTTGCGTTATAATTCACGCATAAAACCTAGAATACGAGATACGCAAACATATACGTAGCAATTGGGGCGTTATGGATTTATAACGTTCTTTTATTACGTATTTAAAAGTGATTTCTTTTCATATTTATTTAGATGGTAACACGTTTTCTATTTTTTTTGTGCATTTCTTCTTTAACATATTTAAGCAATTCTAGCACATTTATTGTTATTGTAAAATCAAATAAATAATTAAACTTTGAACTATTTATTGTTTTAAATTACTAAATATACTTGTAACAGAAACTAAAGTAATTGTTCATTTTTGGTTTTTATTTTATATAAAGTGAAAAATAAAGTCTTGTATGGCTTATTAGAAGATTATGCCCATTGAGCAACATACATCCACCGGGACAGAAACCCTCAGATGCACCACGTTTTTCTCCTAGCTAATTTTCGTAATAACGCGATTGGATAAACGAAGATCTTTTTTAAGACATTGGAAAATGAATACCAGAAATTAAAAATATCTCATGGTTTTATTCTAAAAATGACAGGAGCTATGTACTAATTTACAAATTGTAATAATTACTTAATTAACAAAACCATAAGTAATAAAAAATTGAAAAAAAATGTGTTGTAAATCACGAAGGCCGTCTAGCACTATTTTGTTCTCGAAATTAAAATTATAAATACGTATTAGTGGTAGGGTTCTGAAAATTTATTCTTTTTTTTTAGAAAATATCCTGTTTTTCCTGGATATTTGCAATAGCTTTTGAAATACTCGTAAAAACAAAATCTTTTAACTAAATTATTTATAACTTTTGTTATTTTTTTGAATGCCATTTTTTTCTAGATGCTATTTCGAAACGTTTCGCAGAAGGCAAATTAGATTTTGTAAAAAATGTACTTGCTGACTAGTCTACAAGTCGTTTATGTAATTTTATAAACTACTTTAATAAAAATATACAATGTGTTAATAAAGTAAAAAAATACAATTTATATTTTGTACTAAGATAAGAACGTCATCCAGGTATGGACTGTGTCGTTGTTGTAATCAAAGTTGCCAACGTTTTGCTCACATTCTGAAACAAAACGTTGTCTACTAATTCAAAATTATCTCGTCTATATGAACTTCCCAACGTTTACAAATAAGTTATACCTTTTCGACCTATCGTCACTACTATCCAATCTCCTACCCAGAATTTACAAGTGAAACCTTTTCTTACATTATCAACTCTCAGCATTTTATTCAACGTTTGAAAACTTTTTTGCTTATGATCATCAAAGAAATTCCGTCTCACCGTGACAAATATTTGAGTTTGGTCCTGCTTATTGATAAGTGTATTTTATCTACTTCAATTTGATTGTTTTACAAACAACTTTTTAGTGCTGCTATAGGTTCTTCTCTATCGCCTGTTGTAACTAACATTTTTGATGGAATCTTTTGAAATAGTTGCTTTGGAATCATTAATATTAAAACCTAAAGTCTGATTTACGTTACGTTAATGACACGTTTACTGTTTAATCTCATAGTCATCTCAAATTGTCTAGATTTTATGATCATCTAAACCAGCGGCCGGCAACTTTTTGTCAGGCAAAGGCCACGTAGCGGCAAAATGAAGTTAAAGCGAGCACTTGTTCATGAATTTGATAATAGGTGCGCTATAAATATTTGGGTGATAAAAAATACAAAAACATTGTTAGTATTTCAATTGTATTACCACACAAGAACAATGACAAAGATAATATAAATATGACAACAGAGTACTGTAATACTACAGTACGTTAATATGTTATTGGTGAAGAGTTTATTTTTCATTTGAAATTCCTTCACGTACGTGTGCACATCAAAAATTAATTTGTTTTTTCTTAAAGTGTTACATTCAACATATATAACTCATGAGCTAAATCTGTCAAAAACCCCAAGCTCTAAACCATTGAGCATCTGTAAGTATTGGAACAACATTTACTTTTTTGTTCATAAAAATGTTGATTTCTTTTCTAAGATCAAAAAAGCAGTTTATGATAAAATGTTAAGAGTTAGGTTATATGAGAGCAACTAACAAAATATCAAAGCACACTGTAGTTCCTCATCATGCCGTGTACAAACCTGAAAATACTATTTCTAAAATTTCGATAATATTTGTCTTAATCAACGTCTTTTGGCGGAGCTTGTTTTACACTCCAGCTTAGCGGATATTGTGTGCAACTTTAAGTTGCAAAAGTTTGCGATTACAGATATCCTAACGCGACACGAATATTTAAGGAAGACATTGACGACACTGTCTCATGTGCTGAGTTGGAAGCTAAATTTAACTAATACTAACTGAGTTTTGTAAACTTGGCGGTTTTAGTTTGCAAATAGTTTGTTACTTGTAAAATTTTTCTTGTCTCGAATTCTTGATGAAGCTAGTTTTCCTTTGGTATCAGATTCAGAAATGATTCACAGAATTTTAGGCATTTAGTGGAACCCTAAACTAAACGATTTTTTTACACCTTTAGCTCTGTAAATATAGGCAGCACAAAAAGGAGTTTTTTGTCTAATATAGCTAAAGTGTTTGATCTTTTTAGGATGGATATTTGTAGTATTGTTGTTTGCAAAGGATGTGGCGACTGCAGCTTGATTGGGATGAACCGATTTCCTATAGTTTATGCGCAGAATTTGTTTTAGTGCTTCAGACTGTAAAATGTCAAATTTTAGTGCTTCCGGACACTTCTGAACTTGGTTATAGTTGTGCAATTTATGTTCGTTTCCGTGACAGGACTATATACACTAGAGTTAAATTATAAATGTTGCTACTCTCAAGGTCATCACAATTTTGCGTTTAGAATTGTGCGGTGCTTTTTTACTTGTTAAAACCTTGAATAGATTATTCTCTATTTTGACATAAGAATTAGCAATTTTCACACTAAAATCCGTGTAAAAATTAGCAAATTCTTACACGAATTTTAGTAATGTTAGCTTTTTCAAAGTTGGTATTTCTGCATCGTTACATGAAAAAGAAATCAAAATTATCGTAACAATTGAAATTCAAATATTGATGCCAAGATAAAATTAAGACCTCCTATTAATTCAAAGTTATTTACTTATAAAGGTACAAAGAGTTCATTTTGTGTGAGATTTTAGGTTAACACATAAACTTCAATATGTCAAAGTGTAAGTGTTGCCAATTCAATAAAATACAAAAGTTTCACAATGTTGTTTTAAAATTAAAATTATACAGGAAATATTCAGATTGAATCAAAATAGAGAAAATAGTATGAAACACACGTCATAGAATAGGTTTCAATCACTCTACCGTAACATAAACTTTTTACTGCTCGGCTCGTGTATGAAACCCGGTCTCGTGATTGAAGCGCGTTCATTCAGTAACTTGTGTTTTAATATACTATTCCGCTGTTTGAAGCAATATCATACTCATTCAGTTCACCTTTGGTCTAATTGTAGCATAGTTTTGTCTTGGTTGGACATGGAACTTTATACTTTAAAACCTTTGTCGCACACCGCATTACAGAGATAAATTTGTCATTTCCCAAGCCCTATTGGGAACACGTTTCAACAAATGACAACCCAGCTGACTAGCATAGTCACGTGGGTTATTTTCTAATCAACTTGCAATTTGGACTTATAGGTGGCATACTTAAAATTTCTTTTTGCCTGAGCGTTGACCAACTAGCTTTGTGAACGTTATCTTGAATATTTTGAGAACCAAATAAACATTAGCTTTGCTTAGCAGAAAAATTTCTCAATTTTTTGAGTGTTTGTATTTGTTTATGGAACGTTATTCGGTTTTGTCGCGTCTCACTAGAGATTAATTGAATCAATGATTGCAAGAACAGTACAAGCGCCAAAATGCCGATTTTAAACTAATATAGCCAAAGTATTTATAAATCATATACTTATTATAAAATACAAGAACAGCACATGTTTCTTATCTCTTATCAAAATACGAAGTGGTACGATTAGACGTTGACTGCAAAAACAATAATGTGCGTCGCTTGTCCGTTTCTTGCACTCAGTCCGCAGCATCCACCATCTATAAATTTATATAGCTTTGGGTTTTTGCATTTCAAATTCATAATTTGAAAGACAATTCAGGACATTTTTACACCTACTACGAGGGTCAAGCTAAAAAAGGTCCAGATGAATCAAGAACTTCACATTTTCTCAGATGCATGTCTCGGGCGAAATCGCAATAATACTGTAATAATATTTTTAAAGGCATTAGTAGCAAGTTAACGTTTTAAGAAAATATATCAGTATTTTCCTGTACGGGGTCACTTGTTTTTACCCTGCGACAGAGATTTTGGTTGCGTAAAGAGGGTAACTAGAAGGCATGACCGCGTTTATTTGCCTACTATTACTTGGCTATTACTACTAAACATATTATTGACTTTAAAAATTGGTGGCCAAACTTTTACAAAAAAAATTCCAAATCTGTTGACTGAAATGCTAGTGGCACATTTGCTATTAGCAGTTATAGTCAATTTACATACGATTCGACCATTCCTAAGTATGTCACCGGTTCTGAATTTATTGATGGGTTTACTACTCATTCGTTTAGGCTTTTGAAAGCCAACGTTTCACCACGTTTACCAAATGACAGGGCATACAAGGAACCCGTGCCAATTAACGAAAACAAAATTCTCGACTTAAAAACTGCTCTTCAATATATGTCAAGAAAAACTCTCGAATTATCATGTTACCTCGTGGCCAACACATACAAGCACAGAAGTCAAATAACTTTTTATTTTCAATGCTATGAGTTGTTTTTTTCTTAATATTCTATTTTCACAAAATAACTGTTCATTTGATTCAATGATGAGTGCAAAAACGGTACATATCCAGTTGTTTTTTTAAATAACTATTTTATTGTTGTCAGTATTGCAGAGCTCATACTTTGATCGTGTAGCTCGTGAAAACCTGCATAAAGTCACAATACATTATTTTCATGTGAAGTTACTACTTTTTGCTTGAAACAGTTTTTTTTGTTTTTCTCAAAACAGTAGATTTGGATATGTATTGTTTTTGCAGTCACCGATTCAATTGTTTATCCATTTTTTCCACACAATATTTGAAAAAATATTAGAAGGTATGCCTACTTGCGCATATTAGAACTGTGTGAAACCCTTTTCTATTGCGTTCTTGCGGTTCAAACGATTAGCTTTCAAAGAAATTTTCTGACATAGTTTACGGTAATCCTGTGCGTCGATCTTTGGAGATAATAACGCCATTTTTGGATTCATCACTAGTTTTGAGCGTGGGCAGACAATGATCAAATTTTAGTTTGTCGTGGTCAGCTTAGAGAAATTGTTATCTAGCTAAATTGTGCAATACTATCAACATAATGGTTCACAAACCCTTAAAGCATTATTAAGTAGAGAATTTTGGATTGTTTCTAGACGCTCATTAATTAGAAAAAGAGGACGTAACTGTCTGGTTTGTTTAATTTTGCATCACAGATTCTCGTTATAGAAACTTTGCTTGAACTTCGATTGTCTTGCCCAGATCAACTTTTTGTTTGCGTAGGGGTAGGTTTTGCTGGTTCTTTGTTAATTAAATCTTCAAAACTTTGTAAAGGAGCTATTAGTAAGGTTTACTTCTGTGTGTTTGATTGCATAGCTAATCCATCCATATAGACTTAGTACCATCTCTCTTTCTACTGATGCATTTTTGGCTAGTCTTAATCGGATTAGATCTTATCGTGGAGCTGGTCATTACAGTAATCAGGAGAAAAATGTTATCGGTGCAGCAATGCAGTTAAGAGAAATTAAAGATTTTCTTGTAGCGTTAAAGAATCCTTTGTTTGAAAATCAAACTTAGTTTTGGAGGATTATTGAAACCGGTTTTTATTTTTTAGACTATTATTAGTGTAATATTACAGTGCACGCCGCTTAGGGAAATCACAGATAATGTTATCAGTCGAGTAATGTTGTAACTTTATAAAAGAACGGACTTGGACGTTGCTACTACATAGAAAAAGCATTGTTTATAGTAACCATAATTTCGGTTTATTATCAATCTTCTTCTCAAGTTTGTTTCTATATATATAAACATTAACCTATTTTTTATAAATTTTTAGCTGAATTTTTCGAATTGCTTGTAAAGTGAGTGAAAAATTTAATCATTGTACTTTAAAAATACTTATTTTGGATATTTAGCTTTATTTTTGAAACATCTCTGACTACGTTATCTTTGAGTTACTTTGTATTTTCAGTGTACTTGAAAAGCATGTGCGGTTCTTAACTTAACTACGTCTTATGTGATAACATTATTTTGTGTTTATTTTTATTTTTAGCATCAGAAATTTACCAAAATTGAAATGTGTACTTCTTATGTTCTTAGAACAGTGAATTAAACATCATAACAAATTTGATTTATTTTTATTAACGGTCTCAACCGGCCGATAGTAGCAGCTAATCAATCAAGTATCGGCCGTGTGTCGCTCAGTACTTTTTAATGCCATAAATACTTCAATATTTAACGATTAATTGTAAGATTTGTATTTATCTTTAATTTAAATTAAATATCAAGTTTTGAACAAATTTGACACGATGGAAGTAAATGGAAGGTTTGCGGAAATGCCTCAAGATATTCTAGACAAAGCAGATGCAGCAAGTAGCGAATCATTACCCATGAAAACAAAAAAAAACAATACATAAAGGAATATAAAGTTTTCACAACGTGGAGTAAGACGAAGAATGTGTGTGGCATAAATAAAGAAAATAGGCCGATATAGGTATCATATTAATGAGGGATAAACTACTGAGGAACCCTAAATATTAGTATAGTGTGATGAAAACTATTTAATGCAACAGGTCCGTAATTAATTTATGATTTATTTAGTTCAAAATTTTGATTTTTTAAATGTCAGAACTTTTATTTTGATATTTTTTGTTTGTATTGATGCCATAATTTCGTCTTCCAAGTTAATAACTTGTGAATAGATACACTCTATATGTATTTACTGCTTTCTAACCAATAAACATTTATTTGTTTTTTTTTATTATGGGATATTGTTATCATTCGATTATAGTTATCAAAAACTCGAAATCCCAATGTGATTCTATTAAGCGGCGTGCGCTGTGTTAACTTAAACAAACTCATTCCAATCATCAACTTTTGATGAAATAATATTTTAATATTCTTAAAGTCTGCTCCAAAGTTTTTGATGACTTTTTAACACAAATACAGCAAAATTTTTACTGCCAACCGTTTCTTATGTAGTTGTTGTACACGCTTGATTATTTTATTGTTATTTTTAAAATATTATTTACACGGATAGCAAATGTAATTATTAGAACAGAGCTTTTTTTGCATATTTTTTTGTAATTGGTAATAATCATTGCGTACCTTTAACCTTTTTTTGTATATTTATTTTCTTTTTTATATTTCTATTTGGTTTGTTTGTTGTACCTTCTAGCAAGTGAAAAATTTAATTCAACAAAAAAAATTGTGATAGAAAAAAATAGAACCAAGAAGAATGAATATCTTTACAAAAATGCTCATCATAAGCACAAATAAACTTTTTCAAAAAAATAAACCAATAAAATGAAATATAATCATGCAAGTATCTAACATATCTAAATTACAAATTCAAATAAATGCAAAAAAAATTAAAAACTGCTTTTAACATGAATGTGAAATTAGTTAAAGCTATATATTGAAACGTTTTTCTAATCTTGTTTCTTTCTAATTAATTTAGAGTTTAATTTTTAATTAATTAAAAACCTTATGTAATTGTAAAATTATTTGATAGATAAGAAATTCTAGAATAAAGTAAGTTGATCAAAGTTACATATGTTAGAACATAATTATGCTACGTTTACTTCATTCAAATTAGCACAAATTTTAACTATCGAATACACGTATTGTTTCAATTCTCTCAATTACTTCTATAATTGTTTATTTATAATCCAAATAAATTAAAACATTAAATAAACGAGAAAATCCTTACTCTTGAATTACAGTATAATGTATCTGTACAAGAATACACATGTTCAATCACAATTGTAGTGTATGTAAAATACGCAACAAAGAAAACTTTGCCCAAACAACGAATTGTAATTGCGAAAACATTGTTATTGCTTTAAAAATCACATTAGCATAATTTCAATTTTAAGATTCAAAAACATTCTCTTATTCAAATCAAGAAAATCCAAACATTTCTTCTGAAACTTAATTAAAAAACTTGCTTTTCAGCTTAAAACTTTTAACGATATTAAATTTTGAGCACGGTGTTTACTTCGGGAAAACAACAGAAATGATAAAAACCAAGTGTTCACTTTTAACTTTTGTTTCGTTATAAATAATCACATTGAACATTTTTTAGATAGTCACACTTATGTGCACGCTTTATACTAATTATTTCTGGCTCAATAACAGTGCAATTGTTTAATCAGTTTTATTTCAGTATATATTTTTTTTCAATGTGTTTCTAAAAGCATTATTTTATGTGCACAAAATTATACCAACAGCTACCGATTCTATGTACAAAATAATTTGTAAAATATCAGTTACACAAAGCATTGTGATAGTAGTGAATACTGTATAACTAAAATTGTTAATAAATTCAATTAAATTTAGTTTTTGGCTCATTGTGATGTAAATCTGAGCTAAGGATACATACATACATACATATGTGAGATAATAGAAAAAATAAAACTTAAAAAAAGTTGCTAAATTTTGTGTGTTTTAATCCTATGCAAACTGATGTAATTTGCATGTAACGTATTCAAAATGCTAATTTTAGAAAATTCTTATTTTTGTAACTTTTTTATTTTCCTGGAAAAAATATAACGCAACGCACTGTTTGTATTCGCTCTTTAGTATTTGTTTAATGTATTTGTTTAAAAAATGAAATTTGAAAGTAAGCGGACTAAAAGTATTAAATATAAAATTAAATGAGTTTATTTAATTTTTTTTCAATAACTTAAATTTAGACTACGTCAAAATGTAGCATTAATTCGTCATGGTATACTTACAGCAAAGACAAAATCTAAAGAACAAGCTATTTTGAATTTACAATTTTTTTTTATTATAATAAGTATTTTTAAGTAACTGTTAATTAAATTATTTATTAAAATAATTAATTTGTTTAAGAATAGTTTCTTCTGATTTATTCTATTCGTTGTAATACGTTTTAATTGTCTATAAACAAAGTGAACTGTTCGTTCTTTCTTAAATTGCAAAATTTTTATTACTGTAATTACGAATTAGAGTTAATACTTCTTTCTTTTCTTTTTTTCCTCATATTCCTTCTGCCTGTTAGGGTGTTGGGTATTGGGAGCACAGTTAGTCCTTCCATTTCTTTTTTTGTTGAATCATGATTCGTAGTTATTCTTTCGTTTTTCTGTTTTCTTCCGCAAGTTCTTCCATTTTCTTTTCCTAGTTTTTCCTTGGTCTACAAAGTTTCTTTTGTTTATTGTTTTTTGCTGCCTGTATTGTTTTGTTTTCGTTTCTATATTTATCCGTGTTATACGTCCGAACCAGATCAATTGTTTTTTTTCAGTTTGGTTTTTATTTTTTCCTGTTTAACTTGCTCATAGATTCTCTTTGTTCTCTATTTATCGGTTTTTGTAAAACGTAATATTTTCTTTATGAACTTCAATTTTATAGCACGTAGTTTCTTCTTATGTTTTTGTTGAATGTGTAGTACTTCTAAGCTATATAATAGTGTTGGTATGACTATAGGATTATAAACTATTTTTCTAAATATCGTTTTGTTTATTGTACAGTATATTTTGATTGCTTTACTTATTTTGTGTAAAATTTCGGTTTTGATTTTTTCATCGTTTGCTAATATGATGCCCAGATATTCTATTGTATGAGCGTTGCAATTGCTTTGTGTATTTGCTGTTTCTTTCTTTTTCTTCTCGATAACCATTAAATTTGTCTTGGCAACATTAATTTTGATTTCCAACTTTTTTATTTTAGTATTCCATATTTCCACTCGTTTCTGTGTTTTTTCCTTTGCATCCAATATTAATACAATATCGTCTGCGTAGAATAACGCTTCTATTTTAACTGGTTTTATGTTAAAATGCCCTATTTATATCTTAAGAGACTTCTTCTTTATTTCATGGCAGTGGATTCGAGGAATCGCCTTGTTTTATTCTCCTTGTAATTTCAAATTTTTCCAATTTCTTTCCCAATAACTTAAACTTTCCTATACTATGTTCTTTTGTACCGTATCGAATGCTGCCTTTAAGTAGATGAAATTTTTTATTATCTCTTTTGTAATTTTTTTATATTTCTTCTTCCGATGTTTTCCATCTCTCCTTTTTTTGACTTCGGTTTTTGTTATATTTTTTTCCCTATATATGTAAATTTGTTGGTCTTCTTCCTTTCCTGTTTTAATGAATTTTCTCCATCTTCTTTTCTTTTCTTTTATTGCATCTTTTACTTCTTGTGTATACCACTTTGTATTACTTTTAGTTGGTTTTATTTTTTTTGTGCCACATACTTTTTCTGTCGCATTTATTAGTATTTCTTTAAGTACCTGCCATTATTCTTAATTGCTTATCTTTTCCATTTTGTTGTTCCATTTTGCTAGTGCTCTTTTTACTTCCAATTGGTATTGTTTTTTTTTGGGTTTTTAGGCTTTGCTATTTTGATTTTTGTGTATTCTTTGGTTACCTCTATTTCCGCTTTGTATATTTCCATTTTTGCGTTTATCAATCTATGGTCTCTTGCTCTTCCGAGAGCATATATGTATATATTTTTTTTCTTCTGTTCAAAGAAGCTGTTTCTATTGTTTAGCTCGTCTGCTATGCAGAGCTGTATTATGTGTGTTCCATTCTTATTTTTAATTTTACCTTTAAGTTTACCTTTTATTCGTAGCCTTTCTTCTACATCAGATCGCATTATTCTATTCAAGTCTCCAATGACTAATAAATTATTATGTTCTACTTTTATTTTGTCTATTACATTCTCCTTCTTTTTTTATCTGTCTACTGAGACATGTATTTGCACTGTTGTTATTGTTTTCTTAAACTGTATTTCTAGGAAAATTCTTCTGCAATTTGTTGGTTTCTATTTTTTACTCTTCTTACTATTTTCTTGTTAACCGTTATTGTGACTTCTCTTTTATTTTTTTCTTGCATTTCACGTACTAAATAATATATTACATATCTTTTGCTCATTATTTTTTTGCGTACTTTTGTTCCTTGCTTCACTTATCCTTAGAGTGTTTGTACCTGTCTGCTTCTAAAAGATGTTAGCATAGTTTCTGTATAACTTCTTTTTTGGTATTGCTCCTTTGAGAATGTTTGATGACTTTTCTACTCTTTAAACGCTTTGTCTACTTGGAGGTGACTGTTCCACCGTATTGAAAAGTGTATTATCACATTCTTGGTTGACTAAAACATGCATTGTATACAAGTTTTTGTTTTAAGCATTGCTGCCGTTAGAAAATAATCGTATTGACTAACAATCAATCAGATCCAAATAGCGCAAATGACATAACAGACCGACCCTCTCTTACTTCAAACTACTACAAAACAAAATGGATAATACTGTTCGGAGATAATGGTCTTGCTGTGAAAGCAAAGCGAAAGTCACTTCTAAATTTTTCAATCAACTAAGTACAATTATTTAATTTTTTGCGCACATGTTTATTTGATACATACATTGCTGATAGGTGATTTAAACGTATGTTTTTTCTAAACGGAGAACAGAGCCTATGTCTACAAAACACCAAAAACAACCAAGAACTAAAAGTAGAGACGCTTTTAGCTGTAGTTTAAATTATTCTATATTTTAACAATTTAAAAATAACTAATTAAAAAAATCTCAAAATAATAATTTATTTTTTCTACTACTAGTTGTATACGCTTGCATTATTACGTATAATAGAAGGCCGTGAAGTTGTACTTTTTTAAGCGCAGGTAAATAATATTTCATTATTAACTAGTAGTTTCTGATAATACTACAACAGTTTCAAAGAAAAAAAGTTTACCAAACTGCGTACCAAGAGCAAGAGATTTTATTTAATGTTAATTTAAGTTTTCAAATCGCTCAATTAATAAATTAATTTGATTTTAAAAAGTAAGTTATTTGAAGTTCGCGCTTAATTAAATGTGAATATTATTGAGTTAAATATGTTTTAGATATAATCAATGCTTAAAATAATAATGTTTTTAAACAATTTAAACAACTTTAGCAATAAAAACTTACGTTATCTGTTTATTTTTGTGTTTTAAATCACAATTAAGAATTACGTCAAAATTAATTCTATTAAACTAATGACAACTGTCAGAATTACTGACTTGATTTTTAATTTAAAATTAATATCTTAAATTTTAAATTTGATTTAGTAACAGGTAGAAAGGTTTTAATAATTCTAGTAGTGGAAAAAATTGTATATATAACACGGTTGAGAAGTTCATTATAATCTGCGCGATTTATATCCCTCGACGCTTCGCGTCTCGCGATATAATCTATCGCTTAGGTTATAATGATGCACTTCTCAACCTTGATATATAATATACTATAGTCCTCGCAATTTTACTTTCGATGCACGTCATTAACGTCAGTGACGTAGTTATTCAACCATGTTGTCGGTATTATCATGTAAACTTACTGTTTTCGTACATTCTTAATATTACATTGCGAATTACGTTTTCATTAAATGTTTCTACATTCGTAACTGGTGTACTACGCTTACGTTTTAAGGAGATCTAAGAACCTCGTTGTTAGCAACCGCTGTATTTACAGAAATAACTGTAGAATATATGTATGTATTACCACAATTTAAATATTATGTAAAAGGGTACCTCTCGCACAGTATTTACTGATATCAATGGACCGGCATTATCTCGTTCAAGCTCAAAATAGTACAGTTTTGTATCAAAAATAATTATAAAAAACAATGAGCACTTTGACGTAAAAAACACAAATTAATTTTGACAGATGCCAACAACGCTGCAACTGTAGTAAGCACACCAACAACGTGACAAAAAAGAATTCTATAAGACAATTCGGTATTTATTTAATTTTTGCTATAAATAGGGTGGTATGAATTTTACGTCATTAATGACGTGCATCGAAAGTTAAATTGCGAGGACTTTATTATTCTATATGTAACACGCTTGACTCTTAGATAAAAACTTTAAAAACTCACTGCAGTTATTTAGTTGCGTTTTTTCTATTGTTAAAGCATTGTTGTGTTTGATAATTTAGTTATGTAAATATCGTTAAGTGTTGTTATTGGTCATAAGTACAAAATTAATTGTTTAGCTAATGGCATTGTCAAATTAATACCTACGATTTTAAATGTTTGACAACATCGTCAGTTAAAAACGACGTCAACTGCATGTAAGTAAGTTATGCTATAAAATTTTCGACGAGAGTAACGTACATTATTTTTTTGAGGTCTTTAGTAAAATTACATTTTTTTCTTTGAAAAATAAAAACATTTTTGAAATCACCAAAAATATAATGCTAGTACCACATTTATTACTAAATTTGTCAAATTTGACATCGACCTTTTTTGCAAGATTTTTTAAATTATTTTTTTACCTGTCACATATTCCTTCTAATATAATATTTGACTTTAAACACTTACTTTTATATGGGTTTTTCTTATTCGTATTTGCTGAAATCAACATTGTCGAATTACATTGTATTGTAATTATTGCTTTATTTTTTATTAAAAATTTTGTAAAAAATGTACTCATTGCAATTTATATTTTTTATAAATATCTATAAGTAAATACCTATTAATCTTATCCTGACAAAATTAATTTTTTTACAACCTGTATAAATGTTATACAAGACTAATTATAATAAATTTGTTAATAAAATTTATGCAATAAATTTTAATGGTGATTGGTCAATTAATATAAATGATTAATAGAGATGTTTATAAGCTCAATATTAATCAAATAAGAACCAATTTATTTAAAAAAATGAATACACTAAAAGTTAACTTAAATATTGGTAATAAACCGTTAGGCTTATTATTACAATCTAGCTCCAATACTAAGTTGTTTAATAACTTTTGATTAAAAATAACAATTTGTTTACTAATTTAAGTAAAAAAAAATTGTTTATTGCATAATAAATCAATTTACTATTGAAAGTTGTTTTTATGATAATAAAATGTTTTTCCACAATTTAAAATTATTGTTTAATAATTGTTGTTTTTTACTCTTAACTTAATTTTTTTTTTCATTTTAAGACGTTAAAAAATAACATATTTTTACATCTGTTGCAGCTTTTTTCGGTAGAGCTTTAGTCACACAATAGATTTTAGTGACGTTTTTTCGTTTATACTTACGAAGAGTTTCTTTTATTACGTTACTTATACGATTTCGGTTGCTAACTTTAGAACTCGATTTGTTATACTAATATTTGTAACCAACTTTTACTTATTAAATTAAAATTATTTATCTGAGTAAACATAATTGTATTCAGTTAGAAATCTATACTAATTTACACAAAAATATATTAACAATCACATAGTATTAAAAAACATTAATATAAACATATTTTATTTGTTTCTAATTTAAATAACATTACTTAACAGTATAAAAATAGTCTGTACAATAATAAGGTTTTCCCAGTTAAAAATATCTCAAATTAGACAAAATGCGAATTATAATATATTGAAATACAATATTTAAAAACAACAGTTTGAAATATGTAGACAACATTAAAGATCTTTGTTCGTATAGAATAGGTAATAATAAAAAAATGAAATAAGCATTTTAGGTGAACACAAACTATTTACAAAAGAAACAAAAGTGATTATATAGTTTAGTACAGTAATTTTCAAAGTGGTCTATATCGACCTCCAGGTGTCTATGCCAACCTGCAAAGGGTCTACGTCAGCGAAAAAAAATTTGAGGGTCCATGAAATGAAGATGGGGGTCCACGATAGTGGATCTCAACATACACTGATAGTACCTATTTACTTACATTATACTATCTTATAACATAATGAGATATACATTATTTATAAAAGTACCTATGAAGTAAAAAATTTATTATATATGTTTATAAAATTGTGTAAGTTGTAGGATGTAAACATTCGCTTTCTGATCGCAATACATTTTGAACTTGTAAAAACCTGCACATAACGATATACCAGTACCATCTTGTTACAAGCATACGCAAAGTCTCAGAGCTTCGCGAACTTGCACTGACTTGTTCAATTCGTCACTCTATAAATACGAATGTGAGACAAATACGTTTATTCTTTTCCTGAATCTTGAAAAGGAAAGAGCTAAGAAAATAATTAAAAAAATATAAACTGGTAGTTTATCACACAAATTATAGTGAATCAGTGTTATTTTGTTTGAGAATGCCGGAGAAAAGTAAGTATATTATTTTTTATTAAATTTTAGTTTTGCACTCGTAGTTAGCAAAGATAGATAAATTACGCCAATCATTACTTCAGTTATTAGTAGTTTAATATTCAAATCATGCAAAATTACACAAGTACTCCTCAATAGTTTATTTTTCAAAAATTTAGCAATTGTTATTATAATTACAGTGCAATCTCCTTAATCCGAATTAATTGCTGTAAGGAGATGTTCGGATTATGGAATGTTCTCGAAAAAATCTAAAAAAAGACAATTGTACATGCATATTACGTATATGTATTTTATTATTAACATACAATATGTTATCACTTTGAAAGATAAATTAAGAAAATAAGAAATCCACAACTGTACAGCTGTGTGTTTTTTGAAGAATTTCCAATACATACTCTCATTTGTTTGTTTTTTCCATAGAATTTAAATATTTACATATAGGAAACATATTAAAAAATATATTTTGGAATTAAACTACATATTTTGGTCGGTCATATAAATAAATATGTATGTGTGTCAATATTTACTTATTTACAACCTTGCTAGGCATTTATTATTCTTTTATAAATACATATATCTTACCAAATAACTTCACAAAAAAAGTAAAAAAAACTGTACTTTTGTCCATTAGTCGTTACACTGTGGGCCAGTTCGGATTACTGGAATGTTCGGATTACGGAAGTTCGGACTATGGATATGCCCAGTAAACACGGATTGAAACTGTTACAGTCACAAAATTAAAACAATTGTTTCATTACGTTGTTTCGTGTTAGTTCCATTTTTATATCATTTACATGTAACTGACAGTGAATAAATTGAAAGAGTTCCGATTTTTCACAATCAGTTTTAAACCGTTTCAGTACTAGCAATTTTTTTCCATAATCAGCAACCGTCTAAAAACTGATTTATTAAAACCGAATATTTTTTGAATAACTAGAATTGTTTGAAGATCGATTTAATAAGATTGAATTATTTTCAAAACAGTGGAATCGTTCTTGTAAAAACGAGTACTTTGTGATTAGTCAGCATTAGTCGTTGCTATACTTTTGATTACCGTCGTCAACGCTTGCGCTGCAAATTGATATCTTTTCACTTGTTCGGTTGTAGTTTGATAAGTGATGCTGTGTGTACAATTACGAAATGGAACAATAAACGGTAAGTCGAAATATTTTATTATAATCCATAAATGTAATCCATATTATTATCATTTCTGTTCTTTATGTATCATGTTTTAATTTGTATTAAAAAAATGTAAATTAACACAGATGGTTGCGTTAAGGTAGATTATTGCATAAATCTGATGATACTTTAGGCTTTATAATTACAGTTCAATTCTTCAAGTTTTCTATACGATTATGTACAGCTAAAGATATTCACAGTGTTTTTATAACTTTCTTATGATTGCTAAATTTGATTATGTATGTATATAAATGAAATATTTATTTCTATGTTACAGATGCGATTAAAAGTTGCTACCCAACAGTAACTGATGCAGTTTTCGAGACTTCCGTGAAAAGACCACATCAAAGAAAGTTGCAATATGTAAAAAACTCAATGTGATATTGTATTTAAAAATATTGATTGTGCAATAAAATTTTAAACGTGCATTCGAAAATGTATTATTATATTATTGAAACTGTTTAAGTACATTATTGAAACAAGAAAATCATATATTTATTGATCATTTAGTATCAGTTCAAGAACGAAGCTTTTAAAACGTAAACCGAATGCAACATTTATTTTGCAACAGATTTGAATTTAAAATACCTAAACTATACTGATTCAAATAAGTGAAACAGCGATGGACTTATAGCTATTTTATTGCAGTTAGGTTTCTTTTATGTTTGAAACAAGAGTGAATCATAAATTTTTTGTTTTGAAACTGTTACTAAACAATATCAATTTTGTGTTTACTGGGTGGCACTGTACATACTTGTCTATATTAAAATTAAAATTTTGTATTAATAGCTAAAGTGAAACCAGTGAATTTTTATACATGACAGTAGAATGTACGTAGAGATAAATTGCAATAACAATTTGTTATTATTATTCGTTGTATAATATTTTATTTTAACATTTTTTGTCATACTACTTTTGAATTTCCTTAAGGTTCTATCATATCAAAACCTTAAGTAACATCCATAACATTCCGCTTCTCACGTTTAGTTATAATGGCTGTACGCCTATGCCTGCCATAAAATCTAAGACCATACGATTTAAATTTGACTTTGATTTTTTAATATACAGCTGCTGAACTTTATGTCTTATTTAAATAGATTAATTTTGCCTACAGATGACTGATGCCATGTCCGAATCTAAAAAGAAATGTAGACAGTACAGTGTTGATTATTTGAAATTTAGCTTCATTCCATCATTGTCGGACAAACAATTGCCTATGTGCCTTTTATGAAACAAAGTTTTGAGCACTGACGCTATGAAACCATCTAAGCTGCAGGATCATCTAAGAAGATGTCATCCTGATAAAACAGATAAAGATTTGTAATACTTTCAAACACTCAAAGATAAAGTTCAGAAGAGATCCACGCTGGACAGAATGTTCGCTTTGACGTCACAAAGAAACAATGATGGTTTGCGGGCGTCTTACAATATCTCGCTACTTATAGCAAAATCCGAAAAACCGCATACTATCGGAGAGAAGTTAATTTTGCCAGCCGTTGAAGAGGTTTTAAAAACTGTTTTACACAAACCTGCATCTGATATCATTAAAAGAATTCCCTTAAGCAATAATACTGTTGAAAGACGTATTGATGAAATGAGTTCTGATATTGAAAGCTTCTTGTGTAATTATTTGCAAACGACCCATTTCTCTATACAACTGGACGAGTCAACTTTACCTGGTAATGCAGCATTATTATTGGGATATGTTCGTTTTGCTATGAATCAAGAAATCTACGAAAAACTGCTCTTCGCAGGAACTTTGACAACCGACACTAAAGGTGAATCAATATTTCATGTTTTGAAGGATTACTTTATTGAAAAAGCAATCCTTTTATCAAACATAATATCAGTAGCTACAGATGGAGCACCTGCCATGGTTTGACGTTATCGTGGATTTATAAAACAAAATGTGTCAGGGGTGTTAGCAATACATTGCGTCATCCATCGACAACATTTAGTTGCTAAAAATTTGAGTGTTAGATTGCACGAATCTCTTCAATTAGTCATTGATCCAGTAAACCAAATCCATAGGAACGCGTTGATTATGCGGTTATTTGCAGTTGTGTGAAGAAAATGACGGACACTTTCATCAATTACTCCTTTGCACTGAAGTACGCTGGCTGTCGAAAGGCTTATGTTTGACAAGATGTTTTGCACGTTTTGAGGCTATTTTAGAATTTCTGGATACTAAAGATAAAATTTTAAAAGACAATTTAATGAAATGGAAAACAGACATTGCCTATTTAACAGATTTGTTTACAAAATTTAATATGATTAATTTGGCGACAGTCTAAATTTGATTAAAACGACGTTTCAACCTACGTTCAACATTTAAATGCCCTCTATTCAGATTTTGAAACTAGGTTTAAGGATGTTTTGACGTATTGCTTAGTTTATTTTATGTTACGTATATTTTATACAACAGATACAAAATTTTATTTTGAGTAGTTTTAATTTAAATTCAATTAATAAATGTATAACACTTAACATTTGTTTTTACTTTAAGTTTTTAACACTAAACTTCACTACAGTTAGAAATTTACAAAAAGTCAATATCAGGTAAGTAGGGGGTCTACCCAAAACCGAAAAACATGGCAAGGGGTCTACGACACAAAAAAGTTTGGGAACCTTCTGGTTTAGTATATCACGAGAGAAAAATTGTTTTTATAATATAATTAAAAACGTATGTAAAAATAAACGAATATAAAACGTATAAAAAATTTCCAAATTAACCAAGAAAATATATTAGCGAAAGAATTGTTTGATTCAAGCGTTATCTTCCGAACAAAATTATTATTTTATTTTCATTCATTAATTCAATATTAATCATAGTTTTTTTGATTTTTATTTTTAAACAATGATATGAAACAAAAGTTAAGCATGAGAACGCAATTAATAAATAAATAATTACGTACCGCATCTCAATACCATTTTTCTAGACAAATTTACGTTATGGTTTGTCTAGGTTAGACCAGATTATACTATAAAGCGATTACTCGGTATCGGTAAGGGTAATAAACTTGCACAAAGCAAATCAAAAATGTAGCAAGTGATTATTTCTGAAATCAATTGTTACATCACGAATAAACGTTGTTTCATTGGCTATGTAGCAATTGTTTTGAGAAATAATCAGTTGTTACATTTTTGATTTACTTTGTGCAACCCGCCTTTAGTGTATTAATGATTAAATAATAGTAGATTTTAACGTAAACAGCATTTCGATATCATTTATCTCAGCAAAATTACGCTATAGCTGGTCCAGCTTAGACGTAACTTAATTCACAAATCAATTAGTTTGTATTAGTATAGGGATTAAAAATTTAGGGTAGTCGCAATAAATAACTGGTTGTTGTTTAAATTTGTTAGAAAAATCTTTGTTTTACTCTCATCAAATGAGAATTTAATTTAAAAATAATTTGTAATTGTCTATTATTAGTTTGTATATTAAGTTTAATTTAGATTCCTATTTGACTGTTTTTGTTCTACTTGTCAGCATAAACGTCAAACTATTTTTGAGAGATTTTGAGACTTTGGAAGCCTCGTAGTCTCTTTTCGACCAATAAAATTTTGTATTCAAGTCATTCTTGTCTAAATTGGGCTTTTTTTCTCTTGTGAAGTTTTAAATCCTTCGTTTCAATCGCGTTTACAACGCCTACTTGTAAAAAAAAACGGCAAATTTACACAGGACCTCGTTAAATAAATAAATATTTAATTAAATTTGTTTTGTTGTGGATATAATAATCGAATGAAGTATAATCAATTAGCGGTTTTTCAGTTTCAAAGAAGAAAAATGCCTTTTACTTAGAGCAAAAGTTCAAAAAAAAACAAAAAATTAAATAATAAGAAATAAAAAAATGCCCAATCGGTCAAACAAATTTTTAAATAATCACAAATAAACATTTGAAAATACTAAGAGCCGGTTTTTCAATCATAGTTCAAACTTTGGTTAATTTTAACTCAGTTTAATTTAAAAATACTGTTATACATTTTAAAATATTTTTAGGGTTTTAGGGTAGCTTTTGAACTTGGTCTAAGTTCTTCGTCAGGCAAAATTAAATTAATTTGACAATTGTAAAACTAAGGTAACTAAAAACAATAACTATAAGGGAACTAGATAATAAGCGCAAGTTTATTTAGCTACAGCATTTGCTCGAAGGTCTAAAGGAAAACCACCATAAAAACTGTAGACGTAGCTTAAGTGTCAATGGTGGACAAATTAAGATTAAGAAATAACAGGTAAACATGTGTCAGAAAGTTCGTAACCACTGTCTCTATTGAAATTGTTAGAATGATTAATAATTTCAATAGCTTTTATAATCTTTCTTGATTTCCAGTTCTTTATTTTAGAAACTGTTTTAGTTTTCTCAAAGTTTATATCATGAATGTGTCAAGTGCATGTTCGGCAATGGCAAACTTAGTAGGTTGGATTAAACGAAGATGTCTTTTATGTTCTTTTAATCTCGTATCTATAGTTCTACTAGTTTCGCCAATATATACCTTGCCATAGGTGCATGGGACTTGGTACACTCCACAGGTATTGTAAGGTATTTTGTCTTTTATAGGATTCAACAAATTTTTAATTTTAGTAGTAGTATTATAAGCTACTTTTAACTTATGTTTACTTAGTATTCTTCTAATTTTGTCACTTATGTTGAAAACAAAAGGTAGAATAACAAAGTTTTGGTTAATAGTTGAATCATCTGTTAAAGTAAGTCTTGTCTTTGGTCTAAGAAACTTTTTAATTTGTTCTTTATTAAAACCATTTCTTATAAAAACTTTCTTAAGGTGTTCTAATTCTTCTTGTAATTTATCTTGGTGACAAGTTATTGTTGCACGATTATATAATGTGCGAATCTTTCCAAGCTAGGTGATGATGAGAATTTGAATTTGCGTTTATGTATTGATCTGTATGTGTTGGTTTTCGATAAACTGAATGTATTAAAATATCATCTGGTTTTCTTTCTATTTTTACATCAAGAAAAGGTAAGGTACCATTAATTTCTTTTTTAATACTAAATTTTGTGTTTGTATGTCGATTGTTAAGGTATTGAAGAAACATTTGTAGTTTATCTACACCATGAGACCAAATCGCAAAAATATCATCTACATATCAAAGCCATAATTTTGGTTTTTTTGATGCAGATTTTAAGACTTCTTCTTCAAAATGTTCCATATAATAATTAGCAATAGATGGAGAAATTGGCGATCCCATTGCTACACCATCTATCTGTTTGTAGTATTCACCATTAAACAAAAAGAATGATGTTGTCAAACAATGTTCAAATAACTTGATGGTATTATTATCAAACTGTCGTTGTAAAAGATGTCAAGTATCAAGTATTGGTACTTTAGTGAACAACGAGGAAACATCAAAACTAACCGTTAAATCATTTATATTTTATATTTGTATTTTCTAAATAAATAATACATCATTTACCCTAAAAATATTTTAATGTTTTATGGTGAAAGTTTTATGTCTAAAATACTGTTATACAATTGATTATTGGTTTTGCAGCAACCAATAATAAAACAGAATTTTTAAATTAACGTTAGCTTAGTTAATCAAATACTTAAGATTTTGTCGTACATGCAATATTACCATTCGCGGCAATCTCTAACCCATCATTGCAATTAAAGAAAATAATCTCATTATGATACTAAGTTGAGACAAATACTTTCAATTTCCATTAAAATTAAATAGTTCAAAAAACACTATTACCTCGTTAACAAAGATTTTCTACTTCACATTTCATCAGACAACTTTCTAATTCGAAACAAACAGTATGATAATTGCTTATTATTCAAAATTTAAAAAAAAATATTTTATGTTTGTTTGAAATACTTTCAAACTTTTTTTTATTCAAAATAATTTTGTGTCTAGCAATCTTTACTTTATCAAAGAGTTTTAATAGTCTTAAATAAATGTTAAAGTCAATAACAACCGAATCGTATTATTTGGGTTAAGAATTTTATCCATAGAGTATAAATACTGTACAACAATTTTCAGTTTATTTTGTGTAATTGTTTCTAATGTTTTTTTTTTAAATTTAATAAACAAAACTAAAAAAAAGCACAATGAAAGTCAATATCTTAAAGTCATCTCGAAAATAAACAAATCAAATGTTTATAGAGTTTAATTTATAAAAAAATGTATTTTTTCAGTTTTTTAAAACGTACAAACCCCGGTTGCATAAAACATTGTTAACTTGATCATAACGTTAAATGTCGTCAAGAAAAAAATCAATTCTTTTGCTGACAACATTGTCAAATCAATAGTTATGCTTTTAAATATTTGACATTATTTTATTAAACAAGTTTAATAAAAGTTTTTTTAGTTATGTGATAATCGACTGTTTGGAGAATATTTCACACTTTTCAGACATCGATTATGTTATGTAGTCAGTAATCACACTAGCACGCGTCTTTGAATTTAAATTATTTGGCAGCGTTTAAAACAACTTCTTTTACAAATTTCCAAAAAAACAATCTAAATCAAGTTTGATGTAATAAAATTAATTTATTTATTAATTTATTTCAATACCAAAATTCATTTCAAACCAAATTAGAAATGATGAAAGACTGTTAGGCAAACTCTTTATTGATACATTGTAAATAATTTAAATTTTATTGCAACTATATAAAATGTTTTTAATCAAGAACGCAAGAAGATAGAAGATAATCCTCGTGCACTTATAAGACATATAAGATTTAATCATAAAAATGTGTAAAGACCCTTCCATTACATGATGTTTCTTATAGCAACATTTAGCAACACTGTAATTATAGTTGCCTAACAAAATAGACCATGAATATTTTTAAAGGCACATTAATAGATAATCAGAAAAAATTAATCTTTAAACATTAAAATCTAATAACAAATTTAGATAATACTGTTAATTATATTCCACTTAGCCATTACAATTAATTATCTGTAACACTACGTAACAGTTAATTAAACTACTTTACATTAATTATATGTTTGTTGTAAATATTATTTATGAAAAATAATTCCAATATTATTTAGTTTATTGTTTTTAACATTTAATTACAACTACATATAAACATAGTTTAGTTGACTGAGTTACGCAACTTAAAAAATTCCTTTGTAGTATAAAAACAATTATTTTTATGTCTGTTCAGGGTTAAACTTGACAGTATGTATATAATAAATAGATAATTAGACACTGTACTTGCATGACTTCTGTTTAAAAAAGATTATATTTGCGAATTAGTATAGCGCATATGTAAGTTTAGACAATTTTGATTCCACGTTTTACGATTTAAAAAAACTCACCTGGTATGTTAAAAAATTAACAATCCAAGAGCACACACAAGACTGAATATGTCAAGATTAAAATTTAAAAAACACCTTCACCCAAAGGCGAAAACACTTCGCGTTGTTCAACGTCCGGAAAGTTTAACTTGTTCGCCTCGAATAATTGTCACTTTCATTTTCAACTCTGTTTAAAAAATTATAGTACAGAACCGACACAGTTTCATGACTGCTTTATTTGTTAAAATAATAAATAACATTAATTGCTTGGGGTTTATCTTTTTGTGTAAAAAGATGAAATTTGTGTTACATTCTTATCATTCATTATCTGTGGTGGTTTCCTGTCAAACAAAGTAAAAGTAATTATTTTTTTTAAATCTTAATACTCATGTAACTTCAAGACCGAATTAAACAAAAAAAAATTTAATATTTTGGTATTACATGTAAAGTAAGAAAAATCTTTTATGCACGTCACGGCATATTGCTTTTATCCGAATAGTACCTATAAAAAGTCAATCTCGGTTTTAAGCTTTTGCTTAATAAACTGTTGAGTCCTTGACATATATTTTTTTATTTTAGCTAACACCAAAATCGTTGTTTTTTTTACACAAACGTAAGCGTTTTTTTCTGATATCTTGTCGTATCTGAACCAGTTAAAATATACTGTTTTAATGTAGTCGATATTTATTGTTAGTATTTATACGATTAGTTTAATACTAAAGTATATTAAAAAAGACGCTAATGAATCACTGACACAAACACAAATGTTGAATTTGCAATTTTAAATAATTTATAGAAAGTGATAAACGCAAAAAAACGAGAAACTATGAATTCAAGAATTGTAGTATAAATGGTAGATTTAATTAGTAATGGAGTACATTGTTTCTAATCTAAATCAAATAATTCCAACTTATATATAAATACGTTCAGAAATTGTCTGCATAAATTGCATATAGTTGAAAAAAGACCACTTCTAAGGGAAAAACAGCAGCATGCTACCATTATCATAAAATTTTGATTGCAGAAAAAGATAAATCAGAAATAGAATTAAGTCCTACATTATTTACAAACAAGCACTGCCTTGTACCCTAAAAAAATATTTCCGTATAATGAGAGATTTAAACGCATGTATAGAAGAGAAATTTGTCATTTGCAAAATAATATTTAGCGGTGAATAATAAATAATTAACACTTAGTAGATGTTAAGTTTGCGTAAACGCAAACGTAACCTTCGCTATATATAAAACAAGATAATTTTTGAACAAAAAAAAAGAAAATTCAGAAAAATTTTTGAGGATCGCGACAGCGGAACTACAAACAAAAGAAACACAGCTAATGCATTTTTTGCCGGTATTTTAATTAGCATCAGGTACTAAAGTAGCTAAAAACTTTATAAACATTTTGGAATAATACTACGGACATCGCATACCCAGCAGCTACCACTTATACGACAACAAATTTGGAATATGAGAAAAACAATTACTCGTTGTACAAATAATTTCTTTAAAATAAATATGTGGATTCTTTTTTTTAAAGCAATTATTGCCGTTTTTTATCTTGTTCTTTTCTATTTCTTTTTTTTTTCTAATTAGTTTTTTGTAAAACTCTTAAAAGCCAAGCCTGAGAGCACTTATTTTTGATTTATGTTTCCTTGATTACATATGAGATTCTTCATCGGTCTATGACAAATTCAGATTTTTGACAATTCTTTGCAACTTTTGACTTACTGTACAAGTCTTTAAGTCGCGTTGTAATTCCCAGATTTTTTGGAGTTCTATGCAGCAACAGCGCCAGGAAGGTCTGAATCGGCACATGCGTACCCTGTACATCAGGGTGCCTACCCTGATGCCTACTTAAATCAGTGAAAATAATTTTTGAACTAAATTGATATTATTATTCTTGAAAAAAAGTTTTTTAAAAATTTTTACACTAATGACTGTGCCCGCTCCAAAAATATTAGGCTGTTTTTTGCCCACTCATCAAAAAAAACCTAATGAAGCTGCTGGATTTGTGCCACTTCACACTACATATAAACTGCAATCACTTGATGTCTAACCCTCTTAAAATAACGTTTAAATAAACTGTTGTACATAAAAATCTTCTTGAGAATAATTTAATTAGTTTGATATTTGCGTTTGAGCAGTATATTCCTACATTTATCCCATTAGGTTCTGTTAAGGAAATATTTAAAATTGCTACTTTTACTATGACTACGACGCAAGTAATAGTATAATTGGGCCTCTGAAGTTTTGATGAATAAAAATTATAGCTAAAGTACACAAACTAATAGAAACGTATTAAGATGAGAAATGTTTGTATCGCCAAAAAGTGATGTAAAAGAGGACAGTAATGCAGATTCTAATACATTTATGTACTATATCGTGTTTATACGGGCTTCACAGAAAAACATTTGCCCCACTCCAGAAGCGCTCATTCAGCTCCAGATCATACCGCTGCCTCCGCCATGTTTCATGGTCGGTACCATACACTCTGGTTAAAAATCGCTCATTTTTTTTGTTAATAATTTTATTTTCTAATAAAATTGTTAAAAGTTGATACAATGTCAAATTGACTAACTCGCCTCAAAATTTGATTCGTCAACAAGATACTTATGCAAATTTGCTCGAGAAACTTGGGTATTTTAGAGCGCTCTTCATAGTTTTACAGCATTTTAGACCAGCTTATTGTAGCCATTTACGAGTGGTTCAAGCAGATATTGTTTTATTAATAAAACCTTCTGACAATTCAGCAGCAAGGTACTTTTTAACCATTCTCATATATTTTTTGGTTCTCATGGTATCTCGTGATCCGTTTGCTCCTAGCTCTGAGCCTATTAATGTGTGATCCAGTCATGGCGAATCGCAATAATTTCAGAAGTTTCGAAATTTTTACCTGCGATTTCCTTTACTCATGTAAAAGTTTGTATCTTCACAAGTTTTTCTAATCTAAATCTGATTCTTTCAGGCATATTGAATCACTAAATCGAAACACCAAAACACGTTAGATCGTGGGATGTGTCCACAACGAGCAAAAGTAGTGAACTGAAATATAAATAAAAAATTTAAAATGACAAATTTTATTACACCAAGTGTTTTAATAGTAGTTTTAGCGTGAATCATTGTTTTTAACCTTTTTTAGATGCCGACAAAATATTTCTTAAATAACAGGTTTTGTTTACTGTTGTGGTTATCGCACAGGTAAAAAATGTTTAGGATGCTCAATACTTTAGGTCAAGGCTGCATATTTTTGCTGACACATTTTTCTTTTTACTTTGACTCATTTTTTAAATTTTTATTTATAAGCTTTGTCAAGATCTTTACATTGCGTTCAACAAAAAAATCATTTTGCACTTGCGTAATTCAAAATAATTTTGAATAAAAGTATGAGAAAAAACCTCAACGTAACGTTTCATTCAAAACTTTGTTGAATTACGGTAGTGTAAAATCAACGTTTTCGGCATTGATAACTATTTACAGTTATCTATTATACATAGTTATTTATATTATCAGATGACTCCGCCAAACTTTTCTAACGGCTATTCCCATCGTACATCAATAATAAACTATAAAGTTTGTAGATGTTTTATTCTACACTATTTTGAATTACCCGAGTGTAGAATTAACTTACAACTTTTTTTTTATGCAAATTGCTCATAACGACAAGAAATAGTGTCAACCCTAGCAACAATACAATGAAATTATCCAAAATTTTAAAAACTGGTATTAAAACTACTAAACATTTTCAACAAGATTTGTTTCTTATAAAAAATAATGAAAAAACAAACAGTAAAATTCGAAACAAAAAAGAAACAGAAATTAAATTAGCTACTAGAAAAAAGACACCACAATCGATTGCCTTGTCAAACATAATTTTTGGATTTGGATGTCAGAGTACAAACTAATTAATGTAAGTTAAGAAAAAAATTTATTAGAAATTTGTAAATGAATCCAAAGAATAAAAAATCAACATCAGAAAAAAACATTACATAAGTAAAATCATTTGAATGTGATAGATAAAACTCAAAACATCTTTAAAAAAACTGTAATAGCACAAGGTAATAATATATAATATGTAAATCCGTATCTATTAAACTGCAACATTTAAATCAAAATTAATATTTTTTATTCACAACCATTATAGTAATGAAACATTCGCGAAGTTTTTGTAAATTTCGAGAACGTTCCCGTACTTTTTATCCACGTCTAGAACGTTCACGAAAGAATGTAGAGGTTTCTCGAATGTTTGCAGAAACGTATAAATACGGTACGAACAAATTGTAGGTCAGTTATTTCCGTAATTCGAAGACGGCAGTGTTAAGAAGATTATTCAAGTTTAAATAAATAAGTAATTAACGCGTGTAAGATAAATCTACGGTGTATAACCTTGTACGTGACTTTAGTGTAAACAAACAATAAGTGTTAAATAGTTTTCCGCGGACTTATCTTTCTGTAAGTGATAGTGTTATACATAAATTAAAGTGTAAGTGTTTTTATTAAATTTCCTTAGATTTAATTAGTTCGGTTAGTTTAAACGTGTACATATTTTTAGTAGAAGTATAAATAAATTAGTTAGTTTATAATAAACTTTACAGTAATATCCAAATTATTATTTTATTAGAACTTGGGATGTTAATCATTTGTAATCGTTGCTATGCCAACGGCCGAGAAGTGACAGTTTTCACTTCCCACCCACGCCACGGTTGGAAAATGATTTTTAGTCAGTTTTTTATGAAACTCAAAATTTGCAATTAGCTTTAAAGGAATAGAAAAACGTATAGACAAGAAAAATACTAATATTGTGAATATGAGTAAAATAGTAAGTATATATACCTCATTGGACAACAACATCAAAAGCAAATGAAGAAACATTAGGCAAAAGTAAAAATAAACTTCGCCTTTTCATTTGACGCCAAAATCTTTTATCAATTTTATTTGTACATAACTTTTTTTTCGCATAATTGTGCTTTTTTGCATTTTTATGTATTAATCATTACCGCAAATATTTTTAACACATTTTACAATTAAGCATATTATCCTGTTTGAAGTTCAATAATAAAAAAACTATGGCCTAAAATAAACATTTTTTAAACAACAATGCCTAAAACATAATTCTAAAAATAGCTTTTACTAAATAAACCGAACGCGAATCTTGAAGAGAAATTTTCAATAAAAACGGTATTTTCTGTATAAAGAATTTTTTCGCTTAATTTATCGAATTCGTCACGGCAAAATTTGACTGTAATTTAAATGAGATAGCAAAAATTGTTGAACCCGTAATAATTTTCATTTTTAATGTTAACTCGTTTAAGAACACTTAAATACAAAAATTATTAATATTATTTGTTTATTAGAGCTGGTATTATTCAATATTATTTTTATTTTGTATAAATTTCGCTTAAAATAATAAGTACCTTACTACTTTTTTTCAATTTCTTGCGTGCGTGGGTGTTTAACTTCCGTAATTCTTTGCTCTATATGGATTTTTTAGATTTCTTGATTTAAGACGCCTACCAACGTTAACATACGTTTGATAATTTGTATAAATTTAAAATTTTAACACTGCAGAAGCGCCGATTACACTGATCGACAAATTTAACTTTTTGTCTGTTAAATTAATTAGATTTGCTCTTTGTTTGGAATATTTTTCTTTGATTTCTAATTTGCATAGCATTTTTTTTAAATAGGTAAAATTTTTTCTAATACAAAATTAAAAAGTTCATACTATTGTAAAGTTTATTTCATATACTTAGATATCTTAATCTAAATCAAAATGTATTTTTTCTACTGTAGTTTACTTGAGGAACATTCCTCTTTAATGTCCAGCAATAGTTTGCAAACAAATTTTTATTCCATTTCCCTGATTCCAACAGGATAGAAGCCCATGTGTGCATCCAGAAAATATATGTTCAGAGACATTTTACATTCTAGAATTTTTCAGTTTTGAAGTTCTGAAACGAATTCTCCATCAACAAAAAATGAATTCTGGCACAAAATTTCCCACTGTAGGTATCGAATAAAACCAAAATTTCCAACAGTGGTGTACACGTACCACTGACGTGGCAAGTATTTCATTAAAATACAAAAATGTGAAACGTTATTACACGCAACAACTTCTCGGCTTTTCTATTGCCTAGTAATTCAGTTACGGTTTATTTAAAAAGCTTCCATGAAGCTTTTTCATCTTCATTCTAAGTTTCCTTAAAGTAATGGTTCTTTATAAGTTTACAAATATATCATTTTTATTTTAACTTCACTGATGTTAGGAAACTTGTTTTTTAAGTACAAGAAACCTGTACCATTTTATTCATCGCTTTAACAACATTTTTTATTAATCTGAATTTGGTGTGCAAGAGAAGAAGATTTCTTATTTGTAATATAAAGAAGCACGGCCAAGAACACGGTTTTTAAACTGAGATTAAAGGAGGCTATAAACAACTTCTCTTTTTAAAGAACACGACGGTTTTCTAACTTACTTGATAATGAATCAACATTCTTCTGCGGAGAACAAACGTTTAATGTTTTGTTCTTGTCAACGATAAAAAGAAATTATGTTTTGCATGTTATTCTAGCAATTTTTGAAATGTGTAAATAACTTACCGTGGAAAGGTCCTAGATTCTCTCACCCGAATTACTTTTTTATTAAGTATTTCATTTAATGCTTCTGGTTCCAACATTTGGGCCGGGGTGATGCTTTACCTCAAAACCATAAAAATCTTTTGAAACTCAGAGTGCAACTTAAACAAAACTGACAAAATGCGTTAACTCAATTAAGCACAGTAGCAACATTTGTTAGACAATAGCCATATTGTTTTTGCTGCGGCTTATCATATTAATGCTTAATCAAATATACAAATAAAACTGATTTCTGTGTTTGTGTAGCTTAGCATGTTGTTGCAATAAACTCTTTATATGTAAAATAATCTTCTTTTTCTTCTACTTATCTCTTTATGCGCTTTGGGAGCGTCAGAGGTAATATTCCTTAATCTTCATTTATCCATTTCTTCCACTTCTTTCAGTATGCTATAATCCTTTTTATTTGCTGTAGTGTATTTTTATTTCTCCTTATCCCTTCTATCTGTTCCGTCCATGATTTCTTCAGCTTTCCCTTTCTTCTTTTCCCATGTCTTCTTATCAACTTGGTTTGCTTCGTTCTAACTATGTGTCCATACCAATTCAGTTTTCTCTTCTTGATTTTTGTTTCTATCGGTTCATGCTTTAATTCTTCTCTGATATGATCACTTCTTATACGATCCATTTCCATTTTTCCTGCAATTCTTCTTAATTACATTTTAACTGCATTTATCATACTTTCATGTTTTTTATTTGTTACCCATGTTTCATTAACTTATAATAACGTTAGTATATTGATAGTTGTATACTTAAAGCTTCGTCTTTTATTCTATTTTTTTCTTGCTGAATATTGTGTTGTTTAGATTGTAGTATATTTTGTCCCCTTTTTTGTTCTGTTCGTTTGTTTTAAGGTCTATTTTTCCATCGTTTGTGAACATCATTCCTAGATACTCGCATGTTTACACCATTCTTATCTGTTCTCCTTTGCATATTATCGGATCTCTATTTCTTATATTTTCTTCTTGTATACATATCTTTATGTATTCATATTTGTTAGTGTTAATGTTCATATTCATTTTCTACATTTTCTACTTAAATGTTTAGTAAAGACTGTAATTTATTCTGTGTGCCCGCCACTAATATTATGTCATATTTATACAAAAATTGTAACGTTTCTTACGCATTTTTTTCAAAACATTTGTTTTTTGTTGTGTAGGTACTCTAATTTCTGTAGAAATTTTACGTGAAAAATGAAAGAATAAATAAATCACAAAAAAGAAAATTTTAAGGCATGTTGCTAGACAAATTCAAAACAAGATTTGGTATACGCTGTAGTATCCAGATATTCCAGTTCAAATTATCAAAGTATTGTTGGTTGCCTGCACAGCTATTTGTCTAAGAAAACGTATCTTAATCTTAGCGAGGAAACGGGGGTGGGTTACCACTTGCGGAAGAAAATAGGGGGACTTTGAAACCCGAGGGAATGAGGGAGGTAGTTTTTGATTGCTGGTGGTGTTAGAAACAAAGAAATAGAGAACAAAGGAAAGTTACGGGTGAAAAAAAAAAGAATAAGTAAATAAGTAGTGCTATTGCAATTGCAGGTATGAATTCATTCTATACATTCAAATTCAAAATAATTAAATGTTATTTGTAATTGCAGTTTAAAATTAATTTTAAAAGCATTGATACATGTTTCCTTTGTTCACTTAAGACAAAGAAATTAGATTGCGCTGTCTTAGTTTTGGTGTTTAATTGTTGTATTTTTCTTTACCTTTTAAAGGTCATTTTTTTTGTAATTTATTTAAAAGTTAGTGTAATTGGTTCTTTTGTATTAAATTTTGATTTAATATGTATTAGAATAATTGAATGGAATTTGCTATCGAATTTAGGTATCAATCTTGAGTTTACGCATCGGTTTCTTTGTTCTCGCGACTGAAAGAAAACTTAATCATAAACGATTACGTCATCTACGTAGTTTCAGACACATGTTGTTTTTTTTTGTGATTGTAAACGGAACTTGCTGCGATTTCGTGTGTGTATTTTTTTTCACCTTAATTCTACGTTATGCTATGTATGAAATGCCTTGTTGATTTTACTAACGATTTTCTCCCGTGAATTCGAATTGCTAAAGTATTACCATCCCTCCTTGATTGTATTGTAAAGTAACTCAATGTGATTCATGTATGTAATGAATCTAAGATTGATTTAAAAAAAACCAATCTAAACGTTCTATGCTGAACGTTTTCTTTAGAACGGTCTATGATCGGCCTCGAAACGATGAGCCATGATTAGATTACTTTGGTAGCCGGTTTTACTAATGTTGCAATTTCGAAGCATCTTCAACTTTAGCAATACGTACTCGCAATCCAGAGACATTGGCACCTTGGACATGGCATGTCCACTCTTTAACGATTCTTGTGTTTTAGTTGATGATATGCGAAGGTGTAACGTAGCGATTAAGGTTCTCTTAATATGTTTTGATCAAAGCAAGCTTCCGTATTCAATTTGTAGATTAGATTCATTATATATGAACTTCTGTAATCTATTGCATTTTTTCTACATTATTTGCATGTGTGTATTTTATTTTATTGTTTGTTAAATATTTTGGATATGAAAAGATAACGACTGGTGGAGGTTTCTTGCATGCTCTTCCTCCATCGAGTAATCGAGCATAGCGGAAGTCATACAATAAATCGACATTTTATTACAAGTGTTAGTTTTTTATCTCTTTTTTATCTCTCTCTCACCTTTCTTATTATGGACAGACCTATTTCACGCATGTTAATGTCCGAGAGTAAAACAGAGTAATGAAATATAGTTTTTTTGGTGTTGGGTTAAGCTTAAATTTCGTTTTGGCAACGTAGTTGGTAGACGATTTTACGCGGGATATTCTTTCTTTTTAAATACTCGCACGTTACACTACAACGCTAACTATCAATTTGTGGAGAATCTCTATCCGGCGACTATGATTGTTTGTGGAAAAACTTGCACATATAATTTTTAAAAAAATTCACTCCGCATCAAGTATACAATGCTAAGCAAACTTTGCCGTAGAGTCTTTCCAAAAATAAACATTAGCTTATTCAGAAAAAAAATCTGCACCGTGACAAAATCAGTAAAGAACGAATAACGTTTATGTCTTGTTGCAATGCTTCTGGATCCCACAAATTGAAATTATGAGCCAAGTAAGGGTATGAAACCTCATGCTTTCAGAATTGTTTAGACTCCTGTTTCTTACAAAAGTCAACGAAAAGTTTGGGTAACCAGAGATATTTTCACTGAGTGGTTTTAAAAAAAGTTTGTTTTATCGATAAGACGTAAAATGAGGAACAAGACACCCAGGCATTCAATCTAATTATCCAACCATGATGGCAAAATTTCTGTGTTATTCGTTCTCTCAAATTGCACGCCATTGATACATCTGATAAATCAGTATGTTATCACAACGCACAAGAATGTAAGTTCTCATTGGATGAAGTTTAGCAACATGTGGGGCCTGACTTAATTAGAAATTTACAAAGAAAAATATTACGACCTAAGAGACATGAAAATGTTCCCGATAACGACGAAGATAATATCACAATAGTTAGGTTAGTCAGACAAATCACAGGGTTAAAACTTACAGAGATTGAAAATGAGTTGGAAGAGATCTAACACAAGAAATTGATAAAGATTATAATTCTGAAGATAATTTTGACGATATCTCTAAAATTCCTTTTTTAGTGAAAGATGCTAATACTAAAGAGTATATTTGCTAATACAATGTTTGCATGCGATACGTGTATTGCTTGCGAAACACAAAATAATATTACCGAAGGTTTTTCTTCAGGAGTTGCGAGTTTAAGCTCAAGATGCAGCATTTAAGAATAAAAAGCGGGAAACAATTACAAATTTTTTCACCATTTCAAACAAAGATTAATATAAATATATAAACATTAATATGCACATGTAAAATGTTATGTTTATTATTCTTTTAGCTTTTGTTAAGTTTGAAATATGTACCATATACAATATACATATGCATACATATTTATGATGCATTAAACATACTGTAATAAATGTAAATATACATGTATAGTATGTATTTTATGTGTTTTATTATAGTGCGTCAATTTAAATCTTTGGATTCAGAATACATGTTCAACAAAAAATAACGTTAAAAATTACAAAAACTTGTTACATGCAGAACCTGTTAAAAAAATAATTGTCTGCATAAGGTAACATAAATGAAAAAATTGCCAATGCTTTGAAACAAATCTGTAAACTATAAGTAAACTAAAACATAAAATCAAAATCAAAAACATAAGGACGCCAGAAAGGTTGAAAAAGAGCAACACGACTTTGGCGACCAAGAAAAGTTCTCTTGTTGAATACACTTGGAACAAAACTTATTTTTATCAGAAACTATTACACTAAAATCTGTACTATTAAAATTATTTTAAAAGCGTTAAGACCGACGGAATAAAGGCTCTGTACAAAATTACTATGTAACATTTATTAAATTTAAATTAAAAACAAATAAAATAAAAGAAAAATATAAAAAAGAAAAACAATAATTACGTAAACTCAAACTGTTACATGTTATTTTGTAATTGTCAAAAATATTTATTATATATTAAAATTAACGGTTGCACTGGTTTACACGCGGCTACTAATTGTCAAATTACCTTACGAGTGGGAATACATCAATAACGGTTATTTTACTCGCTCTTTACCTTTTCAAAACTATTGCAAACGTTTGTGTGTCTAAGTGCTCTTTCTCGACATTTAAGTAGTTTTTCTTACTGATGACTTTTCTTCGTTAGTGATTTTTACTATGCTTTTAGCGGATGTGCTGTGGAAAACGTATTTCAGGTATAGGTCAAATTTGGCGATTAGGTTAATTAAGCGACGATGCAAATAGAAAAACAATTCCAAAAATAACGTCGGCACGTTGTTTTTTTACCTTTTTTTAACGAGTTTTATCGGATTGCGACGCTGTCTTTGTACCCGGCTGTTTCCGGAATGTGTAACCTGTGAAATCCACCTCATTTTATGTAATCGGAAGAGACAAAAGAAGACTAAAATATCAGTATCGTATTACTTCTAGAACTAATCATGCCTTCTCGCATTTGTATTTACTATTTTAATTATGCAAGCTTTGTACGTACTGCTTTTCAGTATCGTATACTTTTGCATTTATGTAATCGTTTTCAATTGCATTCACTAACCGTCAGTAAACTTATTTTGTGTAATCATAACTTATATAATACTGACATCAATTTACTTTCAGTCGCCAACTTTATATCATCTGTAATCTTATGTATATGACGTGACATCCGTCAAGTTTTTTTAATCATTTGAACGCAGTCATAGCCAACGGCTAAATAACATTAACCGTGGTACATATGCTTATACACCACACATATTTTCGTTCTAAATCAAATAAAAGAAAGTAGTGAACGTTGCTACTGTTGACAAAGAACTCTCTGTTGGTTAAATATTTGTGCTCATATTTTACTTTTTTTGCAATTCATTATTATCATTGTTGATCATTTTGCGACTGCATAGTAGACATGGAAGTTGATCGAGTAATATTTTTATTTAAATTAAAATAAATCACTTATAACCTTTGTTAGCATCGATATTAAAGCTGTGATAATACTATATTAGTCGACAATCTATAAATTGGTCTACCGCTTTTTCTTTGTTATAACTCGTATTCGCTCTTGCTGAAAATAAATATATTGTTAGAATCTGTTTTGGCGCTTTTTTAATTTTTTGTGGGACTAGCACACCAAGACTTGCAACCCGCCTGCCGAATCAAACCGAATTAGTCGCTTGCTTTTAAGTTAAGAAAATTATCGTAACAAAATTTGACACCCAACTGTCAGGGCCTGATTTTGTGTTTGCAGTTCTAATTACCTTACTTACTGTTTGCTTCGCCTGTTTTGTATTGTTGTTGGACCTGGGTTCGTATGTTGTTTAATTATTTTTGCTGTCTTTTAGTAGTACGTTTGCTAATTTTGCTTTAGTTATCCACTTACTTTACTATTTTAATTAGATTTCTAGTCAGATACGTGTTGGTGGATGCGTTGGTTTATTACTTTGATCAGTTTGTTGTTTTAGGTTTTATTGTTTTAGATATGTATTCTTTAGACAATGAACCACCACTTTCTCGGATTCTGATTCGGAAACGAACGAGATTGAAATGTTACTATTTCTAGTAAAAATCCTTCTGTAGTTATGTTATATCATCTTTAGATTGTCGACCTGATTGTTTCATAGTGTTTCACAGCATCAACTCGTTGTTTTTAAGACGAACCGAAGTTTATTGCGTTCTTGGAAGGATGTTAAAATCGGAATTTCTTCCTGTAGATTATGACGTAAGCATACGATGGAAACTAACGAATCTGTTAGGATATACGTTGCCACTATGCGGTACCTCTTCATACAACTGTTAGAACCAGTTTTTAATCAAATAGAACATAAGATCTAACTCCCTTTTATCAGTCTGGGATTGCGTTAATACCGATTTTTGCGTTTGCCGAATTAATTACGTATGGAAAACAGCACAGTCAATCGAAAGCTTCTATAGACGAGTATAAACCACCTACGCCTTCTCAAACTACTTTTGGGACATCTAACGCAAGTAAACACCATGATCGTCAGTCGTTGTCTAATTCGGTTGCATGTTCTCTTAATGTTTCTTCATTTCCTCCTTCTGTGTCTGCTCTTCTAATACTCTTGTTTGTTGTAGTTCTAAAAGGGCTAAACCTTTACATTCAGTTCCTTCTTTTTCTTTTTTGTAGACTGGTTTCTTTTCGGATTTAAGAGTTACGAGTTTCTTCTGACGATAAGCAGCCGTGGAAGCTAATAATTCTAAAAGACCGACGTAAACCTATTATTCACGATTATCACATTCATTCTACTTCTGGTCATCGTAGTGTTGCCAAAACGTTGCTTCTTTTTCGACATCATTTTTACCGGCTTCATATGACATTGAAAGTGGCGGAATACATTTGTTATTGTCCTGTGTGTGTCACAGAAATTGGGCATGTTGTAGCAACGACCTGTCGCAATACTTTCATGTGACTTTCACGTGACTCTCTCGTTAATTCTGCTTTGAAAAGCGACGTTGTTGAACACATGGCGATTTGATTCAAAATTTTAGTTTGTACCTTTTCATCCATCCTTTGCTGCTTTACCTTCATATTTGCTACAAAACCAGTGGTTTTAAATTTACACACAAAAAGTCGCACATAAACCTCGTTGATATTTTATTTAAATGCTTTGCATTAAACGCAATAGCCGCCCATAAAGCACATCAATTTTCCCTTGCCTAAAAATAAATTATTTCAGCACGTTCAGCAACTGAGTATACAATTTTTAGAAATTTCTTTCAGAAAACCAGTTCGCATTAAATTTAAATGTGACACACTTAAAAGTAACAATAAATACTGAGGTGTAAATATCTGTAAACAATGAGTGAAAGTCCTAAACAAATACCTTTGATGGCTTTGATAAAACAAAACTACAGAAAACTTTTGTGTGCTTTTCCTGATTGTCCTTATTGAGATAATAAAACTTGTACGAAAGCATTACACCCAATATTCCCAAAAATAATTGCGTTGAATATTTTAGGAGATACAACATGCAATAACCATCCCAAAAATAAAATTTTGTTATCCCAAACTTGATTATTTGCTAATATTTCAGAATTGTCAAATGAAACGATGTATTTTATTGTATGTATAAAATAGTGTTCGACTATATAAACACAACATTAAAACAATCTATTTAAAAAATTAAAATTGCTAATTAAAGATAGTAGTAAGAGTATTACTAAGAAAGAGGATAATCATATTCAAACTATTTTACATAATGAATTTTTGATGAGTAAAACCAAAACAGCACACATAAAAACACGATTCAAAGATTCAATTCAAATTCAATATAAAAAAGTAAACATGGTAAATTTAAATATAAAAACAGCTTCCACATTGGTAACAATAAATCTATGTGTGATCGTAACAAAATGTTTCAAATAAATCAAAATCTTGTCACAGCCTTTAACTATTCTAATTTTAAAAGTATTTTACAATGCGCATTGCAATAAATAAATAAATAATTAAAATTTTAAAAAAGCTTTTTTTAGTAACAAAATCATAAAAAAAACTATGCTTACAGCTTGTGCACAATGCCACTGTAATAAAACATACTTCCCACATCCTTGAAAATATAAAATAATATATTTTTAAAAAAGCATAAACGTTAGAATCAAAATTTTATATAGCTGCTACCGCTACTGTACAATTATTTCAATTTTTCAATTAGAAATTTCGTAGCACGCCCAACCAGCACATGAACATGACCAAAAGGCTACGTATAGCTGACAAACATTACTTCGGAACTAAAATCGGAGATCAAATAAAATCCTGGACTCTTCATATCTGTTTCACTGTCTGTTACTATGACCCAACACAGTGGTTAAACGGTAAGCGAAATCGAATGCCTTTTGCTATTTCCATTATTTACCGAACGCAGAAAAATCACCACTCGGCTTGGATCTTTTGGATCACGAACATATCTTGGTACTGCAAGAAAAACAAGTCAAAAATTATGTATCCGTATTGTCAGCCTGCTCTAAAGCCTGTGGTGCATAGTACATATTATCCAGTACCTACTCCACCTGCATCCGATACCACAAACAACTAAGAAAGTGATAATGACAGTGACGCTAAAGCTATAGAATACACGTATGATTCCGACAGTAATATTAAAATTTGATAAACCAAGCCGAATTTATCCTTGTCAAGAAAAAGTCTAAACTGCTTGCTGAAGCAATAGAACTTACAATAAAACAATGGCAACCAGAAGCTATCAATTCTTATTGCTCATGGTATGAGAATGAAGGAAAGCTACTAAACAATGAACACTCTCTTGATACTAATTAAGTACTCCGATCATAATTGAAATATTTCCGGCGATTTGAAGATTGTAGCTCCAGATATAAGCTGCACTAGTTGTCATAATCAGTTTGGATTTTATTACTGACGATCTTAGCGCCTGTAGTGCTGCTTGGCTGTCAGACATGATCAATATTGGACCATTTGCGTAGGATTTTGAGTCAATGATGTTCCTGACACACCAGTCAATAGCAGCAACTTCAGCCTTAAAAGCGGACGCATATTTACCCAAGGTCAGCAAAAATTGATTTCCATAGTTCCTGCCTCCATGTATTCCTGTTCCGGTACCGTTGCTATTTTTGGCCCTATCTGTGTACCAGATAGTTCTTTTAACCGCGCCCAGAAAAATATCTTTTGTCCATTCGTCTCGTAACGGTAAGTATCATCACTTTCAATTTCTTTAAAAGGTGATTATTTTTTGTGAAATCAGATCTTATAGTTAAGATCGTTTCTTCACGCAGCACATGTATGCTACGTATCTTGCTTCCGTCATTACAACGAGGTGTATCGGTGGAAGTGAAAATAGTGCTTCCATGACTGCTGTGGGCGTAGTTTTTCTCGCTCCTGTTATTAGCAGACATGCCATTCTCTGTACTTTGTCTAGCTTTGCAGCTGTGCTTTTCAGGTTGGTTCTCTAACCCCACACATGTGCACCGTATGTGATGATGGGTCTTGTTACAGTATATAATCATTTAGTAATTGTGGGTTTCATTCTCCATGTGTGCTCGACCATCCGTTTGGTTGTGTTAAGAACCTTGATGGCTTTCGTTGTGACTTTTTCTAGAAGAGCGTTAAAGCTCAGTCTAGTTTCAAGAGTAAGTCACAGATATTTGACTTCTTTTGTCATCGAAAGCGCGACTCCGTACATCGCAAGTAGTTTTATCTCATCCATTTTCCGTCATTTGGTAAATGGAACGATTGCCGTCTTCGTTGGGTTCACTGATGGTCCTTCTTTTTTGCACTATTTATGGACGGTGTTTCGTGCACTTTGCATTATATTTGATTACCGTCCGATTCCTGAGCATTGAGTTGACCTAGTTTTAGACTAGAGGTGGGATCTTTTTTCCATTGCCCTTGCAATTGAGGTGAAGGTAGTATGATTAAATGCTTCTTCAATATCTAGAAAAGCACTTAATGCAATATCATTCTATTGTATTGCATTTTTGCGTCTGCTTACTAGTTGGTGAATTGCTAACTCGCCAAATTTTTTGGATTGGTAAGCATACTGGTTTTGGTGCAAAGGCCTTCGCTTTGTTCCGTATATACCTGTCAACTACTTTCTCAAGCAGTTTTAAGATAAAGGAAAACAAGCTGATCGGTCTCTAAAATTTTTTCTAGGCGTACGTAGATCTCTCTAGCTTTGGTATAAATACTACCTTGAGTGTCCGCCAGCTGTTTAGTATATGCGAAAGTGCTAAGTTAGTTTTGAGAATTTCGCATACTGCGTTTCGAAGAGCAGGAAATCCTTCTTGCAACATGACGGGATAAATTCTTTCGACTCCTGAAAACGGAAAGCATTTAAAAGTATTGACTCCTCATTCTAGGTTTTTTGGATTAATTATTTTTTTGCTAAATCCGAATTCTTTTTGGGTGCTCGTTTGTTTGGTACCTCTAGGTCCTGGTGCTTAGGAACTTCAGTTAACAACGAACGCAGAAAGTGTTTTTGCAGTAATTCTGCAGAGTATGTTCAATTGAGTCTGTAAACTTTCCACTTTTAATCAGCAAAGAACCGATGTTTGCAGTGTCGTTCTTGCTTAGAGCTTTTTGAAGTCAAGAACTGGTAGGTTCGTTTTCTATGTCCCTACAGTACTTTCTCCACGATTTTCTCTTTGCCTTTATGTTATGTATGAGGCTAGTTCTGTATTCATCCCAGTCTCCGCTCTTTTTAGTTGTGTTTTGGTGCGTGCCCTTGTTTTGCCAAGGTTCTTGTTCCACCAAGTTATCTTGTTGAGGGTTCGTTTGACAGTTTTTGGGTAACTTGCTTCAAATGCAGATTTAATGTTGAATCAAATGTATCTATGACCAGATAAAAACAGCAACCATTATCTACATACTTATTAAATTAACTTAACGGTTTTTTCCTATCTTTTTTTCTTGATCTGCGCGGAAGAGTAGGCAGCGTTGTCACATGCTTTGCTTCCTTTAAGTTCAGACAGAACATTATAATAAGAAAAACGTTGGGTAGTTAAGTAACATAGTCTTTTAAATACGAGGGTCTCTTTGTCTTACACACCGGTCTACTGTTTCTAACACTTTTGCCATTATTAGCATTATTCTTAACCATTCCAAATTGAGTTTCAAACCAAAACTATTGTCTAATTGTACAACAGATTGAAATTTTACATATTGACCATGTAAGATTTATGATTACATTTAGAAACAACGTCATTAGAAACAATTTTGCTGACCGTACGCTCTAATTACGTTTTAGCTCTAGCCTACGACTGGGCAGAGTAACTAAAATAGACAAAATTCTATAAGGCTCGAATCTAAGCGAACGGACTTATCAAAAATTCTCATGATCGTCCTGGATAAGCCAGTCTGATCGTCAAACCGCAAGGTAATTTTTGTGTTTCTATTCTCAACGTTCTTACAAACCTTTCCCCTGAGCAGGAAAAAAAGACAATCCTATTATAAAATTTCAACGATGCTTCTGATGACATCTTACATCTTGCTAATAAGCAAATTAAAGTTTTTTCCGCTTTGGCCCCTTGGGAAAGAGCTAACGGACACTGAATTCTAGAAGTCCCACCAGAAGTTCGTGCGTTTTGGCATCACGTCGCGTTTACGACGCCTGGAAAACAAATTATGTCCTAACACAAAGCGAGACTCTTTATGCGCAAACTGCGTTCGTTTTGGCCATAAAGATGAAGTAGTTAGACATAAAGCCTTATCTAATACCTACCCAGCATATATGAAACGGCTTGACGCCAAAATAGCAAACACAAGAGCGATACGTGTTTAGTTCTGATTCAAGGTACAAGCTCGCTGGTGCGGCTGGACGCTTCAACAAGATTTCCGCATTTTCTTCTATGGGGTACTACTCGGCTATTGTTTTTAATAGTTTGAAGCTCGTCGGAATGGTTACACTCAGTCATTTAACGAATAACTACAATCTAGTATCTATAACTACAGTTGAAAACACCTTCTTCGCAATTGTCGGCGTTTATTGGCCACCGAGTAAGGATGTACACATTCATCTCCAAAACCTCGATAAAATTTTTGATTAACTAAGAGACGTTCCTATCATAACAGCAGGTGACTTTAATTTGAAATTGCCGCTTTGGCATTCCCCGGTAACCGACGAGCGCGGACGATACGAGAAAAACCTCGTGGGTCAACGTGACCTCTGCGTTGTCAACGAATCTCACCAATTTATCACTTTCTCTAGCTACTTAGGCTCGAAAAACATGGACGTCAGCTTATCATCCCTTTCTGTTGCTGGAAAAATTCTAAACTAGCGGGTTGTTTAAGAAATTATTGAAAGCGACCACCGACTGATACGGTTTGAGTTAACCGTCGAAGCTCCTCATCTAGAACTTATTACTAAGAATATCCTTGATTCTAAACGCATAGATCCTGTTCGCTTAAATATGGCAATTGCAAATTATATTCCTGCTTATCTTCCACGTTGTGCTTTGTGACACGATCCTAGATCTGTAAACACCGTCATTGAGAAGTTGACTAAGATGATCCTTGATTCTTGCTAACGTAGCTTAAACCGCATATGCATAAGCTCTAGACCCGGTGTACCGTGTTGGAGTCCTTAGTTAGGCAAGTTAAAGAAAGCGGTGCTTTGTTTACGAAAACACCACCAAAAACCCCAGCAGGCTTAAAACCTCAATGGTTTGCTTTTGGCAAGGCCGTGTTTTACCGCTACAAACTAACAGTGAAGACAGCAAAGTATAGTTCTTGGCAAAGATTCAGGAAAAGGGCTTAGCGACGAGCCCGTGGGGGTTAGTTTTTAGGTTCTTCTCTTTTAAGTTCCTGTCGATCTAACCGTTCTTCAATGTTCAAGACGGCGACAGATACTATCTCAGAATACGAGACGATTAAAACTATTGTTTGCTCCCTGTTTCATGACGACAATCCGTTAGTAGAATTTCTAATAACAAGGTTTCTGGACCTGACGGAATACATTGTAATGTCTTACATGTAATTGTACAAAATTCCCTCTTTTCTACTATTGTTCCTTTGTTCAACTCATGCATTAAATGTGGCTATTTTACTGCTACTACTCAGCACCATTCTCGAACTTGGGAAGAAGGATCTCGTAAGTCCCAACTCGTACCGTCCGATAACTCTGTTTTAAAATCTTGGCCAATTTTTTGAACGTGTACTTCTCAAAAAGATTCATGACGACATTCCTCCACAATTTTTTTTCTAGGTCAATATAGCTTGGTTCCAGGCAAAACGGCAACTGATGCCGCACGTAGATTAATTACCAATATACAACCGAACGTCTCCAAGTACAGACTTGCAATTTTCATTGACATATCTAAAGCGTTCAACAACGTATGGTGGTGCATGTCATTCGTACTTATTTATCAAACAGATCGATAATTTATTCCTCAAAGCTATTCCATTCTGTTTATGTCAAACGACTGACGAAGAGGTGTCTACAATGTTCGATTTTCGGGCCGACCTTGTGGAATCTGGTTGTAAACGACTTGCTTAGCACAGAACTACCAGCAGATTACGACATTTTTGCATACGCGGATGACATCACTGTCACCGTGTCGAAAATGTCTAGACGAGACTTAGAAGCAAAATCCAACACATGCTTAAACATAGTGACAAAGCTGGGCTGACAGCAACAAACTGACGGTTTTAGCGGACGAGACTAAGTACATTGTTTTTGGCTCCACTTTAAAACGAGTTCTTTCACTGCGCCTTCACAACATTTCCGTCCGTAGGGTTTTCGAATTCAATTATCTCGGACTTTTGCTTGACTACAGATTGAGTTTTGTAAAGCATTGCGCATTCGTGCTTGACAAGTGTAAGAGCGTCAAATAAAAACTATACAAAAAATGCTCACCTATGGTCTAGACATTTAGTACTACAGACTTCGACATTTCCCACGTGGTCAAAAAACTGTCCTCGCTCTAATCCTTATTATTATCGCACCGTTCTGTGTCATATCTAAGCATCTCCCTCTACATTTTCTTTTGCAAGAAATTTACTGCACCAAAGTTTTTGGCAAAGCTAGCACGTAAAATATCTTTAACCAACACGTTACGTACAACGACTTTCCGTTCTTTTCAGCAGCCAAGCGTCACTTAAAAGTCTTGGGTGAATAGCAGCGGCAGTGGGACACTTCCCAGAAAAAGCGTAATGTCCCACGTCCCCGGACGAAAAGCAGTCTAAATCCTTGCTTTACACGGCGGATTTCGTAGTCATTTAAAACGCATTGGTGTTTTGGATGACGACGGCTGTCTGTTGTGTGGCGTTTTTAGCACCCCAGCACATCGGATTCGATTACGTTTGGGGTGACCTGTTAGCCACGATCAACTCCTATCCCAAATTCTCTTAGACTGGTGCCTGATGTAAATGTATATAGACTTTAAAAAAAAGCAGAACCTTTATTAGAAACAGTTTTTTTAGTTTTGTTAGCGAGGATAAACTGTAAGGCAGGTGCCTTGCGGAACCACATGCTCTTATAGTACGCACAAATACTTAACCCGTTGTACTGGGTCTTGTAAGACTATCCTATCAACTCGCGTTAATTGCTTTTATCGTATTTTTTCGCCAATTTGTAACAGTCAAGAGTTTAATTATAGATCACATTAAAACGTTTACTTTCAGTCGTAGATTTATAAAGCAACGTTAACATTAGATAATACAGCTGTGGTGTGTACTCTAACCTAACATCCGTCAAGTTTCGTTAATCGATTTGTTTGTAATAAAAGCCAGATAAAGCACATAACGTCGTACGCAAGCTTGCCTACTACGCTAATTGTCAACTATAACTACATAAGGGGTAGTGAACGTTTTACTACTCGATTTCAAGGAATTTTAGTGTTGGTAAATTTTTGAAATTTTCTTACCTTAAGTAGTGTTATTATTGACAATTGTTAATTCGTAACTTGTTACGATTGTATGTAAGTAATTAGTGGTTTGATCAAGTTTGAAGTTGGGGTGGTTACTAATCATTTTTACTATTAAAAGCTAAACGAACAAAATAAAAAGTAGCAGTTTGTTCATTATACTGTTTGCTATTAAATTCTCTAAATTGTTAAAATCACTGTTAAAATAAAATTTGTAGTGTATAGAACCACTTCTTCATTGTCATATCTGCTAGTAAGTTCTTTAAATTTTTTATCAATGCTGCTAAGTTGACTAATATATAGGTAGTACTTGTGTTTTTCTCTTATGTTTTTATCCTGTTTGCTATGTAGTCGATCTAGGTAACCTTGATATATCCAAGCCGAGGATTGATTAGTACAAGAAGTAGCGTCTAAGTATTTTTCCATCTCCGTGGTAATGTCGTTATCAACGGGGCTCATGTCAGGAAAAGGTTGATAACCAGATTACCCCGTTTCTCATCGTCTCTGTCAAGGTTCTGTAGAGTACCATTACCATCTTTTAAAGTTGTTGTAGAAACTTTATTTACCCTTTCAGTAACTTCCTTTTTGCCACAGCTAGAAAAAACGCGAGAAAGAATCATGATCACTCCATAAATGCACTTTCTACGGCACTGAAATTACTTTCTAGTCTATTTAATATACTCAAACGTCTCAACGCTTCGAGATCATTCAACATCATGCAAGGAGATTACCGAAATGGATAGAATGTTCTAGTCCCAGATTGGTGAGAATAGTTAGTCTTAAGTGTTAAGAAGAATAAATCAGTTGTAAAGCAAAGGTTTAACGCGTGTGCCAGTGTGAATAAATAATGTAGATGAATACAATTTAATAATTTAATTTTGTCAGTGTTTATAAATCTCAAGAGATAGACATATATAAATTAGTTTGAAATTTCGTACATTCAGTCCAATTTGTAAAAGAAAGATCTTTAGTGTGCGTTTTTTATCGTTCTAAATGCAATTTTACGCTGAAAAAGGTAGGTAATAGAATAAGAATAAAAAAATGTATAAACACTAAATTTTTTTTAAACAAAGACAAGGGCATTATTATAAACAACTAAAACTTTTAAGTTATTGTTTGAAGAAAAAAAATAAAAGTTTTAGTATTTTATAAACTTTTTATGGAAAAACGAACAGCCCAAGCATAGAACGATAGAAGCAATCAGCTTATTGATTGTTAATTAAGTTTTTGAAGATAGAAACTAGTTCTATAAAAAACATTTCTAAAAATACATTTTTCTTTTATTTTTCAGCAATTATCTCAATAATGTATAAAGCTAAGGTAGACGTTATAAGAATGCATTTTATCGCATGTCTAGCCATACTGAAACCACAAAGTATATAGTAGGTAGATATAGCATTTACCAACAGTAAAAATTGTAGGTTCTACAGGTCATTAAAATAGTAAAAACCTTAAAAATATACAACTGTAAAAAAACTAATTGATGCATTATTAAGCTATTTTGATACCATTAATTAATTAAATAAGAAGACACATTAGAATGTATTTTTCTCACGTATTAAATCTTTTTGTTACTTAACCACGTTATTTATTATTACTTTCAAATTTGACCTTCAATATAAACATTACTTTTTAGTCTTTAATATTTATATTCATAATTTGGTTAACCTTATTTCTATATATTGACATAAAAATTTCTATTTTTTGTTGCTTAATATCATTTAAAATAAAACATTGTTCTCTTACCTTATATTCGTAGATACTTTTAATGTACAAATACACAGAGAACTTATCTTCTTCGCTTTCGAGTTTTTTATATTTATAATCGTATTTGTCTTTTAAAAATTCCATAACTTCTCACTATATAAACGCATAACTTTTACTTTTATCGATGTATCTCTTTAATTCGTATACTAATGTAACTGAACTTTCTCCCGCTAATAAAATCCCACTATACGTACCTACTATTAAAGATATGAAAGGCTGCAATAGAAGTGAGAAAAGATGCTGTAACTCGTTGTTACAATCAAGCATTAAAATTTAAAACTAATTATTTGACGATTAAAGATACAAAAATATTCATAATTTTTTGTCAAAAAATTAACAAATCAATAAGGTGATGTCATTCAAAAGCTTTTGTCAATAAGTAATTCTTCTTTGCGGTAACACTATTTAACATTGCAGGTGTGATCTAAGTAGTTTATGAAAAAAAATTATATTGAAAGAATAGGGATTTAGCACCTGCATTGTTACAGAATCTTTTTATTGCACTTGCAATTAACAATTTCTAGACTATGCAAACAAAGTTTGCTTTTAATTTTTGGCGTCCATAATAAAATCCTATTGTCTAAACTTAATGATCTATCTAAATTGTTATACTTTTTATCATTGCTTTGTTTTTATGCAAATTTCTTTGTTGCATTAATCTTGAAGAGGATTATTTCTTCTTCACAAAATGTGTTGTTGAAAATTGAGCAATTAAATCTAAAGGAGAAGGTGCTCCGCTTTATGACTTTTGAAAAGCGTTAATGCATAAAAATTACCAAATTATTCATCAAGTAAGTAACGAAAGTAACGTTTTTTGCTGAATATCATAAAAAAGTTACATCTAACAATCTTTAAATGCAAATAAATGTTTTAGGTTCCAATAATTTATCGGTTTATCGATATCAGCGCGACGATTTCTATTTTTGTAAAACCATTAATAAAGCGATAAGAAATTTTGTAGATCCAGCCTTAAAAAAACTCCGATATGTAATAAGATGAAGATCAATTTCAACGTTAGGTAATTGTTTTTTTTTTCGCCACCACTCTACAATTCGACCATCATTTTCACTTTTCTTCATTTCTTTTTGAGCGTGCCCGTAGTAATTTATTTGAAAAACAACGTTTTTCCAGCACCCGCTCATTTTTATTTTTTTTAATTTTATTAAAAAAAACTGCACCTTTTTAGCTGTCTTAGTTAGGCCGCAATTGCCATTTAAAGATTTGACAAAATTTTCTTCAAAGAATTTGCATTAAAATTATAAGGCTTTTATGTCAATTTTTTTACAAAACGTTTAGAATTATATATCAAGCTTGAGAAGTATATGATTATAACCTAAACGATCGCGCAGGTTATAATGAACTTTTCAACCGCGGTATATAATACAATTTTTTCCACTACTGCAATTATTAAAACCTTTCTACCTGTTACTAAATCAAATTTAAAATTTAAGATATTAATTTCAAATTAAAAATCAAGTCAGTGAATGTGACAGTTGTCATTAGTTTAATAGAATTAATTTTGACGTAATTCTTAATTGTGATTTAAAACACAAAAGTAAACAGATTACGTAATTTTTTATTGCTGAAGTTGTTTAAATTGTTTAAATTCTCTTGCTCTTGGTAGACAGTTTCGTAAACATTTGAAACTGTTATAGTACAGAAAATGTAAATATTGTAAAGTTGAACATTACTACTAATTTATTTATACTAAAAATATATCCACGTTTAAACTAACCGAGCTAATTAAATCTAAGGATGTTTAATAAAAACACTTACACTATAATTTATGTATAGCACTATCACTTACACGAAGATAAAGTCCGTGGATAACTTCTATTTATTCAAACACTAACGCTTGTTTACATTAAACTCACGTACAAGGTTATACCCGGAAATTTATCGCACACGCGTTAATCACTTATTTATTTAGACAAATCATCTTCTTAACACTGCCGTCTTCGAATTACGGGAAATGATTGCTGATTCGTTTGAACTGCATTTATACACATTTTGGAAATCCTTCGCGAATGTTCCATATCTTTTGGGAAACGTTCTGGAAAATATATAACAACTTCAAGAAGGCTCTTGAAGTTAAGAACGTTTCACTGCCCCTTTCTTAGGACTGTTCTGTCCCAAAACAAAAGACTGGATGCGACACTGGTAGAAAGAATCGTGGCGATAGCGGCAGCTTTCTCCATTTCGGCAACTTCCTTGACCATAAAAGTAACAGTCAATGAACTTTTCCTGACCCGATATTCTTTTTAGTTGGTTTAGTTAGTTTGAACTGTCCTCCAATTCAGATGATCTAAGCCACCAAGCTTGGGTATTGTCAATTTCTTAACATGGTGGTGGAACTCTATTTCACTCTAGAGATTCTATAATGTGCGCCAAAGATTTTCGTATAACGGCTTGGCACTTGAGTATTTCTTAGTGACCAGATAGAAAACGAAGCGTCTGTCACCACGTAGTCTTAAAACTTTTTCGTTTTCGTAGTTCATCTAACTGCCCAAACTTCTTTTTAAATACGACTGCAACTTCTCTGGACATGTCAAGATCGTTCACGCAATGTGCGATGGCGTAATCTGTTTGTGTTTGGAACACGTCTTGTTGTTCGTCGGTGGTAACTCCGAATCTAGCTTTTCCATAAACTTCTTGAACTCCATTCCTTTGATTTGATTCCCGGTTCTGCTGCTTATTACTCTGGTTTGGACCTGAACTTGTGTATTGTGATTTTCGGATGCGATATATAACGTCAGTAATACGCTGCTTGACATCATAAGGGCCCTCCCATTGCCTTTGCAGCTTCGGCGACAAACCACGTCTCCTTTGAGGATTATACAACCAGACCATGTCGCCAGGTTGAAACCCACCATTTTGTGCCTTGACATCATAGCTAGTCTTCATCCTGTCGCTGGCAATTTGTGTGCTTTTACGGACCTCTTCATGTACTTCGTCTAGCCTCTTGGTCAGCTTGCTGACGTAATCTTCTCCAGCAATTTCTTTTTCCGGTCTTCGTCTAAATTCGAGGTCGCATGGCCGTCGTATTTCGCGACCGAGCATTACACAGGATGGTGTTTGGCTGGTGCGTTTGTGAACGGATAATTGATATGCCATTAAAAAAAGGTGTAAGTACTGATCATAGTCTCTTTGGTGTTCGGACACTACTTTAGCTAAGAACTTGCATATTGTTCGATTCATCCACACAACCATGCCATCAGATTGAGGCAAACTTCTTGAAACAGTCCAGACTCAAAGTTGCGGCCTTGATCGGAGTGTAATTGCAACGGAACTCCAAACCGACAGAAAAACTCTTTTACTAATACTGTAGCTGCTTCTTAATTGGGTATGGCGTAAGTTTCCGTTCATTTCGTGAAATAATCCATCGCCATCAAGATGTATTTATTTACCGAATCGGATTCTGGGAACGGCCCTGCGATGTCAATTACTACTCTTTTTCTTCTTCTTCTTAATGCCATAGTGTCACCTGGCTCTATGGCACTACCAACTGTAGTCTGTTTTCTGTGCCCCCGGCACTTTCTAAGGTTCGCGTAAAACGACCGTCTTCTACTATCAAAGAGTCCCACTCCGCCCAATACGCTTTGATGTTTCTGCCCAAAGCAGTCACCAATTCCTCTCAGGTTGGTCGTCGGCTTTTTTTTTCCAGTCCAAGAATAGTCTTATTTCAGGGTCGTTTTCTTGTTCGCGACGTAACTGCTCGGGTTCCCACTCGTCATCAACCATAACAGTTTTCCGGAGGCATTCAACTTTTTCTTCCAGTTGCGAACAATGGCTACAGTCCGCCGGACTTTTGATGAACTTGACAACTGCTAATAGCTCCCTCCTACTCACGCAATAATTTATTTCTGGCCTGGGCAAAACCTTGCTAAAATATGCGATAACGTTTTCTTGTCCATCTTGAAACTGTGAAAGGACCGCACCAATGACCAGATTGCTTGCGTCGGTATCCAAAACAAATTTTTTATCTTCTCTTGGATAACTCAAAATTGGCGAAGTGACTAGGACCTGTTTTAGTTGATGGAAAGAATTTTTTCCATTCCATCTAAATTCTGCTTTTTCTTCCGTCAATTCCGTCAAAGGTTTGGCAATATTGGCAAATCCGGGTACAAATCGACTATAATAGGTGCACAACCCAAGGTAACTTCGGACCTGATGTTTGTCGATTGGTCTTAGCCATGCTTGCACTGCTCTGATTTTGTCTGGGTCAGCCTATACTCTATCTCTAGATACGATGTGGATTCACTTCCTTCTTAAATACGTAGCACTTCTTTGGACTCAGTTTGAGGATAGCCCCACGTAGTCGCTGAAACACTTCTTCCAAGTTGTTCAAATGTTCTTCAAACGACCTTCCAACCACAATCACGTCGTCTAGGTAAACCAAGCACGTCTTCCAAGACAATCCGCGCAAGATGATCTACATCAAACGCTCAAACTTTGCAGGAGCGTTACACAGGCCGAAGGGCATTACGGTGAATTGCCAGAAACCAGTTCCAATCGCAAAAGCTGTTTTTTACGATCCTTGGGTTCCAATTCTACCTGCCAGTAACCACTCTTTAAATCTAACGTGGAAAACTACTGGGATCCTAACAGGGTGTCTAACGTATCGTCAATTCTGGGTAAAGGGTAGCTATCCTTTTTGGTCACGTCGTTTAGCTGTCTGTAGTCTACACAAAACCTTGTTGATCCATCCTTCTTCTTTACGAGTACTACTGGGGATGCCCATAGGATACTTGAATGTTCTTTCTCTCTATGTTCGTAATTATTTGTTTGGTTTCCTCTCTTTTCGTCAAAGGAAGTCTGCGTGGATGTTGTCATATCGGCCGAGCGTCTACAGTATTAATTTTATGTTTCACCACGTTAATCCTTCCTTTGGAAACACTCTCCAGCGCGAACACATCTTGATACTCTTAGATCAACACTTTAACTTTAGCCAGCTGGTCTTCTCTGAGGTTTTGGCATTTGGTGATAAGAATGTCCAATAGATGTTGTCAACATTGCTTCGGCAACGTATCTTCGTTAGACTTCACGCATCTCACAATTTAAGATATTGGCGTGCATTGGCCTATCACAGTCTTCTTTTTCAACGTTACAGAATCTGAGTTGATGTTTAAGATCCTTACTGGCATCGTGTTTTTTACTCGTACTAAAGTTCTGTCAACGAATAGTTCCTTTTCAACTAAACCACCCTCCATTGGTTCAATCGCGCGTATGTAGCCTTCCCGAAGATTTTCATCCAGGCGTGCCATCACCACACTTTCAGTTCTTGCAGGCAGAGTCACGTCTTCACTCAATAAGACTCGCACGGCTGCCTTCTCAAACAAATGAAAAGGAATTTCTTCATTGTCGATCTTTAGGACATTGTTCTTCATATCCAAATGGAACTCATACTTCTTTATTACGTCCATTCCCAAGATAACTTCTTCCGTGATGTCGGCTACCAGTACTTGATGGTCGAGTACTCCATTTTCCAAACCAATGGTTACTTTGACTTGTCCGTGAATAGATATTTCTTCGCCCGTCGCCGTTCGAAGTCGCACTGTTACTGGTGATGTCTTCTTGTTTTCCAACAACATGTCAGGACGATTGATGGTCTTCGTCGCTCACGTGTCAACGAGTAACTGAACACTTCTACCATTGATCTTACCATCGAGATAAATGCTATGCAATTGCTCCATCGACGATGCCATTTGAATTGTAATCTCCGGCGCCTGACTAGACGTGATTACCCTTTGTTTCTTTTGGTCATCTCGTTCCAAATTTTCGAGAGTTCTTCTTGTCCTTTTCTTAGGTTTAGTACGATGCCGGCGTACATGGCCTATTTCACCGCAGTTTAAAGTCGTCACTTCTCTTTCCCAAAGTATTCGTCGCGCTATCTCCTCGATGCTTTCCACTGTCTGCGTGGGCATTTCTGCAGCACAGCAAAGTTTATGACCGTCTCGTTGCGATGCTTCTTTTGCTACTTTAAACTCCAAAGCACGCACCAAAGTGTCATCTAATGTCTTTGGTCGAGCTAACCGGAGAGTCTGCTGCGTTTCGTTGTCTCGAAAGCCGTCTCCAAAGGTTTGAATAGCCAACTGCTCCAAGAAGGTATCTGGCGCTGTAGGATACGCAAGCCGTGTTAGTCTGGCGATGTCAGCCTCAAACTCTTGAAGACTTTAAGTTGATACAATTCTTGAAGATGAGCATCTCCATTTTTAACGTAAAATTAAAAGTTCGTAATTTTCTTGTAGGTGGTCAGGAACAGTTGGTAAAATTCCAAGCGCTTCTCCACGTAAGGACACTATTAAAGACGTCGCTTTCTGCTTTTTGCTCCAACCATTAGCTGTAGCTGCAGCTTCAAACTGCTTGTAGTAGGTTGACCATGGAACTTTACCATCAAAATTTGGCGGTACAACTTTAAACTTGTGAGTGGCTTCTTCCCGATAGTCCATTATTAAATCTTCAGTCGTGACGCTTCCTTCACCATGGCAGTTCATTTGTTTTATTTTTTCTTCAAGCAGTTTTATTCTGTCTTCTAATTTGTCCTCTATTGTTTCTATTTTGTCATTCACAGATTCGCAAATTTCATTCTTCTAAATTTAACATATCTGCTTGGTTTTCCTCTTGAACCATTTTAATTTGGTTTTCTATACTAACTTGTATTTGCTCCTCAATATTCTTGATTTGATTTTCAATGCTTGTTCGTATTTCTTCTTTTAAATTTTTAGAATTTTTCTCTATTTTCTGGGAATTTTCGTGAAACTTTTCTTCCATTTTCTGAGAATGTTCGGATAGTTTTTCTTCAATTTTCTGAGAATATTCGCCCATTTTTCTATTCATCGATTCGAGAATTTCAAATATTTTTGAATCCATTTTAACTGCTTGCAAACGCGTCACCGGCATAAATTTATATATAACAAGAATAAAAAGTTTAAATACACTACTTTAACAAACTGAAATAGCTATGATTACACTTTATAAATAAACACGCGTATCGCGAACTTAACAGTTATTTACACAATCAATGTTTTTATTACGGAAACAATATTAAATTACTTAACGATATTTACACTAAAATCGCGAGCTAAACAATTGTTTATTTATTCGATTCGATACCATGCACTTGTCACCAATGTAAAGTTTATTATTACTACTAATTTATTTATACTAAAAATATATACACGTTTAAACTAACCGAGCTAATTACATCAAAGGATATTTAATAAAAACACTTATACTACAATTTATGTATAGCACTATCACTTACACGAAGATAAAGTCCGGGGATGACTTCTATTTATTTAAACATTTACGCTTGTTTACATTGAAGTCACGTACAAGGTTATACACCGTCGATTTATCGCACACGCGTTAATCACTTATTTATTTAGACTTGAATCATCTTCTTAACACTGCCGTCTTCGAATTACGGGAAATAACTGACTGCTGATTTGTTTGAACCACATTTATACACATTTTGGAAATCCTTCGCGAATATTAGATCCATATCTTTTGGGAAACGTTCTGGAAAATAGATAACTTTGAGAAGGCTCTTGAAGTTGAGAACGTTTCAATACGGTCCTTATTAACCACTGGATCATAATGAAATATTATTTACCTGCGCTCAAAAAAGCACAATTTCACAACCTACTATTTTACGTGTAATAATAGAAGCCTATACAACTAGTAGTAGAAAAAAGATCATTATCTTGCTATTTAAAAAAAACTGCAACCTATCTTAGTTAGGCCGCAATTGCCGTTTAAACATTTGACAAAATTTTAGAAATTTTTTGATAAAATTTGCATTAAAATCACTTTTTTATGGTTTATAAGGCTTTTCTATCAATTTTTTTACAAAACGGTTAGAAAAGATCTTGGCCGCAATTGCCGTTTAAACGTTTGACAAAAATGTCTTCAACAAATTTGCATTAAAATCACTTTTTATCGCTTATAAGAGTTCTTTATCATTTTTTTTTACAAAACGCTTTGAAAATATTATCTTGCTATTAAATAACTGTACCCTTCTAGCTGTCTTAATTAGGCTGCCATTGCCGATTAAACATTTGACAAAATTTTCTTCAAAAAATTTTCATTAAAATCACTTTTTTTATCAATTTTGTTACAAAGCGTTTAAAAAAATCATTATCTTGCAATTAAAAAAAACTGCTCCCTTCTAGCTGTTCTAGTTAAGCCCCAATTTGTCGTTTAAACATTTGACAAAATTTTCGAAAAATGTTTTTGAAAAGATTTGCATTAAAATCATTTTTTTACAAGGTTTTTCTTAAGCATGGGCGCATTATAAAATTATTATAAGAAATATTAATTTAAGAAATACATTTAAATGCGCCCACGTTTTAAGTTGAAGAAAAGTTGTTTTCTACTATTTAGTCCACGGGAAAACGCGTTTTTTTAGAACTTTTTTATAAGGTATTTATTTATGGTTTTCAAATTTTTTCTTCAACAAATTTTCATTAAAATCACTTTTTTATGGTTTATAAAGCTTTTTGATCCAATTTTTGTGTGGAAAACGTTTAGAAAAGCTTATTAAGTTGCTATTAAAAAAAGTGCGCTCTTCTAGCTGTCCTAATTAGTCCGCAATTGTCGTTTAAACATTTGACAAAATTTTGTTCAAAAAATTTGCATTAATCTCACTTCTTTTATGCTTTATAAAGCTTTTTTATAATTTTTTCTAGAAAACGTTTAGCAAAAATAAGGAAAAGGTTAGCAATGAAAAAAAGAATTTAGAAAATCTCAAGTTTATTTCATCTATTGAAATAATTTCAGTCAGATACTGATTGCATTATTATAAATATATCAATATTTAATCTGTAATTCTAAATTGAAATCTATTTACAATAAAATCAAAAATAAAACAAAAATTGAAAACTATTAAACGAGTACAACATTAAACACTTAAACATTATCAAATTTGATTTTTAGGTTTTGGACATTTTCTCTAAAAACAAGTTTCATTAAATATTCTATATGTATATATACAAGCCAATGATTTATTATCTAAAAAAATCTATTTCATAAACACATCAATGCAAAAAAATATATAAGTACAACTTTTTATTCACACACAATAAATACAACTTTAAAATCTGCAACTCGAAAACATTCATACTTTGAACTCTAAAAACTGCACTATTAAATTAAAATATCACTTGGGCGGACAAGAAACAAATCCAATCTGTAAAGCACTTATTTATTTTAGTTTACAACATTGTTTTCTCGTATCGTATTGTACCGACAGGATGGTTACAGAAAACATAAATAAGGACCATTATGTGCTTCGACTCGATATATTTTGACCACATTGTACCTAAAATACAAATTTTCCGGTCCTACTACAAAAAACTATAATAATAATAATAGTCTTTCTCAACAGAGAGATGTTAATTAAAAATAAATTATGGCACTTAATCTATAAACTTACCGAACAAGATTAATAAAACTTATACAGGATTTATTAAAATATACAATTAAATAATTTATTATCGATACATGTAGTTTAAATGTACAATTTAAAAAATCTAAAAAAAATCAATTATTTATAATTATTACGATTTACATAAAATTCGTTTAAAAACAAAACAATTTAATTACTTTGATTAATTCATTATCGGGTGTAGTGTTTGTGCCTGTCTGTGGAGAAAATTAAAAAAATCTTTCACCAACAACAACCATACTGATAAAAAGTGATTTAAATAACTATATTGCTTAACCAAATTGTTGTTTTACACATACCTTAAGAAAGGACTCCATTATACAAATACCTTCATTATACATAATATGGTAACTCAATTGAATCACGAATTACAAATATAAACAACTATACGTACAATCACTATCATTTATCAGTATCTGGCAATGGAGAATTGTATTCTAACGTGTATGCTTTCTTTTGGGTGATGTCTTCTATCGTTTGTCCACCGCAGTCAGCCCCGGCGTGACCGACGGCACCACAGTTGAAGCAATTTGTGTTTCTGTGTGGGACCTGTGAAGGTGTACTAGAAAATACAACGGGTATGTAAGGACAAGAATATGAATAAATTTCGGGTGGATGATAATTAAAAGGTGCACTAAATGGTGGTCTATAATGTTGAGTATAATGAAAAACAGACCTGTTAGGAATGGCAGTGAGCGTGACTTGAGGAGGATAATTTGTATAAGGCACAGAGCAGTTATTTAAAGCAGGAGCGGGATGAGGAGGCGGCGTAGTATCACAAACTGGAGGTCCCACGTTTATGTTGGGAGGACCGGCATTCCCGTACGGCGGCACTCCGTTCATTCTCGACTTATCGCCTCGACCGGGACCGTGATGTGGTACGGAAGGAACTGTCGTGGGTGTGTCGGGAGGCGACTGATTTATGCTGTTATTACTCGACGAACTTGAACTAGAACAATGTAGGGAATTTTCTCCTTCTAAATTCAACGCCTGTACTTGATCTAAAAAGTATTGTTCGGGAACTTTCGCGCACGACGACGGTAAACGCATTCCATTCGGCGGTTTCATGTCAACTCGAACCATTACCGGATTTAACCAAGGCGAATCTCGCAACTTTTCATCTGGTATTTGAGTAAACTGCAAAATAAAACATTTTTTATTTAGAAAAAAATTTCAAAAAATAACCAAAATTTATTTATGCCAACATAAGGTTTGAACCCATAACCGAATTTTAAAAAAACTCATTCTTTACTAAATAGTTGATTGATACGGAATGTGCACTCAAGAAAAGAAAAAACGGGACACTATTTGCGCTTTTAAATACAAACGCAACTAAAATTGTGTTAAAAGAACAATTTGGTTCAATAGTCTTCTATAAATTTTTAATTGCTCCAAATTTTTGTCGATAGAATTTACGTGTGATTATTTTCAGTATTTTTAGCTACTAAAAGTAAAGAAAGAAGCACAGTAAAAAATAGATTTTTTTTCGTTCTACACAATCTTCACTTTTGATGTTACATTTTCAACGTTTTCGAACGTAATAGGTTTTTCCATTTTTTGCCACAACCTTGAAATTTTTAACCTGCGTTGGAGTTTCTAGCGTATTTTATGACAAACCCTCGTATCCACAAATCGTTTGAATTTGACGTTTGCATTTAGCAAAATTTGAATGCTGTTAGTTAATTGGTTTGACATATTTCAAATCATTGTCATTTCGAATTTTTAAGAAATTTTGTATTCAATTAATTTATGGTTTAACGTCGTTAAAACATTAGTTTATTTAGCATTTTCTTTGTGTTAATAAAATTCAGATTGCATTATAATTTATAGTTCCGACTATCATTTCTTATTTAGGTTCTGAGATACAAGTAATTTGATATTGTAGCAGATTTGTTCATAACAACGTTAAGAGTTTCATTTATGTTTCGTTGTCATTTGATGATTTTACGTTTTTCGTTACTCATGTTTAATTACATCTTAACTTTGTACCTTTTTGCATTTTAATCACACATTTGAAAACACTGTATACCGTACGCGTATTGTTTATAAAAGAATAACGTTTTTAATTATTAAGGCACTTGGATACAAACTCTCGCGGTTTCTCTAAATTTAAGGTAGCAAATTGCTAGTTTATGCTACAAACAGGCTTGGGCTCAGTGGGCATCCCCGTCTCAATCCTCTCTTTGTAACGAATTTCTGGTTCTCCTCTCCATTCGCTTACACCCTGCTCTTCCTTTCTTCGTAAATTTCTTACATTCTTTCTATTAATCTTTCTTTCTTTCAATTTTTCCCTGTCATTCTATCAAAAGCGGCTTTTAAATCTACGAACAGTGCCGCCATTTTCCCCCTTTTTTTCTCTAGCTATCTATTCACCAAATGTCTCAATATCTATATATATGTTGCGTATCACTCTTCGTCCCTTTTTGAATCCCGCTTGCCCGTCTGGTATTAAACTCCTTTCCTCTATTTCCTTCTGTAGTCTTCCTTGTAGCACTAACGCATATAATTTGTATGTCGCTGCTCTGTAATTCTTCACTTTATTTCTGTCTCCTTTTTTGTGTATCGGGCATATTATTCCCTCACTCCAGGAATCCGTCCCCTTTCCATATTTTATTGACTATTTCCGTCATCCTTTTTGCTAAATTTTCTTCCCCTTCGGCTTGTATTCCATCTTCTCCTGTCGCCTTCCCTTTGTTACCTTCTTTATTGTCTCTATTACTTCGTCCTCGTTTATTGTATCTCTAACTCCTTCTTCCAGACTTACTGTTTCTTCTTTCTTTGCCTTGCTTCTCTTTTCTAATTTTTTTCGTTATGAACTCATCTTTTTCTCTTCATTTCATTTTCAATTCCAGTGGTGGGTGGTCTGAGTTCACCCTTTCTACCACATTAAATGTCTTCACCTTTTCTCAAGCCTCTTCAATTGTCATTACTAAAGAACGGACAATCAGGTAAATGCCTGGAGCCTGCCTATTTTACCTTTTTGTGTAACTTTTTGTCTTTTTTGTATTTTTAAAGAGTATTATTTTATATTGCGTTTTTACATATAAATTTTGAAAAGTTTGTGTAAACAGTGTTTTAATAGGTAGATGACAATAACGCAGTACAAAATTTTACTTAAATTACGTACAATAATATAATTAACATTTTTTGCTCAAAACGTCTTACCACGAACTCATAAATACAACAGGAATTTTCATGTTTTGTTAAACAATAGTTTCCAGAAAACATTAAATACAAAAGCCGCTTATAGAGAAAAACTATTGTACGAATTTATACTAGGATTATGTACAATGACAGGCTTAACAGAACACTATTTAGAAAACCGGAAGGATTTCGGAATGAATCATATTTTATAGGTCTATTCAGTACCTAAGTAAAGCAGACAGATATAGATAATTTTAATTCTGTCCGGTAGGATTCCTTTAATGACTGAAACACATAACTAAAATATTCTTTGCTTGTTATAAATACCTGTGATATTGTCACACAGTGATAGTCTATTGCTGTTGTGCTGTGAGTAAGTTTTAAAAAATGCCACCTAATAAACAATCAAAATTTGAAAGTTATTACAAGTGGAGAAAATTGGACAATAATTTAACAACCGCCGGGGAAAACCTTTTTTGTAAAGTTTGTTCAAAATCAGTAAGTTTGTATTATCTTAATTTAAATGCTTTTAATTACTAATATGTGTTATTTTAGATCGGTGCTACTAAAAAGTACCACGTAAAACAACACTTGGGTAGTGGTTTACATTTAAAAATCAATTAAAAATACTATAAGACAACCATTATTAAAAAACGTTACAGAAGATCAACAGAATAAACCTGACCCATCAAAAACAGCTTTTGCTCTAGATTTGTGCGAAGCATTGGTGTCTGCTCAAATTCCTCTTTAAAAACTTGATATCAATTTTCGCAATTTCCTCGAAAAATACACCGAACAAGTTGTTCCAGATGAATCAACTTTAAGAAAAAAATATTTAGACATATGTTACCAATCGGTAAGCAGTTTAATTAAAGTATTAATAGTTTTCAAAATGCTGGTTTACCTTTTATAAAAAATACAATAAGGAATGACATAGGAGACCATTACATTTAGACTTCGGTTGATGAAACCACCGATTGCAGAGGTCGATATAACAAAATTTTGTAGTTGGTAAATTGTCTGAACTAGAACCAGGAAAAGCTCAACAATTGCAAATTTTGTCGATGATTGTTTACGAAAGTTTTTTTTTTAATGATTGATTAATATAATCCAATCTATTAATTACAATTATATAATTTTATGTTTGTAGGACATCTGTATCCCAATGGAGTAAAAAAAAAGGTTCTCTTATTCATAACCGATGCAGCACCTTACATGATCAAATCCGCTCAGGCATTAGAAATATTTTATCCGAATTGAAAACATTTAACTTGTCTAGCACATGGAATACATGGAGTGTGTGAATTTATTAGAGACGAGTGTACAACGGGAAGCAAGTTAATTTCTGCCATCAAAAAGGTAAAAATCTCTAACATATTAGATTCTCTTTTTGATTGGATTATTCGGGTTTTTGTGAAAGCACCATTACGAGTAAGGGCCTATAAAGAAAAACTTCCAGATGTTAAACTTCCGCCGGGACCTATCATAACAAGATGGGAAACTTGGTTATCTGCTATTTTTTATGCCACACATTTTGAAAAAAATTAAAGAAGTACAGTTCATACTATAATCTGACATTGTTTTATATATTAATTGAATTGTCTTACTTCAGGTGGGACGAGACGGCCTCTGCAGCAATTGCTAAATCTCAAAAAGCTTTTAATGACGAAGCTGTTAGAGAGGACTAGTTTTTATAAAAACACACTATTCCGGCATTCCTGACGAATTAAAGAAGCTAGAAAAAAGCGAAACCGCAATGACCGAATCTTTCGCTACATTCGAAAGAATAAGAGCAATTATAAGAGCATGTCCAGGGACTATAGGAAGAAAAATTAATCAAAAATTGGATTCCGTCACATCAAAAAAGCCTTCCTTTGACCTCTTTAAACAACTGACTGACATTCAAAAAGGGGAGGTCATGAAGCATCAACAGAAAATATCTTTAACAATAAGAGAAACATCGGCATTAAAATTTGCTCCACTAACATCTTGTGATGTCGAAAGAACTTTTTCCTTCTATAAAAATATTTTAAATGATAAAAGGCTTGGGAAAATAAGAGCACCTAATAAACATTGTAAAACAAAAATATAAACTGTAAATTTTAATAGATATTTGTGCCTTTTTTATTGCCTTTTTGGTAGGTTTAATATGCCTTTTATGCCACCTTTTTTGGTATTTTTTCTTGCCTTACTATCCGCTCTTTAGCCATTACAAAATCTATTATTGATTCTCCCCTTCCTCCTATGTACGTATACTCCACCGTTCCTTTTTCTTTTCTCTTCCCATTCATTATTTCCCACCCCCTTTCGTTGCACATTTCCAACAGTTCTTCTCCCTCTTTATTTATCACTTTGTCCTTTGTTTGTTTCTTTTCCGTCCCGTTCCTTTCTTGTATTCCCCCTTCTACCCCTATTCTCGCCTTAAAATCGCTTCTTTCTTGTCTCTTTCATTCTACTGCTATAAACCGTCACCATTTTTATTTTTGGTTTTCCCTACTGTATGTTCCTTTATACAATTCTTCTTCTCTGTTGCACTTTCTCTTTCTGACTCAACCGTTTTCTTCTTATTCGTGTTATTTTACCCCCTTTGCTCTTCTCTCTTTCTGCGAGTTGCACCACCCACTCATTTTCCTCCGGCAACTCTTTTCCCAACACTCTCATTCTTTTTCTCCCATACATGCCTCCTGAATCCTGATCCTTGTTTTTTATTTCTGTTACGTTCCAAAACAATAATCTCAGCTGACTCATCTCCCCTTGTGCTTTTTCCTTACTTTCCTTTATTCCTCTTTCTTGGTCTTTTCCCTTTCCATTACTCATTATTCTTTTTCTTTGCCATTTCGTCAACATTCTTTCCTTTTTCGGCCCCCATTCTTCAACCTTTTATTTTTGCCCTTTGGCTACCGATTTTCTCTCCCCTTTCTCTCCTCAGCTCCGTCTGTCTGTCTGGAACCATATATATCTTTCTCGATCTATCTCCATTTTCCTGTATCCTAACCGTACTCTTTCCTCTTCCCCTCTTTCTTCTCCCGCTATGTTCGTTATTTCCATTTGTACTCTCCTTTCTTCCTTAATTTCCACTTCTTCGCCATCACCTTCTGCTTTTTCTCCCATCCTCCCATTTCCGTCATCTCATTTGCCTTCTCTCTATTTATCACTGTCACCTTTTTTACTTCCACTTTCACGTTTAATTTTTCTTCCAACATCAATACTAAATCTACCAGTTCTTTTTTTCTTCTTCCACTTATTTTTCTTTTCTCCTATTTCTTCTTTTATTTCTCTAATTTCTTGTCTTATTCCTTACATGTTTTCTTCCACGTGTTTCATCGTCTCTCTCATTAACTCCTTTAGTTCCTCCATTTCTCTCTGTTCTTTTCTCTTTCCTCTTTCTGTTATTGAGCTGTTTCCTTCGTTATCTTTTTAATGTCCTGTGATCTTATTATTTTTTTTCCCTTTTCCAAATATTTGTTCTGTCCTTTTTCTCTTCCTCTCTCTTATTCATTCCTTTCTCCTTTTTATTCCTCCGTACCTTCTTTTCGTATTTAAAACGTCCCACTTGTAGTAGTTTCGCTTTTATTTCGACTTATATAATGCAACGAACGTGGCCTGGTAGTCGCAATTGCAACCGGAAAACACGCACAAAATCTGGTTTGTTCCAGCGATAATTCCTAATGTAATTGAATTCTCTATTATGTAATACATTGGTTACAGTTGCACCGAAAAGCATGTAGTTAATTCGGTTGCACTCAGAGTTAAAAACTACTACCTAAGCAGTAAGAAGTAGTCCTGTCGCTTAGCTAGAACTGTTATTAATTAAAGTTTACTGTAGAATTACTTTATTACTATTAATGCTGAAAAAAGTTCCCAAGTCCTCATCCTATCGTGTTGGGTATTAAATCTTTATATATACATTCCTTGCAAAAACTGAAAAACTTAAATTTTGACGAGAAAAATATACATTTTCATCACTATAGTATCAACTACTGCTACATCTACCTTAACAAACCAAAGATTTTTTGTGCTATTTCTATTTCCTATATTAATATCACTATTATTTTTAAAGACATTTTTTATTAAAGACACCGGTTTGTGCTTTAAATAATATAAAAGCCAGCATACTAAAAATTTTATATAATTGTGGTTTATCAGTTAACTAAACTAACAATTTTAGTAGAGGCACAGCTTCAGACCAAGAAAAATCTGATAAAGTAAATTGAAGCAGTTGTAAATACTTGTACCTGAAGTGTATCGTACCAACTATAAACAAACTAAAACAATAAAAAAAACTTACATCTTCGTCGTTAGCTACGAAATCTGAACTAAAAGATGGTATGTTAGGTTGAGAGATAGGATCCAGAGGAACGGGAGGTGCATAAGCAGGCATAACTTCGACCATTTGATTAGGCGGCTGCAGCCCTGTAATTGGCCTTAGAGGATATGTCCTGTGTGGAGAAGCAGCTCGACTCGGACTAGGTGATGTAGGTTGACTGACTAGTGGAGAAGTGGGTAGTGGAGGAAATGGAGCAATCTACAAAATAATAAAGAAACGTAAGCAAAATTATAAGGGTGTTCAAGGTATATACCTCAGGTCCTGAACCAACAAAACCGGGTCTACCCCACATTTGCATCAATTCGACTGGCGTTGTAACTGGATGGGCGACGAGACCTTGAGGATGCTGATGAGGTATCGGTTCCCCATGGCAGATCGTTGGTGTTTTAACAGGTACAGATGACATATCATTTTGAGACTGTAAAAGCACCATTTTAAAAAAAAACGTGCAGCGTAAGAAAGTCTAAAATTTCGAGCTTACAATTATTTTTTGTATGTTATTGTATCCGAATCCTGGAAGATAATTCGAAAACGGTTTCGACACAATGTGTTTCTTGCACTCCCTTTGTTCGAGGACTTGTGCCAGCATATTTCCGAAGAAATGCTTTTGATCGAACGTAAATGCCGGATGATGTAATCCCATCGTAAATAATAATAAAAGTTCACTTTGTAAGTTTTCGTCTTTACAATTTCCCCGTGAAACACACGATTCAACCCATTCTGTCCTTAACAATGTTTTATAAAACCAATTAGCGCACTTGCAATTACTACTAGATAACAACGATAAATAAATTAACACTCGGTGCCGAACTCCTTCGTCTAACAATCCTTGACTTAAAGTTGTGTCCTTTGTGAGCTTGTCGATGTCATTAGCTATAATGGCAGATCCACGTAGTTCTTGGTAGCTGTGTTTACCAATTTCTTCGATGCAACTGCCCAGGAAACGAACTTCGAATGGAATACACATATTTAACAACTCGAACATTACATCTATTCGTTTGTACCCTTCTAAGTCCTTAAACCATAATAAAACATCCTCTTTACACACCATCTCCAGAACACATTGAAACTTTTAGTCAAACTTCTGAAAAAAAGAATTGTATAAAGTGGGTAAAGCGACATAACCAAATTTTTCACTTACAACCAATTCATTCACGAAAAAACATAATAAAATCTAAACGTTGTAATAAACGCAACAACATACAACGAGGATACAATAAATATACATTTACATCTGAAATTGTTGAAAGAAAATTACCGATTTGCGAATTGGAATGACCACTGACAGAAATATGGAGACTGATAGGTCGCTCAAAATCCAAGCAATGCCCACTTTTTAGGCCGACCTTATTTTATCTCAATGCGTTTTTTTCTAACAAAAATTGTACGATTTCATACTGAAATCTCCTATTTTTCTCATTCAGTAAATCTGTCTAATAATGCAACATTCCCTATACAAATATAGGAACGTATTAATGGCGGCAAAAGCCCTTAATCAAATTAAGGACTACTAGATTTAGTTTTTATTTTTTTTTAAACCTTAATTATGTCTACTATTTCACAATGTCGTAATTTTGATTAATACCACTTTAACAATCAAATTAAAACTAATTTCTCTTACGCCTATAATAAAAATGGCATTTAAAAGAAAATAAAGGTTCTCAGAAATCGCCATCTATTGACTACACTATATAAACGTTACTTTCTACAGTTATCGTTCTTACACTTTGGTTTCTATTCTATATGCTAATCGTGCTAATATTAGCTAATATATCTTCTAGCTAACGTTTCATTGATTAATTACATTAAGAAATTAGTTAAATTTCAGTTCCTGATGTAAATATTGTTCATTTTTTATTTAGTTATCGTAAAATGGAGGGACTGCCACGTTTTTGAGGTTTTTTTAAAATAACTTTTTCATAGTTTTTTAATTATTGGCCTATATCTCCCAAAACTAAGTACGGGTAACATTGATTCTTTAACAACAATTTTGTAAAGTTTTGTCACATTAATATAAACGCTAGTATTTAAAAAAAACATATTTTATTGGTGGCAATGTGAGGTCACTTTGCCATCCCTGTAGAAAATCAGTTGGTGTCTTCAGGCGGTTCATTCTCATTTTCTTCACATTCTTTATCAAAACTGTCATATTTCTGTTGAGTTTCATTTCTACATATTCATCGTTGAATACAGATGAGCTATACTTGCGCATTATCATTGTCTTCATAACTTATTGAAACTCCCATCTTGATAATTTTTTGGCACTCCCAAATTTTGTCAATGCATGCGTTTATTAGTGTTGATTGTTTCAAATCTCATTTGTACCTTCCAAAATATCGCTGCTGTCTAAGTTCATAACTTCGTTGTTGTTCTGTTGTGGTGGGTAATACATGGTAATACTTCTTATTCATTGTCAACAAAAACTTCTGCGCCGTCTGTACCGTCGATACTGTCACATCTAACTCACTGCCGGGAGTGGAAGATGATGTCTGCGAACGAAAAAACCAATTAAAACAATTAAAAACTAATTTCATCAAAAGACCTTAAGCATCTCACACAGTTAGGGAAAAATTAAAAAACAAGTCTATAATTTCGACGTCTTGCAAAATTTGCCGTAGCATCCATCTGTTAAAACAAGAATCGGTTCATTTAAGTATCGTATACAAAAAATTATTCAAATATTCTACAAATGTATTAAAACGTTGAACGCGGTATAGAATTTGACATTGCAATGCAAATGGTAATTTCGCAAAAAGGCCCAGTAAACACACGACGTTCCAGGGACGTTCGTTTTATGTCCAAATTATGTCTTTACATCCCGGGCTTTAAAACGGACCTGTATAGGATGTCTTTAATAGGACGTCCTCAGGATGTCAATGAAGAATGTACGATGGGATGTCCTATGCGGGAAAAAACAAATGCAAACTTAGTGCGCGTGCCCACTTTCCTTCTTTTTTGTTCTCTGGTGCCTACTCAACACCCGTACGCTCCTTTGGTATATCAAAGTGGTACACTCCGTTTGCACTCTGTATCTGTTTTTGTTGCGGTTCTGACTACTTTATTTATCTGTACTTTTTATTATCTAACGTTTTTTGGGTGTTTTAGTGCATAAACAAATTTATTTGGTAAGTTTTTGGTACCTTGCATTTATTTATAATGTATAAAAATCATCATTTATATAATTATTATTTTGAATTACTAAAAATTAATAAAAGTCTATTGAAATTAAAAGATCACAATTATTAATAATGGTGATTTAAACCCCCATCTCGCGCGCATACCTATGCGGTGAATTGAAAATATTTATTTTATGTTTTTTACTCAAAAAATTATTTAAAAAATGTTTTCTTTGTATTAAAGGTTTAAAAGTGTGATGTTATCTCACGACTTATTATCATCGCGATTCACAATAAGTCATCCAAAAATGTCAACATGACCGATAAGGCACAAAATCGGTAATCTAACTAAGAAACTATAACGTTATCGCGTTCTCGGTATTCATAGTTATGATTACTGTGCGTATTTCTCGTATTGTATTACTATTTCCACAATAATTAGTTAGGTAGTTAAAAATACGTCTAGAAATAATTTTGTTTTTACCACATTCCTCTGATGAAATGTAAATGCGGAACGTATAAAAATTCTTAATGAATTTGCAAAAATGACGCGTTTACAAAATTTTTTTTTTAAAACGATTTAAACAATTTTTAACTGGTTATAATCGATCATCTCTTATGATTTAATCAATAATAGAATCGTCAAAAAGATCAATCAATAATTCTACAAAAGAAGTATCACTTTTTCAATTCTTTAATTTAGAAAAATGTAAATTCTGATTACATAGAAATACCAAAATAAGCCTTTTGTATTAACTTTTTTATCGACTCTACATGACGATTACCATCTCTTATGCAGTTGTATTGTTTCAGGCGCCACTTAAGAAGAAAGTGTAAAAAAGTCGCTAAGGAGAGCCAAAGAACGCCGGAATCGAGAAGATAAAAAAATTAAATAATCTAAATTTATTTTAATTGAATATAATTTGGATTATTATTTAAAAATATAGTTTTATGTAATAATAATTTGTATGTTATTTGATAAAGTTATTTTTATTCATTACGTCAAGTCGCAGAGGAGTACGTTAAGTCTCCTTACTGAATAAAAAAAACAATGGAAAAAACCACAAAGTAGATGTACTTTAACTGGAAATGGTACGTTTCTTGATAAAAATATAGTATACATATATAGTACATATCCTACAGTCATCTAAAAGGGACGTCCCGTTGCGGATACGCAAGGGTGTCCTATAAGGAAATCTCAGGGATGCACACACTTGTGACAAAAGAACGTCCCATGAATGTCCCTAGGACGTACACAGAACCAAAATGGGATGACTTTGGGACATTCAGTGATCCGCAACATCATGTCCCCGGGACATCCTTGTGTTTGTTGGGGGAAGAAACTACAGACATCTCTTCGACGTTATTATCATACTCTCATTCTTATACTCAGCTACGTCTTGTACCAAATCGACCGAGCTACCGGAAGAGGTGGTGGCACCTCGATCTACTTTAAAAAAGATTTTGAATCATTCCTCCGCTTAAAAACTTGAAAACGACGGTATGCTATCGTCGGTCGCACGCCGTTTTCTACACAAACAACACAATGATAAATCGGTGGAGAGTGGAGAACTCAATTCGAAGCATTCATCCTGGAACAGTATACTGATAACATTAATGGTATGACGTTGTTTAATACTTTAGTTTACGCCATAACGGAGGATCGATCAAACCATCTTATTATTTCACTTAAACAAACTTTGCACTGGACGTACAACATCGTATGGCTAGCTTATCGAATAGAAATAGAGCGTTTCATGGTAACGTGTTAAGGGCTTTTTGCACGTCTACTTGGTCCACTCTATTCCTTACCCGGCGTCGTATTGGTAATGTCAAGCTTTAATTTACCCGAGTAATACGCAGTCTACACCAGGTGCATGTAACGTGTTGAGAGATTTTTTTGCCGCTTACCTAACGCTTACTTGATCGCCATCTTCGCCGCTTACATTTTGTTTCGATTCGCTCGCCGAAATTCACCGTTCCACTACTGTTTCTAAGAATGTGAAATAAAGTTGTTTTTGCTTACTGCGGACTTTTATTTCCCATCGTCTAACTCCGATTTTAAGACCGCTGGACACCGTGTCTTCACTGCAGTTGTCCGGACAACATCGTCTAACAGAAAAGTAAACAACTTAAATAAATGTGGTTTCTGCTTTCAAATACCGCCGTTCGTCCGGAGTCACAACAAAGACACTAATAAAGTCTGGATATCCAAAGATCCCGCTACTACTAGGACGCAATGATCTCGTGAACTCCAGCAACGCCAAGGAATATCGTCCGTACCCAAAAAACAACTGAGTGAAAACCATAGTAGGAAAAAAAGTCAAGAAAGAACCAATAAAGAGATGCTATAATACACAGCCAAGCCAAAAAAAAAAACTTAGTCTAAACCTAGCCACAGTCCGTCTCCGATAACACGGTCGAACTTCCAGCAGTGCCATTTGAACTGAAACAGGTAATTTTAGCCTGCATATCAGATCAGACCAATCTTCATTTACTCAAAAACTCTATAATAAACATATATTTCAAGAACCTAAATTTATACATTCAAAGTTTAATGAATATTTTTAAAGAAATCAGTTACTACAGTAAAAATTAAAACAACCATCAACAGAAGTTGTTATTAACAATTAAAAGTTGCGGCTCATATAAGATTAAGCGGGAACTTCAGCAAACTAACGAAAAAAATTAATTTTGTAATATTCTTCGTGCAATACATATAAAGAGTTATAATTACAATTACAGAAAATTAAATAGTTTTCACAATTAAAAAAACTACTTGAAAATTCTGTCAGTTTACACTTAAAGTGCACTAATTAATTTTTAGCTTAGAAAAAACCAAATTCAATGTTCATGAAACTTTAAATTACGTAATTAAGGAAAACCATCATCATCTTCCTCAGCCATTTCTTTAGCTAACTCCAAATCTTGTTGCTCTCTTTCTCTACGTTCTTCGGCCGATTCCAGCTCTTTCCCATATGCTTTTGGAGGATATCTCATCGCCTTAACGCTCTGGTTATGAAGATCTAAACAAAACGCAATTCTTTGATGAAACGCATTTTGTGGTTCTTTCGTGCAATATATATCTAAACTTTCTTTGCTACGCATATAACCACCTTCAGGATCTAAAGTAGCTTCGATTACTCCATCACGAATAGCTTTAGCTACTATAAACTCGGCATCTTCGGCAGAATCCAAGCCTAATTTTCTGGCAATGTCCTGAGGAGATATTCTAGAATAAGACAAACCAATAGATCTAATTGCCGTTTTTATAACATTGTGACGTAATCTTAAAATCAGAGTAAATGTATGATCTTGTCTGAATTGTGGCCCGAAGTTTTCTAGTACTTCGCCGAATCTTTGTAAATTTCCCATACGTACAGCTTGAGTTAATTGAAAATAAGGAGCTAATGAATGTCTCATACTTGCTTGTCTAAATACCTGACGTTCAGGGATATCGCCTAGAAGTAACTCAACCACCACAAGTAATTTTTGAACAGTTTGTCTAAATCCAATCGCAGCATTTTGAGGCGCTTTTCGCAGAGCCTGAACCAGATGCTTGTGTGCAACACTGTATTCTAAACGAGCTGCTTTAATACGTCCTAAGTAATACAAAAATCGTGCCCATTCGTTATTGCTAGCAGTTTCTGGAAAAACACATTTACTAACTAACTTATCGGCTTGATCGTACAACGAGTAATGTAAATAATTACGAAGCAAGCAGTTTATAAGAACAGCTTGGCCTTCAAAATCGTTCCGTAAAGTGGCTGTGCGTAAACGAGCATGTAGAAAACCACGTATTGAATCCAATCTGTTAGTTAATTCGGCTACTCGAGAATGGTAAAAATAGCATTTTGCTGCAATGAGATCAAGCGTACGTCTATTTTGACCCGTAACTTTTGTCATAAGTGCTTGTGAGCATCTCGTTGCTTCTTCGAGTTTATTAGTATCGATTAAACGAACCAAAATCAATAAATGGTTGTATACGTCAATTTCAGGAAGAGGTGATTTTATAGCAGTTCGTACTCTGGTGGTGGTATCAGCTTCTGCACTGACGCCAGGCTCATCCACAAACGATAGTAAGGAGTCTCGTTCTAATACTGGGTGTATTTGTTGGATTAAACCTTTAAGCACAATTCCATTTAGCTTCTTTCTTGTAGTTGGTAAACCTCTTAACACACGCGAAATAAAACGATTTTCTTTATTGGTGACCGCTTTTTCGATCTGTCTTGCTTGTTCGCGGATATCCAATAAACTTTGTAAATCAACATCGCGTTTGCTGTCCCCGGCTTCGAGACCTGGAGGACTATCGGCATTTTTCATTTCAACGTCTGTGTTCTCAGTCACAACCATTTTCAATAGCACTTTCCAATTTTTTAACTGACAATAGAAACTTTATTAATGTAACGTTACTTTGTCACTTTTTGATGATCAATTTTGCCGTGTAACGTAGTAAAGTTTCAAACTAAAATAAATGACAGACCGCAATATAGTTCCAACTTGATAAAACCAAATTCCCAAACCAAATTTTCAAACATAATCATATACACAGTACGAGTGAAAAATAAGTTTGATTTCTCAGTAATTAAATAAAAATTAGTTTTGGTAAACTTCAATTAATTTCTCTACAACCATTACTAAATGTGAATATACACAGTGTCCGGAATTATTCATACGCGAATTATGTTGACGAGACTTATTTTATTTATATAAGTGCTCAAATAAGACGTACTGTAAAAAAAATGGGTAGTTCTGACAAAAAGCAACTTTTACTCCTTCTACCACTACAGACATCTAAAAAGGTAGCGTCAGGTACAGTTTCTTTCTAGCCAACACTCTTCAAGCGTTATGCTGTCGCTCTCTACCATGTCGACTCCATTAGCTTCTTTCATAGAGGTTGAATACGCGACGTTGTCCTCATTCCTGATGATTCCTTACCTGACAGCATTGAAGAATCTTTTGATACTGACGTCACGTGCTTTACAAAACTAATATCTGCCTGTAAATTAACTCTTTCAAAGCAATAAAAAATGATTTAATTAGTCAGCAGACTTCGTAAAGCGATAATTGCAAAAACGTCTTATGGTCAATATTAGAAAAACATTCTAAAAATGTTTAAAAAACATTTATAATATTATTTATATATATTTATAATATTTTATTACATTAATATATAAAAAATGTATAATCGACGCTTTTTTTTAATATTGCAGTATGCTTATATAAGGGTTGTATACAATCATGGTATAAATGTAAATTTAGTTATACTTGCTTTAATATTAAAATACTGTCATATTTGGCTGTTAGTTTTATTTATACTATCCAATAACACAGCCAATAACGACATCATTTTACAAATAAGTAAGCTTGACTAATTATGCATGTACCTCTTTGTGTAAAAACGAAAACCAGAACAACTAACAATCCAAGATTTTGAAACTTTGTACACACAAAATAATGATGCATCAATATCAGAAAAAATTACATAGCAACATTAATTGGTTATTATGCACGTTCGAATCTACCATTTGGCCAACATCATATCAACTTGATAATCTTAAAACATCACAAAGAATGGAAATCATGAAGTACATAGAATGAACGTTTTAGTGTACCAGTGCTGTAACAAATAATATTACACTTCAGCAAAATTTTTTGCAACGAAAAACGTACCATCATAATAAATGCTGAAATATACTAAAAGTATCTATTTGAGTTTCACTAGAACGCAAATTACACAGCATAGCGAGTAATATCATGGAAATTGTTGATTCGTTGAAGCTTAATATATAATGCAATTATAATATACAAAATTGCCATCTTTCCACGCAGATACTGGTACTTTGCGCAAACGCGGTTATTAAGTACTTAATTCAAACTTGCAAGAAAGTTTTTAGAAAAACGAAAATATTTATTTGTATTTATTAATAATATGTAACAAAATTTTATATAGGTAATTGTGTTTTTGTTACAATATATGTGGGCTTTTCGTTATCGTTTTTTCGTTTATGGATAATTCAAAGTAAACTACGCACGTTTCCTTTTAAATTAAATCTTTTATTTCCTTTGATACATTATGAAAAACTATTCTTAATTTTAACACTTCAACAAAATGTCGTTTTAGTAAAGTCCGCGCTTTTTCACACCCACGGTTACCAACCATGTTGCCAACCTAACTCTTCTCGTCGCAACAAAAGCACTTGCGCTTTGCGCGCACTCTACCGGCAGGAACAACAATTCCCACATCTCGGCCATCGCTGACGAATGTGCTGTCCTCAGCATCGAGTGATGTACGAACTTCCTGCTCTTCAAACTCGTCGGCGCGTTGGTCTTCGGGATAGTCAATCTGAATATCATCAGAACCATCTATCTGTTCTTCAAAGTTTTCGTTCAGAGTCTGCACTCGAAGATGTGACGTTTGGACCTTCGTGAATTCCTTCTTTACGAACCTCGTAGCGGTCATTACCTTTTACCTTGGTTACAGAAAAAGGATCAAAATATTTTGAAGAAAGCTTCAGCCTTGGACCGAATTGCGTTCTCTTAATAGCAACTAAATCACCTTCTACATACAAGTGTGCTGGTTTTCTCTTTTTGCTGTAGGTACGCTTATTCTCTTCTTGTATCGCTAATATCTTCTTTTTTTGCTTCTATTCGTTTGACTTCTCTTCCTTCCATGTAGTTAAATAACTCTTCTTCTTCTATCAGTTCCCTAATTTTTAAGTCGTCCTTGAGCCGCATGCGAGTACCGGTTAATAGTTCAAATGGAGTCAATTTAGTGCTTCTGTGGAAAGTACTGTTAAAGAATTGTTGTACTCGATAAACGTGTTTAAACCAATTCTTTGGGTCTTGAGAGGCTAGCTTGCTTAACATCGAGATTATCGTTGAGTTTATACGTTCCACTTGACCATTTCCGCGTGGCACGCCCGTTGTTATTTTCACATGTTGAATCCCTTTAGTTTCACAATATTTTTGAAATTCCATGGATGTGAATGTAGTACCTCTGTCCGTAATTATCCTCTTCGGGTTTCCAAACGTTCTCTGTTGAAGCTCTAACTTCTCCAATGCCTCTTCGGTTGTGGTGGATCTCGTTGGGTAGATCCATACAAACTTGGTAAAACCATCAATTATAACAAGAACGTAAGCGTAGCGTTTTCTCGTGCTAGGTAATGGACCTAGGTGATCGAGATGATAAGTGTCCATGGGGGTATAACCCTTTTCAATCGGTTTTAGATAGCCTTCTTGCCTACCTTGTTTACTTTTGGTCTTGATGCAAGGAACACAGTTATGGATTACTGCTTCTACTCGTTCTTTTAGTCGTGGAATGTAGTATTGACGCTTTAACATTTCTTCAACCTTTTTAAAGCCAAAATGTCCTTGTTCGTGTGCTCGTCTTGCTAATTCGGTTTTTAATCCATCTGGAACCACAAGTAAATTTTTCCCATTGACGTTCTTATGAAGTAGTCCACTTTCAATAATATAATCTTCGTAAGGGCCTCTTTGTAAGATAGCAAAAATTGCTTTTAGCGACTCGTCTTTTTGTTGCAAATGTTTCAACCGTTGAATTAATCAGTCTTCGTTCTTAAAACTTAACGTTTCTTCGTCGCTTTCTTCGATAGTTATGTTGTCCACACAATTTACTGAGAATTTACGACTCAAACAGTCTACGTGACTCAACTTACTACCAGAACGGTGTTCTATTTCGTAATCAAAGTCTTCCATTAGCGTACACCACGAAAAAATTCTTCTGTTAATGTCTTTCTTTGATAAAGTCAGTTTTAAGGCTATACAATCAGTAACAATTTTGAATCTTTTGCCAAGTAAATAAATCCTAAACTTTTCCAAAGCGCGCACTACGGCTAATGTTTCTAACTGGAAACTGTCATAACGTGATTCCACATCGCTAGTCTTCCAACTAGCATAGTGTATCGGATGAAGACATCCATCATGTTCTCTTTGTAGAAAAATTGCAGCCAATCCAGTTACACTTGCATCAGTATGCATTTCTAATCTTTTCCTAGGGTCGTAGATTTTTAAAACTGGTTCAGTCACTAGTGCCTCTTTCAAATCTTCCATGGCTTTTAATTGTTTTTCGCCTATTTCGAATTTCACACTTAACTTTACTAAGTCTGATAAAGGTTCAATTCTGCGAGCATAGTCTTTGATAAAACGCCAAAAATATCCCGTTAAACCGCAAAATCTACGCACTTCGTGTACATTTCGGGGACGCGGAAAATCGATCACGTCGCGCACTTTCTCTAAACCGGGTCGTATTTCATTTTTCTTTATTTGGTATCCCAATTAGTCTATTTCAGTCATTGCAAATCTACACTTGTCTAACCGTAACTATAAATCGTTGTTCTTTGCCACTTGAATCACTTCTTTTTAGTTTGTTACATGCTCGTCTAAGGTTTCCGTCGCAAGTAAGATATCGTCCATGTACATTTGTATAATTCCTTTTTCAATCAATTCCGTAAACAACATATTCACATACCTTTGGAAAACAGGTGGTGCGTTAGCTAGACCAAATGGCATTTTCAAGAACTCGTATTGTCCGTTTGGAACAACAAATGATGTATACGGAATGGATTTTTCTTCAACTGAAACATGATACAAACCGTTTTTGAGATCGAGCATTGTAAAGTATGTTTTGTTGCTTAAGCTACTAAGCAAGTCGTCAATGCGAGGTAAGGGAAAGTTGTCCCGTTTCATTTCTTTATTTAACCGTCTATAATCGATGCACATCCTGTACTTCCCATTCTTCTTTCTCACTAACACTATCGGACTACAATACTCCGATTTGCTCGGCCTGACAACGTTCTTTTCCATCAAGTCTTGTATTATACCGTTCACTACGTCATTCTCGTGTTGCGACAATCTCCTTGGTGCTGATCTAATTACGTTTTGCGATTTTAATTCTATAGTCAACTTTGGTAAAACAGTTGATGCCATTCGTGGTCCGTTCTTTTGAGTTTCTTGTATAATTTGTACTATGTGGTTTTGTGTTGCAATTGGTATTTCTGCATTGATTTTTATGTCGTTTGTCGGGGAAACTCCTTCAATTGCCATTAATGAATTGACGTCTGCTGTTTCGTTGGTTCGTCTAAAGCTTATGCCCGTTGACGTCAAAGTCCAATCGACATTTTCTAGAAAGTTTCGACCAATTATGATGTCCGTTTTTATTGAATTGTTAGGTGTCACAATTGAATCGATTTCGTAGATTACTTCTACTGGAAACTTAGTAGAATATGTACAGTTAACTTCAACATTTTGAAGTCCGTGCAGAATACATGGATCTTTCTTGATTGGTAAATCCAATTTTTTCACTCAATCTTCTTGAATCAACGTTTTATTGCACCCTGTATCAACTAGAGCTGTAAGTTTGCAATTTTGCACGCTTACCTCTTTGTAATACTTCGAAAGTTCGACATAGCTCACTTCACTTCGTGGTACGTTGTTCATTTGTCCAGTTGTTGTTGACAAACGACACTCTTCCGTTGTGTGTCCCATCTTTTGGCATTTAGCGCACCGTTGTCGTCGTTGAGGTTGAGGAGAATTACGAGATAAATGTCCATACTCGTTACAGTTGTAGCACTTGATTTCATTTCTTCGTTCAGCAGGTCTCAAATTAGCAGTTTGTTGTTGGCTAGTAATTTGTAATTCCGGTTTGATTCTGTTAAACGATGGACGCGAATACGTTTTTGGCCTGTCTCTTTCACACAAAACTTCGTATCGTTTTATTTTGTGTAAAAGCTCTTCTACAGTGTTGAAATCAAACAACATTAAATTTCTAGCTAGGTCTTTATCGTTCAATCCACTTATTATGTACTTAATTAATGAAACAATGTCTATGTTACCTTTAACAGCGATACTTTTCATTCCATAAACATAAGCCTCATAACTTTCATTAACTTGCTTTCGTTTGTTGCTTAACATCATGTGTATATCAGCTTGGTCAATGGCACTTGGAAAACTAACCTGTAATTGCGTTTTAAATTCGTTCTACGTAGTTATCTCGTATGCATTGCACTGCAGCCATTGCTTTGCTACGCCTCGCATTTTGTAAACTGCATGTACCAACAACATAGGTTCACTCCATGAATATGCCTTCGCAACACTTTCTACCCGTTTTAACCATCGTTCTGCCGCCATACCAGTTTGCTTTGCAGGGTCAAACTCAGTTAAAAGTCGTTCCGCAACATCCCTTTGCAAACCGACGCCACTGCTTGTTATGTCATTCGACATGTTCATTAGCGTATGTTCTCGACGAAGCAATTCGCGCTCTTTCATTAACAGTTCCCGTTCGTAACTTAATAATTGTTTTTCTTTCGTTAAAAGTTCATTTTCTACACACTTAGTCGAAGAAAACATCGGTGTTTTTATTGCTGTATCTTGCACTGATTTTACATCAAAGTCTGACTCACTTTCACTCATTTTATTTCGTTGTTATTCGTATTCACCGTATTCAAAAACTGAACGTGTTCGTTTTCACTTAATCGTTTCAATACACGTGTTTACATTGAACAATTCCACTTCTGAATTCGTTGTGGGCTTTTCGTTATCGTTTTTTTCGTTTGTGGATAATTCAAAGTAAACTAAACTACGCACGTTTCCTTTTAAATGAAATCTTTTATTTTTCTGATACATTATGAAAAACTATTCTTAATTTTAACACTTCAACAAAATGTCGTTTTAGTCAAAGGTTTTAGTAAAGTCCGCGTTTTTTCACACTCACGGTTACCAACCATGTTGCCAACCTAACTCTTCTCGTCGCAACAAAAGCACTTGCGCTTTACGCGCACTCTACCGGCAGGAACCACAATTTCCACATATATAAAAGAAAAAAGCGTATAGGTGAAAGCAAGCAAAAGTATAGTTTCTAATAAAGTAAAAACGTTTTTTATGTTACTAAAAAATGTTTTAGAAAACATTTTAAAAATAATTCAATATCAATGTTTAAATGAAACATTTTTAAAACGCAACAAAAATATTTTTTTTAAAATATTTTTTATTTCGACTATTTTAAAACGTTTTTAAAACATGAAAAAAACGTTTTCTTACTGATTGGGTGTTCCTCGTTCGACTATGGTTATCGTGCTGAAACCAGAGTATCCTCTAAAGACTTCAGATTCAGACGAAACTAAAACGACTCTGACGAAAGTTCTAAATCCGCAAACTTATGGCCTACGACTGAACAGAGTAACTAAAACGGGTAAAAACTCTATGAAGCTCGAATCTGAGCGAACGGAAATAATTTCCCAAAGATGGCAAATTACCTTTTTTGGATTTACTTATTTCTGTCGATAATAACAATAAAGTGCTCTATGATATTTATAGAAAAGCTACAACAACTAAACACTTAATTCCGTATGATTCCAATCATTCGCTGTCTCACAAACTTGCATCTTTCCATTATTTGTTTAACAGACTTCTCAACATACCTTTATCTGCCAATAATTATAATAAGGAATTTGTGACGATTCTTTCCATAGCTAAACACAATAAGTATCCTCTACAATTAATTATAAATTTATACCAACAAAATTGGGTTCAAACACTCTATCAAAAATAGCACAGCTTTAAAACCTATTGATCACAGTTCTTCTTTGTCAGCTTCTTCTTCTAAAAAATATTTTTCGATTCCGTTTATTCCTGAATTTCAACACATTATCAATAAATTAAACATGAATAATGAATTTACTATCACCTTCTACAACACGGTTAACCTACAACGCATTTTCTCTCCCGTCATTGACAATTTATCTAAAAATGATCTTAGTGGAATATATAAACTTGTTTGTTCTTGTGAAAAATATTATTTAGGTAAAACCACTAGATCATTCGACATTAGATTTAAAGAACATCTCAGATATCTCAATAACCCTCACAAGTATAATTCAGATTTAGTTTCAATAAAATCTACTTTTGCCGAACATGTCATTAATAATAAACACACTTTTTCAAAATCATCTATAATACATCCTATTAATAACAATAAATATTTACTTGACATTTTAGAAGCCATTTACATTTCGTCTTCAAATAGTGATTTGTTATTAAACGACCAAATTAATTTACATCAGTTAAAACTTAAATACAAGTAATATTACCAAAACACGATACCTAACCCATCTAACGTTAAAAATTTCTAATATACTTTACAGTTACCTTTAATAAATTTAATATTTTAATAAAATTGTTAAAATGTGTTATCATACAAAAATTTTTAGAATGTTGATAAGATTTAACTCAGACATTAATACAGTGGTTTCCAACCTTTTTGTACCTGCGCCCCCTTTAAAAGAAAGAAAATTGTTGCGCCCCCCTAATTTTTCTAACAGTCTAATTGCATAAATAGTACTCAACTGATATTATAATTTATTTAATGGGCTACAAAATAATATACAATATTATGTAAAAATATACATAAATAGACCTATTTTGCTGATTTATTTTTTGGCACTCATTCGACTTTTTTTGTTTGTATTCGAAAATGATATTTTTGAAACAGCTGCAAGCCCCCCTTACAACAGTTTCGGGCCCCCCTAGGGGGGCGCGCCCCACAGGTTGGAAACCGCTGCGATTAATAGTTTGTTCGTCTTTTTGTTATGTAGTAAATTCCTCTTCAAGGCGTTAATTTGTTGTATTTGTTTCATTGTTGTTAATTAGGTAATTTTATATTATCCGTCTGTTCTTTTTATAACGAGTGTATTTTTTCTAGTCTGAAGATGACCTAATTAAAATTTATAGTGTCGAAACATGTCATTTTTAAAAATATAAGATTAATGGCTTGACGAAGTTTCGTTTTATTTATATATAATAAATTCTGCCATTAAAAGGTTTAAAAAATGGATCCTTTCGTTGATTTAATTTTTTTTTATTTGTGATGCGTTAAAATCCAAATACTTACTTCACAAAATTTACGTTTACAAAAAAAATTTTTTTAATTTTTTATTTAAAAAAAAACGTCAAAGGAATAACATTTTTTGTTTAATTTAAACTATTCATAACAGGACAGAATGTTCTAAAATTGGAAAAAAAAGTTTACAGAAATGTTTGTTATTTTTTCTTACAAAAAAATGGCAAAAATACATATTTTAACATTTTTGAGTAAAATAAAACAATTCTTTTTGTATTTTTTATTTTTAGAACACTATTAATATTATCTTTTAATTATAGATTTCTCGTCTTTAAATAAAACAGATGTTTTTATTGCTTTAATATTTTGTTGTAAAGTTATAAATAAAAAAAAATTGTTTTTGTAAACTTAATCCGAGAAGATACTGTATATATGTATATATCGGTGCTATAGTTTTATACTAACATACTGTAGTTCTATACTATGTAAACATATTCTCTCGCATATCGTAGTTAATGATAAAATATTTCTGATTGTTTTCCGTGTACTTTGTTTTTCTTATAACCGTTGTAAAACTTAAAAAATTATTCTCTATTTCAACATCAGAATTAGCGATTCTTACACTAAAATCCGTGTAAGAATAAGCCAATTCTTACACGAATTTTAGTAATGTTAGTTTTTTCAAAGTTAGTATCTCTGCATCGTAAGTTGACGTTGCATGAAAAAGAAATCAAAATTATTGGAAGTTAACAATTGAAATTCAAATTTTGATGCCAAGATAAAATAAAAACGTCCTATTAATTCAAAGTTATTTACTTATAAAGGTATAAAGAGAAAATTTTGTATGAGATTTTAGGTTAACACATAAATTTCAATATGTCAAAGTGTAAGTGCTGCCAATTCAGTAAAATATAAATTTCCCAATGTTGTTTTAAAAATTAAAATTATACGAAAAATATTAAATATTGTATCGAAATAGAGAAAATAATATAAAGGACACGTCATAGAATACGTTTCAATCACTCGACCGCTTCATAAACTCACCGCTGCGCGGCTCGTGTATGAAACGCGGTCTCGTGATTGAAGTGCGTTCATTCTGTAACTTGTGTTTTAATATGCTATTCTAAAACTACGTTTTTGCAAGCTTTTAATGATGCATGCTGATTTTTTTTTATTAAAATAATAAACTTTGTGTCTCTTGTTGTAATAGAGGCCCAGAAGTGCTAAGTTTTGTACTGAAAATGTCTACAAAAAGAAAGAAGCCTAGTGGATCGGAATTTCGAAAATCTGCTAAATTAATAAAAGAAAAAAAAGAACTTAGCATAAGTACGACACGAAAACTGGATTCGTTTTTCCTCTTAAATGAGCATAAGGCAGCACATGGATCTGAAACTTCAAAAACTGATTCTCCTGCTTCCCCGGTTGACTCTTCCCAGTCTCTAGAAGTTGCTCCTGTTGAAATAACCCAATGTTAATAGTCCAAATTATGAGTGCAGAAATGAACTAGCCTCTTCTACAAGTGGCGTTTTCACTACGGACCCCGCGGATTGGGATATAAACAACCAAACCATTGATTTTGTAGCAATGAATGGTTTTTCACAAAAAAATGCAGATGGAGACTTTTCGGCTAGTAAACGATCTTTTTACGGAGTGACTAGATATTTAAATAAATCTCTGTTCTTTCGAAGTATGCTGAATGGAGAGAAAATGCCCCGCAGCTGGCTTGTTTATTCGCCGAAAACTGGGAGAGTATTTTGTGGTCCATGTCTTCTGTTCAACAATACGTCGTCACAATTTGGAACTAAAGAAAGTTTCAACGATTGGAAAAATGCATCGGCGCGAATAATGGCTCACGAAAATTCCAATAGTCACAAGTCTGTTGTTTTACAGTTAAAAACAAGAGGCAGTATTTGTGGTCGAGTAGACCAAAAATTGGTAGAACAGCTGCAACAAGAGATAGGCTATTGGAAAAATGTTTTGCTACGAATTGTTGCTGTAGTGAAATCGTTAGCCTCACGTGGTCTAGCGTTTCGGGGACGCGATGAAGATTTTGGTTCGCCACATAATGGCAATTATTTAATGTGCCTTGAGCTCATTGCCGAATACCATCCATTTTTAGCCTCACATATATCAAAATATGGCAATAAAGGTTCGGGTTCAGGCGGAGTTAGTTATCTGTCTTCTACAACCTGCAACGAAGTCATAACAATAATGGCCACAAAAGTCACCCAAGACATAATGGCTCGGTTACGTTCGGCGAAATATTTTTCAATAATAGCAGATTCTACTTCCGACATTTCGCATGTCGATCAATTAACGTTAGTTGTTCGATATGTAGAAGATAATTCACCTGTGGAACGATTTGTGCAATTTATTCCAAACACAGGACACACAGGAGACGATATGTTTAAAGCCATAGAGACTACGCTCAAAAGTCACAACATTGACATTTTAAATTGCAGAGGTCAATCTTACGACAATGCCTCAAATATGTCTGGCTGCTACAAAAGCTTGCAAGCTAGAATAAAAGAAGTTTCGCCTCGTTCGGAATTTATCCCGTGTTCTGCTCATTCTCTAAATTTAGTTGGAGAATATGCAGCAGAGAGTTGCACAGAAGCATGCTGGTTTTTTGAATTGCTGCAGGAACTGTACAATTTTTTTTCCGCTTCTCCTAAAAGATGGAAATTGCTGCAGGACGAAATTGAACTTACGCGAGCTTTAAAAAACCAATCAGGTGGTTCAAGTACTCTGAAGAGTCTATCGCAAACTCGATGGTCAAGACGTGCTGACGCTTGCCATAGTTTAACTCAGTCCTGGCATGAAATTTTTTCTGTATTAAGTTCTATTGAAAATAATGAAGCGGAAAAATCTAAGACAAAGTGCGAAGCCAAAGGTATTAGATTAAAATTGGAACGGCTTGAAACTGCATTTTTGTCAAAATTTTGGAGCTTTGCTAGTCATTGTTTAAATGCTACTAACGTTAAATTGCAGGCAGTAGAAATTGATATGATGACAGTGGTTAGTTTATACGACTCTCTTATAACTCTTTTCAAAACAACGCGTGATAATTTTGATTATTTTGAAACTGAAGCTAAAGAAATGTCAAAAATTAAAGACTACGAAAAAGATACAAAAAACCGAAAACGAAAGCTTCTATCGGATGAATCGAGATCGGAAGAAGCTGAAATAGATGGACGCACCAACTTAAGAATTAATACATTTTTGGTGATAATTGATAATTTGGTCATTCAGTTACAGAAGCGACGAGATGCGTATTGTCACTTTTATGAAAAATTTTCTTTTTTAACAAATACAAATAGTTCCAGCAGCTTCAGTGACATAAAAAAAGCGTCGAGAAATTAATAGCTTCGTACCCCGAAGATATTGAAGCAGATTTAATAAAATAATTTATCCATTTTCGAGAGCATGTCAAGATAAATGACCAAAGATTTTACAACGCCCTTGAAGTTGTTGAAGTGGATTCGACAGGAAGACCTGCAGAGTGTTTATCCCAATATGGATATTGCTCTTCGGATCTGTTTATGCACCCCAGCAACAAACTGTTCTGGAGAACGGACCTTTTCATGCTTGCGAAGAGTTGAAAATTTTTATCGCTCTAAAATGACGCAAGAAAAACTAAACAATTTGGCTGCTTTAAACATTGAGTCAGATCTAACAAATTCACTGTCTTTTGAAGATGTCATAAATGAGTTCGCCAACCAAAAAGCCAGAAGGGTTCCTCTGTAATTTTGTTGCTATTAATATTTTCTTTGTTTTTGTGAATTACGTTTATTCTTTTTAAATTTTATTAAATATTTTGGAAAATCGTATTTTTTTTTTAACTAATAATAATTGGTAATAGACATATGTATTAAGAAATTTCTAGGGCGACAAATTTAACAGTGCCTAGGGCGGCACAATAGTCAAGTCCGTCCCTGCGCGTTACTTTAATTGTGAGAAGTTCGGCTATCATTCAAACGACTGTAAAAGTAAAATACAGCGGAGCCCTTGTACTGAAAAGCAAGAAACCAAGACATGCCCTAATACGGAGCGAGACCCTTAATGCACAAGCTGCGCTTGTTTTGGTCACAAAGGTGAAGTTATTAGACATTGAGCCTCATTCAATACCTGCCCAGCATATATGAAACGGCTCGACGCCAAAATAGCCAACACTAATTATGAACAATAAGGACACTTCATTAACTTTGAGGTTTGCGCAAGTGAATCGTCGCAATTCACGAGTTGCGACTTTTGAACATATGAGTTTCTCCTCCAACAATGACATTGACGTCTTACTGACACAAGATCCATACGTGTTTTGTTCTGGTTCAGGGTACAAGCTCGCTGGTGCGGCTGCACTTTTCAACAGAATTTCCGCATCATCTTTTATGCGATACTACTCGTCTATTGTTTTTAATAGTTCGAAGTCCGTCGCAGTGATTACATTCAGCCATTTAACGAATAACTGCACTGTAATATCTATGATAACGGTTGGAAACACCTCCTGAGCAATCGTCGGCGTTAATTGGCCGCGGAGTGAGAATGTACGCAATCATCTCCAACACCTCGATAAAATTCTTGATGAATTAAGAGACGTTCCTATCATAATAGCAGGTGACTTTCTTCAATTCGAAATCGCCGCCTTGGTACTCCCCGGTGACCGACGAGGGCTGACGATGCGTGGAGAACTCGTGGGTGAACGTGTCCTCTGCGTTGTCAACGAACCTCACCAGCCTTTCACCTTCTGTAGTCAGTTAGACTCGATAAAAATTGACGTTACTTTGGCGTCCCCTTATGTTGTCAGAAAAATCTTAAACTGGCGTGTTGTTCCAGTAAGTTATTGAAAGCGACCACCGACTGATACAGTTTGAGATAACCGTCGAAGCACTCCATCTAGAACCTATATGTCTAAGAGAATCCTTAATTATAAACGCATAGATCCCGTTCGCCTAAACATGGCATTTATTTATATATTCTATTTCTGCTTATCTTCCACGTGGTGCTTTGTCCACCATCCTAGATCTGTAGACGCCATTATTGGTAAGTTGACCAAGATGGTTCTCGATTCTTGCCAACGTACACTGCGATCATTTAAGTATGTCCAGCCTAAAATTACTTTCTAGAGAGATATCAAAAGTTTAATCCGCACAGTGAAGTTAGTTAAGAATTTGACATTTCATAATTCAATTCAACTGCGGTGTTTATTATTTACTTTTTGCTGCGTATTTTGTGTGAATGTAAATATTGATATTTCTCGAATGGAATGTAGTTTTTTCTGGACATGCTTTAATGATATCCCGGTAGTTTAAACCGCATACGCATAAGCTCTAGAGCCGGTGTACTATGGCGGAGTCCTAAGTTAGACAGGTTAAAGCGAGCGATGCGTTGTTTACGAAAACACCACCTAAAAACCCCAGCAGACTTAAACCCATATTGGTTTGCCTCTTACAAAGCCGCGCTTCACTGGTAAAAACTGACAGTGAAGACAGCCAAGTATAGCTAATGGCAAAGATTAGTTGAAAAATGCTTGGCGACGAGCCCGTGTGATTTAATTTACAGGTTGTCCTCTTGTAAGTTCTTGTCGATCCAACCGTGCTCCAATGTCCGAGACGGCGACAGATCTCAGAATACGAGACGATTAAAGCTATTGTTTGCTCCCTGTTTCCTGACGACTATCTGACGACAGATAGTTTTTTGCATGCTCAAATAAGATCCCGCACTGTTTGACAAATAAGATCCCAAAAAGACTGGGTGATCACTAACGACGATATAGCAGCGGTGGCTAGTAGAATTCCTAAAAAAAAGGCTCCCGGACCTGACGGAATACATTATGTAATGTCTTACGTGTAATTGTACAAGATTCCCTCTCATCTACGATCGTTCATTTGTCCGACTCATGCATTAAATGTGGTTATTTTCTTGCCAGCTAGAAAGCTGGTAAACTCATCACTATTCTCAAAGCTATGAAGAAGGATCTCGTAAATCCCAACCCGTACCGCCCGATTACTCTCTGTTATCAAAACTTGCCAAACTTTTTGAAAGTGTGCTTCTCATAATGATTTATGACGACATTCCTCCACAAATTCTGTTTCATCCCAGTCAATATGGTTTCGTTCCAGGCAACGTGTCCAAGTACAGACTTACAATTTTCATTGACATATCTGAAGCGTTCAACAACGAACGTATGGTGGGCCTCAATAATAGAATCTCTCATTGTTAAGAGAGTACCTGGTAGCGCCACCCACGTCATTCGTAGTTATTTATCAAACAGATCGATAACTTATTCCTCGAAATTGTGTTCATGCCAAACCACTGACAAAGAGGTGTTAACAAAGCTCTATTTTTGAGCCGACCTTGTGGAATCTGGTTGTAAACGATTTGCTTAGCACAGAACTACCAGCAGACTGCGAAATTTTTGCATACGCGGACGACATCACTGACACGGTGTCTGCAATTTCTAGACGAGACTTGGAGACAAAATCCAACACCTGCCTAAACATATTGACAAGCTGGGCTGGCAGTAACAAACTGACGGTTTCATCGGACAAGACTAAGTACATGGTTTTTGGATTCACTTTAAAACAAGATCCTTCACTGCGTCTCAACAACATTTCCGTGCGTAGGGTTTTCGAATTCAAGTACCTCGGACTTTTGCTTGACGACAGCTTGAGTTTTGTAATTCGTGGTTGACAAGTGTAAGAACGCTTTGCATTTGTTCTACAGATACTCACGCTTGAAATAAAACCTACACAAAAAAATCTTTTGCCAAAATCTTTTAGAGTCAGTCATACCCAGGTTCACCTATAGCTTAGACATTTGGTACCACAGACTTTGACATTCCCAAGTTATCAAGAAACTGGCCTCGCTCCAATCCCTATTCCTTACAACTATCCTCGGGGTTTATCGCATCGTTCTCTTAGATACCCTCTGTGTTATATCCGAGCATCCTTCCCTACATCTCTTTTTGAAGGAAATTTACTGCACCAAAGTTCTTAGGAACGATAGCAATTTTCTTGACCAGCACGTTTCGCTCAACAACTTTCCGTTATTTTCAGCAGTCAAGCGTCACTTAAAGGTTTTGATCTTGGGTGAATGGCAGCGGCTGTGGAACACTTTTCAGAAAAGGCGTAACGCCTACTCTCTTATCCCGGATATTCTTACCTGGGTCAGTTATTTAAAACAGATCAGCGTTTTGGATGGCGACAGCTGTCCGTCGTGTGGCGTTCCTAAAACCCCAGCACATCGAATTCTCGCTTGTCGCAAATTTGATGACGTTCGGAGTGACCTGTTAGACACGAACAATTCCTATCTCAAATCCCCTAAAACCATCCTTAGACTGGTGCCTGATGTAAATGTATATAGACTTTTTGCAAAGAGAGACCAGAACCGTTATTAGAAATAGTTTCTTTACTTTAATTAAGTTTTATTATTTTGCAAGCAGCAATGGCAAAATAAGAGTTTAGTTTCCTTATACAACATTGCATGTTTATTTAGTTTTAGTTTATTACATTTTTAGTTAAATAACACGTTTGATTTTCGTTTTAGTTGTCGCTGTTTGATTAATACTCTGCCTTTCTTTATTTTTTCTCATCTATATTCAGATCCTTTTCTTTACTGACTTGGTATTAATCTAGAAGCGAGGATAAGCCGAAAGGCAGGTGCCTTGCGGAACCACGTACTCTCATAGCACGCACAAATACGTAGCCCATCCTACTCGTCTTGTAAGACCATCTGATCTACTCGCAACATTTCCTTACTTAACCTATCCCTTTTGTGGAGAACTTGTACCAAGCAAGTTCGGGTGGTATGGTGGGTCCACTTCCTCCTCTTCTACCACTACAATGCGCCAGAAGAAACAGACGATATTGGGTGCACTTAATTAATAGATAAAAGTAAAGAACACCATCTCTGCTGAGAAGTGCAGTCACGTACCTAAATACAAATTTTTGGTATATTTTTATTATGCCTAGACAATATGTTTTGATGAACTACATGACTGAGTGCAGAAGAGTATAGATCGCCACTAATAAGAGTATATCTATATTTTTCTATCAGAAATTTTTCCCCATCTTGAAAAAACCTTTTAACGAATAGATGTATTGTTATTTGACAGTTTTGTTTTTATTTTTATATCATAAGAACTAAGAAAAACACACTGCCAGAACCGTACTGTCAGAATATAAGGTGACTAGAGCTTGTTTTAGATAATGGAAAGCGTTTTCGTAGTCTTCATTCCATTTAAATTCTACTTTTTCTTTGGTCAGTCTATATATCGTCTATAATAGGTGTACAACCCAAGAAAACTGCAAAAACTTGATCTTTATCGATCGATCTTGGTCATGCCTGCACTGCTCGTACTTTGTCTGAGCCAGCCTTTACTCCATCTCTAGATACGACGTTGCTAAGGTATTGCATTTGCTTTTTAAACATGTAACATTTCTTTGAACTCAGTTTTAGATTTGCCCTACGTAGTCCTTGTTGTCAAGTGTTCTTCAAACGGCTTTCTAACCACGATCATATTGTCTAGGTAAACCAAGCACGTCTTCCTAGACAGCTTGCGTGAGATGCTCTGCATCAAACACTGGAACGTCACAGAAAGTTACTCACATCGAAGAGAATCACAGTAAGCTGCCATAATTCAGTTCTAATCGTATAAGCTTTTTGTCACGGTCCTTGAGTTTCAATTCTACCTGCCAGTAACCACTTTTTAAATCTAACGTAGAAAACCACTAGAATCCTGACAGGGTGTCTAAAGTGTCATCAATTCTTGATAAAAAGTAGCTGTCCTTTTTGGTCACGTCGTTAAGCTGTCTGTAGTCTACACAAAACCTCATAGATATTTAAGATCCTTACTGGCACCGTGTTTTTGCACTAGTATTCTGCCAACTAGTAATCCTTTTTCAATCAAATCGCCTTTTATTAGTTTCGTGTCATTGCCCCATTTTTAGTTCTTCTAAGCAAGGTCACGTCTTCACTTAATGAGACCCGCACGGCTGCCTTCTCAAACCAATAGTCACTTGTGCTTGTCCGTAAGTAGATATTTCTTCGCCCGTCGCCGTTCGAAGTCGTACTGTTACTGGTGATGTCTTCTCATTTTCCTGCAATATGTCCGGACAAATGATCTTTGTCAACTAGTAACTTAACACTTCTTCCATTGATCTTGCCAAAGAGATAAACACTGTGCAATTGCTTCATAGGCATTGCCATTTGAATGGTAATTTTCGGGGCATGGCTTGTTGAGATCGACTTTTGTCCCATTCGGTCGAGCTATTCTAGTTTTTCGGATGCTTCTCTGGTCTTCTCTTGGTCTCTTAGGCGTACATCGTCGTCGTACATGGCCCACTTCCCTGTAGTTCCAACACGTGACTTCTCTTCCCCGAGTTATTTGTTCACGGAACACACTTCTCACTATTTCTTGGATGCTTTCCTGTATTTGCACAAGTACTTCTGCAGCACAGCGGAGCTTATGACTGTCTCGCTGCAACGCCTGTTTTGCCGCCTTAAACTCCAACGCATAGATTAAAGCGTCATCCAATGTCTTAAGTTAAGCTATCCGTAAAGTTTGCTGCGTTTTGCTGTCAGGGCGGCCGTCCACAAAGGTTTGAATAGCTAATTGCTTCAAGAAGGTATCTGGTGCTGTGGGATAAGCAAACCGCAACAATCTGGGGATGTCAGTCTCCAACGCTTGAAGACTTTCTGCAGCTTTCTGATTACGACTGTTTATTTATTTTGATCTCATTTCTAACCATTATATACTCTTTGTCTAAACGTAAAATTAAAAGTTCGTAATTTTCTTGGAGGTAGTTAAAAGAGTTTTCAATATTCCAATTCCTTCTCCACGTAAAGCCACTATTAAAAATGTCACTATCTGCTTTTTATTCCAACCAATAACTGTAGCTGTGGCTTTAAACTGCTTGTAGTATGTTCACCAAGAAGTTTTTCCATCAAAATTTTGGGGTAGAATCTTAAACTTGTGCGTTAAATGGTCTGTTAAATCTTCGCTTGTGACACTTCCTCGACCGTAATAATTCATTTAGTTCATTCTTTAAGCAATTTCATTCTGTCTTCTAATTTGTCCTCTATTGGTTCTATTTTCTTTTAGAACTTCCCATATTTCCTTTCTGAAATTTAACATATCTGCTTGAGTTTTCTGTTAAACAATTTTCTTTTGGTTTCCTACAGTAACTTGTATTTATTCCTCAACAGTCTTTATTTGATTTCTAATGATCGTTCCTATTTATTCTATTAGACTTCTAGAATTTTCCATTCTTTGAAAATGTTCGAACAGTTTTATCTATTTTTCTAGAATTTGCTTCCATTTTCTGAGTATTTTTTGACGTTCTTTTTTCATTTTTCTAGAATTTTTTGATAGTTTTTCTTCCATATTTTTGGCAACTTCGGTTACAATATTGACACGGTTCAAACCCGGATCTTAAATGCACCTGCATTAAAAAAAAAATACTTGCATTCATGTATTTATTATTATCGTTCAAAGAATAATGTCCGCGGATAACTTCTTTATCTAAACCGATATTTGTTTATATTAAAAACACGTACACTTACAATGCCGTATTTATTTTTTACTAGCACGTGCAATTTCTTGGTTTACCTTAGCACACACGTTAATCATTAATTTATTTAAACCGACCAAGTCTTCTTAATATTTCTTCTGACTCAATTCAAAAACTGAATACGTTCTATACATTTCTGTTATCTGGGTCAAGAATGTTCTATATCGTTCGGTTATTGTCTCGACGTTGACTATTACTTCGAGAACGTTTCATTAACATAAATGTAATAATAACTTAATTAAATACTAACCAAACTACTACGATCGTTTAAAAATACAAACTATTTTGTTTTGGCGTTGACATCGCTCTAGAGCGCGTGGTAAACGGTATGGAAACCATCTTTTGATATGCGCGATCTCATAAGAAAGAAAAAATTGTTTTACGTACATCTGATAACGGGGTAGCGACCGCCACCGCGACCTAAACACGCTCATCCATGCATCTTTGGTTCACACACCTTGACATTGTTGTAATCATCGCAGTAAGCAACCGAGGATAAACATCTTCGGTATGTTCAATCTCATAAGAAAGTAAAAGCTTGTTTTACATAAATGAGCGACCGCCACCTAAACCTCGCTCATCGATGTACCTTTTGTATGTTTGCACCCTTACGATAAATTACCTCATAAACAAGAGCTAATGCCAACATTAGCATAACACAAAAAAGCTCTTTATCGTGTATCTTGAATTGAAATAACAAAGTATTAAATTTCGCTGACGATGACAGTAATTAATAATTATACAGAATTAAAAGTGCACCGTATCATATTACACTAAACGAAAATGTTGATTTTACCAGTGCGTAGAATACTCATTGCTTGAAAACCAAAGTTCAAGTTAAGAGTTAGAATTATAAAAAATGTTTGAAAATCGAATTTTAGACGTTAAAGAACCAACGGATCAAGTCCACCAAAAGCAGTTTTAGTAATTCAGTTTCTGGTAAAAATTAAAAAAAATTACATAGTCTTCGCATTCAAAAATCAAAATTGAAAAACTTCGCGAGCATTACGTATATGCAATTTCGATTTTAACTTTTTTAAATTAAGAATATGAGCAAATTTTGTTGTCATAAAAAATTGTGGTTTTTAACGAGCTACAATGTTTTAAATATTTTATGTTTAGTAACTTTTGTGGTATTATTATTAAAACGTATCGAAGCTTCGAGATCATTCATGATTCAAGAATTAGGCGGTTTAAATAAATAAGTTGCGAAGTAAATGTTTAACACGTGTACCAGTGTAAATAAATAATGTAGATAAGTAAAAGTTGATCTTATCCGTGAACAATGTTTATAAATCTCTCGGAATAGTCATATATCAACTACTTGTAAGCATCATTGCTATACATTTTGTTAGCGTTAGTTGTTTTGTGCTTTAGTTTATTAAAAACTAGTTACAATTATAATAATCATATCTATTATAATTGTGCAAATAATTAAAAATAAATTAAGTTTTAAAATTCGTTACATTATAAATTGTATGTGTAACATTTTTGCTTGACAGTTTTGTTGACAGTGGTTGAAACACTATAATCTAAGATTACAAAATTGATTTTAACTAATATAATAGCGTTCGTATTTCACGCGGTCTACGTTAGGATTTTATTACCACTTAGTTTTAGTGTTAAGTACTCCTCAATAAGTTTATTGAAAAAGTAAAAGTGATAAACGAGATATTTGGACTTAAACTTTTCAGGTCGGTCTGGGCTATTTAAATAAGTATACAAGATATTTTAACTATGCGGTCAATGCTGTGAGATTCGTTTTTTATAACGTCTTGATGTGTTGAGTATTGTTTTCTTTCATTTTTCATCGTCTACAAAATAAATTGTTCATAAAATAATCGCTGGAGATACCAATTTTTATTTATTCGTATTTACAATGGACTAACGTAACAAAATGTATTATGTGTACTCAATTACGTTTATCTGTGGTTGTAGGCAAAATAAGATTTCAGCTAAATTAACAAAAGAAATGTGCAATGTAAGAAGTAGAAATATCCAAATTCAGCTTCTGCCTAAATTTATTCGATTTAGGAGACTATTTAACGCAACAGGTTTGTAATTTTTGATTTATTTGGCACACAATTTTGATTTTTTTAAATTGTTTTATTAGATTTTTTTTTGACATCTTTTGTTTGTAGTGATGTTATAATCTTACTTTATAAATTAACAGTCTGTTAATCAGATACGTGCTGTAGATCAAGTAGAAAATTACATAATCATTTTATGTAAAAACTGTAGATAATGTGCAAAATTTAAATATAAAATGCTAGAAAAAATGTCTTGTTTTGGTTTTCTATCGTTTTTTCGTATCCCAGTAAATTAACTGTTTTATTTAAAAAATCGTAACTATACAACGCAACACAAGTTGGTGTTACGCCTCGGACTTAATATCACCTACATCGTTTCTATCATATAATATAATATTCTTACCTTTCTCTCCTTTTGGGTTTCTATCTGTTCTTCTTTTATCTATGTAATCCCAAATCTTTAAATACTGTACATGACGTGTACCAGGTCCGCTACCCCAAAAGGTAAGGGATCGGTAAAGTCCTTATGTTAAATTAATGTTTAATAAACACTCGTAATAATTAAAAAAAAACTCATCGGTGTACATTAAAATTCTATATTTAATAAAATTCTATAAAATAAAAAAATCTTGTACAAATAAAAAAATTGACGACTTTCTACATATAATGATAATCTTAACAAATCGTAACATCATCACTAGAAAACACTCGAACTTAATTATGAATGAACTAATGAATTATGGACAAATGAATCGCTGCTGGGTGTTACAATGGTGCTAAGTGCTAATAATATAAATATTAAGTATACATTTTTTTTTAAATAATTCACAAGTGCAAACACATAATATATTATTACACAGCATTCAAGAATTATTACATTTATAAGTTACGAATAATTGGCACTGGCTCTCCTTTTTGTTACAGTCTGCATACTCGCACACATACAAAACTATATACATACCTACAAACACGAAAATCTCTAATAAACTGACAACTTATAAAAAGAGTCCCATTTAATATGGCAACAGGTTAGGCTTTGCGCTGTAGTTGATACAGCATAGATACGAATTGTATTTACAATTAAAGTCACATTTATTCGCGCACGCGCACTTCACGCTCACAATTTCTCTACTCTACACCGTAATTTGACCTAGAATGTAGTGACTGGCTATGACCTACATTGCTCATAGGAATACTGGCTTTAACAATACATGAAAAATGGTATTCGTGTGCATACTTGAATCTGCAATGCTACGGTAATCGTAGAAGTTTCCCATAAATCAAAAATACGCTGCAATAAATTTGTCGAATATGTAAATACTTAGACTAACTAATGGAAATATGGTGATAGTTTAAAAGGCATGGCAGTGAATTTAGATGAATAGGCTTCAGGAAACTTCGCAGATACCTTTTTAGTATTTTTTTTCTACAATTAGTGTGGTAGTACCAACAGTCTTGTCAGTCACGTATAAACACATGACAAGCTTCAGATGGAAAGTTGCCTTGGATGAATGTTTATTCTTCGTCATGTTCAGTCTCCTCTCCTGGACCATACATATCTGCCAATTTATCGAACCGAGGACCCCAAGCGCCTAAGTAATCGTACTCGTGCGCCTCGTCATCGGTACCTAACAACAACGCAAAATTAAAACAATTTTATACGATGAATTCAGTAACTAACCTGAAGCAAGAGAGCTTAAAGATCCCGCTGTACTCCCGCCTCCTTCGTAAGCGTAATTTCTGAGATCGTCGAAAGGTGGCGCGTTTGGATCACTGTCGGCTCTCTTTTTATGTTCTTCTATAAATATTCCTACGTTTGGTTCTTGTCCTATTCCAATCATAGGCGGATCTAAAGTAACATTATTTTTAGTACGTTTGTACGAGCATAATTTCCAAGTATTATAGCATCTAAAAAGTCCGATATGTTTTTGACATCAATGTATTAGACCGAAACTCGGATCGAATATTTTTTGAACGGCTTGGTTCCAAGCACGGTCCGAAGTCAAGCCGGGATTATTAACGGCCCGGGTCGTGGACCATACCAAATTTTCTATTTAAACATAGGTACCAAGTAAATTTTTCTTAAAAAAACTTATACCCATCTTTAACTATTATTCTTCGGACACCCTATATAATATAGTTTTACTTACACGCAAGCTTAGGAGGTACGTATTCGGGGAGAGGTCCACCAATAGGAATTTGCAATGGAGTGATGTCAAAAGCAGTCATGTCGTCTTCTCCACCACCTTCGTCATCGTAGTTGATTATATTTTCGCGAACGTCGTCATCGGGTCCTGGATATTTTATATGGGCTTCCCTTCTTCTATTATAGACCACAAACACTAATACTAAGACTAAAAAAATATTGTTAATATGCGGGTATTCGTTAAAAGCGTTTAAAAACAGAGAAAATTAAGGTGACATAGCAAAACAACTACGAAATTTTGAATAAATTAGTGCACTCTAAAGTTAAAAAAACTACGAGCACAATTTTGTGAAAAAATGCGTATTTTACATAAAAAATTTAAAGGTAGTTACGAGCATTATATACATACCTAGAAGCACAAAAAGACAAACAATAACAGCAATGATGAAATCTCGTGAAGGTTTAATCGCCCCTGCTAAAGCAAGCTCTAGTTCACAGTGGCCTCCTGTATAGCCTAAAGGACATTTACACTCGTACCGTTGAGGTGGATCGTGGTCCTTGCATATACCTCCATTAACGCAGGGCATCCACATGCATTCATTTTCGTTAATGCAACTGGCTTCGAAAAACTTGTACCCTTGTGGACAACTACACATAGGAAAATATTACTCACCAAAAATGAAGCCAATGATTTACCGCTCCAGCACTGAGGATGTTAGTAAAGATAGTGTGATGCAACATTCAGCGTAACAAGAATTTAAAAAAATAAAAGCTAAGCGTGAATCTACATAAAGCATTCTCGAGCAAAACGAAAATGCTCACTGAGGATGATGAGCAAGCAGACGAGGATGGCAGCTAGAGCACCCATGCTGAGCTTCAGCGTTTGTCCTTCCTGGATGAGCTCGCAGTTTTCGCCCCAAAAGCCGTCAGGGCAAATGCAGCGATATCTCAAACGTGGCTCTTGGTTGATGCACGTACCACCATTTAAACAAGGCAAATCTAAACACTCGTCCTTATCCATACAGTCTTTACTATCGGGCGACATGATGCGTCCTTCTCCACAACTGTTAGTCAATCATGCATCGTAATAAAATAAACCGCCACCACTTTAGCAAATTGATTTAGTAAACTTTACTTTACACAAGTTACTACTTTCTGCACAACATAAATTACTAACTACCAGATTCTGTTAGAAAGTTAGGTTTTTTCATTGAATCTTTAAATCTTTAACATGGGTAAATTTACGTGTTTCGCAAACTAATTAAATCAGTGTTTTACCACAAAAATATCTGCTTCATGCTGAATTTACAAAAGCACTGCACATACAGGATGATTAAAAGAGCACACACGCTAAAACTACAGAATATGATAAACTCAGTGCTTTCGCTTTGCTGCAGTTAACAGTATTCTAATTAAATTAATTATGGTATGAAATTATGAACATATATTAAAAATCTACGGCTTTAAACAACGCTATAACGAGTTCTTTTTTCAATTAACAAAACAAAAACAAAATATTACCAATTTCTTTTGCAATTTTATCCTACAAATTGAATTAAACGTATCAATTTAAATTTTCCGTAGAATATCTAATTTCAAATATGCGCAAATATTATTCCAAAGAATCTCGAGAGCGAATTATGAGATTCTCCAGAAGTTTTCGCGAGTAAAAGTTTTTTATGTCATCTGAAATTTATATTCGGTTATGTTTAGTTTATATTTGGTTTTTCGGTAACGTCTTAATGTAAGCAAGTGCTTTAGTAAAAATGCTGCGGAGATAAAATTCTAGATTGCCCATAATACACTCGTGACGAAAAAGTTTTGAGTTGCTCAAATCAATCAATCTTTTCGACTAAAGCTGTTTTTAGTTTTAGTTTAAAAACATTAATTATTTGTAATTGTTGTAACTTCGACCGATCAGTTTAAACTGAACGTTTTCGATGACCAGCAATATGCCAAAACGATAAATAAATAAAAGTTTCTAAAAACGTGCGTATTCATTTGACTTTTTCGTAACTAACAATTTAATTTTTTAATTTGTTTTAAAACATATATTTCTTTTAGTTAATTAATTTGCACAAACTTTATTCCTCGAAGACTAAAGATCTGTTAAAAGCGATTTTGAAAAGCAATTTCAATCCTTTCTTTTATCCTGTAAAGGGACGACCACTAACTTGTTCAGCAAAACAACGACCCCAAGCAACACAGTTAACATTAAATGAAAGAACCGAAATTTTAATTGATTCATCACATTTTCTAAACGCACAGTATAGCCCTACGTGTTTCAGATAGTTAGAGTTTTTTTGTCAGATTTTTGCAGTATAAAAATACTCTTTTAAAAAAATGTGCTTGACAACTATTAACAATACGTGGTATTAGCAATTACTGCTTGTTCAGTTTCTTGTGGCGAATACCTTCTATGAGCAGTAAATAAAGTGGCCTGTCGTAAGATACTTACGAGCAACATTACCGGTTTAAAATCACATGATAGGGACATACAGTAGCGTACTTCCTACACACTTGAATGAAAAGTGGAGTTATTAGCTAAAATAGCCGCCTTGCCTGACGATGGTTTCGCCACAAGAAACCGAACAAGCCAATTATTATTAAAGAAAAAATTTGACACAATGATCCTTATAAACAAAAATTTAAATGTTTGCAAAAGACATTGAAAGGACCGTTTCGATTTCTATGATTGCGAACAGCATTACGACAAATTAGAGAGCACACCTGCTGAGATATATTCACTTAATTCGAAAATTTGGTGTTTTTCAATCTATTGTATGATAATGAGCCATTTATGCGTAATAACGGTGTATATATGTATCAGTATAATTTGTAGAAAATTCAGGAGATTTGTGTTGAATGTGCTGTTAGCTAAACGAATATTCAGAAACGTCAATTGTAAGTACTTTCTTTTATATATAATTTCTTTTTGGTTTGAGATCAGTCGTATGCAAGCCAGGCGCGGCTTCAGAGGGAGGGCCTCGGGGGCTATGCCCCCCCCCCCCCCGACATTGAAAATTATAATGAAGTTTTTCTCACTTTGTATGTAATACATTCGCTTTTTTAATAGTTGTATAATTTATGATGCTTTATCGCTTCCAAGTAAAAGCTTGGTGCATAACGAAGTGTTATTCAATTTTATATTAACGCCATATTCAATATATTATTCTTTAAAAATGTGATGAGCCCCCCCCCCCCCCCCGTTTTAAACTGATGGAGCCCCCACCGAAATAAACTGCTGGAGCCGCGCCTGATGCAAGCACGACTAGACATACATAAACGGTGCGTTTTGTTTCACAAAAGCTCGTGATATTCGACAATTGCGTTGTATCCACCAACGTAATGAATGTAATGTTAAGCCAATTAATTCTTATTTTTAATTGTATTATTGGCTGTACTATCCGATATTTGTTGACAACCCTATCATTGTTATTTTTTTGCTTAATCCAACTCGTTTTTAAGTTTTTTTTGCTATTTTAGAGATTTGTTCGACAACTGTAAAAGAGATCTGTAGCAGATATTTCTACCGTTTTTGCGCTCTTTTAATCCTGTTATAATCAGCACACCGAGAAACACCTGCTAATCACACTCCGACCCGTTGAGATACCGTCTACTATACGTTACGTCTTTACTTACGTAACAAGCTGCTAAAAAGATCAAAATCAACGCTCAAGAGAAAAATTAGGCAAGAAGAGCAATTGCCTGGTTTCGAAACTCACAGGTTTTTACCAACAAAGAAGAAATGGAATTTGCTGACAACAAGTTTCGAAAACTTGCCTATAAGTTTGATAGCGCAAATAACAAGAAAATTCCTACCCCGACTAGAGTAAAAACTTTTTGGTTTGGAACAACGGTCTTCTACCAGAAATAATTTGGAACGTGGAGAAAATGGGTGTAACAATAGTTCATAAACCAGTGAAAATCATAAGACAAAAAGATGTTGAACAAGTAACAAAAGTTATTCTGGTGGAAAGGCCAGTTTGTGCCAATTTGCTTCGCTATAAATGCATGCGGCAATCACATTTCCCCCTTTATAATTTTTCCTAGGGTTAACTCGCAAGATTAAAATTTCTCTAGGCACTGCGAGAACTACACATCAGTCTGGTTAGATGACAAAAAAAACTCATTAAAGTATACTTAGTGAAATATTACACCAAGAAGGAATAATTTCTTCAGCTTGCTGAGTACACTCCTGTACACGTCTAGGCATCGGCAAAGAGTCATTCCATTTGAAATCGTCTAATTGGCAAAGCCGACCCATTTAAGATTTTTTGTGTAACTTTGAGAAACTCTTCCCTAAGGTCCCAAAGGACAAAATTTGCACGAGTTTGATTTTTACAAGCGCTTGTTTCCGCCTATTTCAATAAAAGCTTCCCAAAATCGATATCGATAATTATTTTTGATGGTAAGTAATTTTTATCGATTACTAAAAACGTCCAGATTTTTGCTGTAAAAAACAGCTCGTTCATGCAGTAAAAATAAAAATAACAATACAAATGATGTAGTCCTTCAAAGTTGGAGGTAAGAACAGTAGGTTCTGTGAGTTTTAGATTTTTATCTCGCAGTCAACACGTTCGTTTTATAACCTCAATAATGGGATTTTTTTTTATTTCAAAATTTCGAGCAAAGTTTTTTTCTATTAAGAGTGGGCTGCTTAGGTCGACTAGTGGCTGTATTTTATCTATGATATGTTTACTTAATTCCCGCGGAGTATAAGTTTTTAATTCTCAACAGTTAAGACGCTAGAGTCGATTGAAATTTACGAAAAATGAGTAAAAAAGCACTCATTTTTAGCACGATGCGATTCTTCGATGGTATTGATTGAGCCAATTATCGTTACATTCTTCTTCAATAAGAAAATCCGATAGAGCATAAAAATCATCAAACACCCCAATAATTTTAATCGCGATCATGGTTTTGAGCTATCCCTTTTTTGGTTCCCGGTCATTATTCCTTTATCAAAAACACGCCCCCTTTTTGACCGTAACCCAACCTTAACCAGCTGTGACGATACTTCTTCTTTATACACGGAAACCACTTTTTCTTAAGTCACTTCTATGGAGTTTACAATCTGATGTGTTCATAAGTTGATTACCTAACTCTGTAGTGATTCTTTGTTAGATTGTCCTTTGCTTTTTAAGTTTATCGTTTTCTTTTTCACCTTTTTATAGTTTAAAATTTAGCTCGGTTCACAAATTGGTTACCTAAGTTTTAAAGAGTTCTTAGTTAGATTGCGGTTACTTGTTTAAGTTCTTCAATTTTTCTCACGCCCTGATGAAGCCTCTTAAGAAAGTGAGCAAAACGTTAGCAACTTTGGTTACAACAATGACACATTACATTAACAATAAAGTAGTTTGGTTTGTTATTTTCAAAACAATGAAAATTTCGAATATAAATAGTTAAATATTACATGACATATTTGCTCTACACATTCTTACATATTATGTCGATTATGGCAACTATACATCAATATCGGCAAAGTAAACTGGATTATTCCATTGGTTTCAATACTCTTCACTTACTGTGTATTGTTGTTTTTTATTCAGCAAGGCAACAGAGTACTTTCCAATATTGAAAATATAGCAAGAAGTAGTATTTACTCAACTATTTCGGGTAGAAATATTTTTAAATTTAAACATATGGATGATAGAAAAAAAACAAGCAGATTTTTCTTTGCTATTCAATATAATAATCGTTTATCAATTTGTTTCGCGACTGCATATAAACAAAGTAGTTGATCGAATACGTTTGAAGTTACGGTGATTATAATAAACGTTATTTGCTCTTCAACTATTTAAATTTTATTCTGTTTCATCAAATTATATGCATGTTAGCATTAAATATAATTATTGCTTTATTAATGAGCAATGAGTATCACCTACGACCCTATCTCCGAAATATTGAGCTAGCCACCTGCCTTAAGTTACGGGAAATTTTTGTAGCAACAGCGAATGCATGAGAACGCGCATTATTATGATGGAACAACACTGTTTTCTTTAACAAATGCATTTTTTTAAGTTCAAAATCAAAATGTATCAGTAAATTAGTATAATATTCAGCAGTTATCGTTTTTCTTTTCTTTTGGAATCCTATAATATTGATGCCATAACGATTTTGGCCTTCTTGGCGGCACATTCCTCAGAAGAAGACTGAATTTTTGTTTCTGAAGTATAATGCTGTGTCTAGATTTCATCTACTGTCACATATATACCGAAAAATTCCTTTGGGTTACATTTGAAGAGTCAACATTTCTTTTAAACTTATCTCACGTGCGCGCATTTGGTTGACATTAGCAGAAAGTCGCTTCTATGAGACAGAGTATGTTCACGATAATGTTTACGTAACTTATCCTTGGTTTCTAAAATTGTTTTAATTAACACTCAAAATGCTTTTGTTTTTAGTGTAAAACATAGCATGACTGTAAGATTTGTCTACAATTTTGACAGTAGACTGTAATAGTTGTGTTAAATTTGTTTATGTTTATGATGTGATTTTCATAATTTTCATCGTTATTTTATTTCGTCTTGCAATCAATTTTTTTTAAATATGACGGTAGTTTCTATGTAGCAAAATATAAGCCTTGTAGAAAATCCTTAATCCCTAAACTTCCAATGTTTTGTATAATGTTTTAAATTTATCTTTTCTAGTAACTCAACCTTTTTCCTTTGTTAACGTTCATTTATTGATATTTTACATATATTATTAGTATTTAAGTTTCAAGAAGCATGCAGTTCGTGGTATTTATTTTACAGGTATTGTCGCCTTTTCGAGAATTACCTGTTCAGTTTAAACTTGTTACGGTACCTTTTACGTCGTACTTTTTAGTTTTGTTTTTTTAAAAACTTATACGTCATAGTTTTTGACTTCAGTGGGGGTTAACAAAATGTTATAAATATCGGTGTAAAAAATGAATTTAGCAGTGCTGCCAATAGGCGGGAATTTTCCCAAAAACTGGGAATTTTGCAATGAATCGGAATTTGTACGGGAATAATCAATATGCGGGAAATATTGGGATACTTTGGTAAAGTCAATGGTTAAGTAGTGTTCTGTAAATTAATTATTAGTTTACATTCTGAATGTGCCTTTAAAAAAATTAATAATGAATTAACGAAAACGAGCAATTAATTTGGTGGTTGTACGAGGTTGTGCGCATGTACAGCTAAGCTGATGGTATGGACAATAATTTGCAATGATAAGTAATTTGTTTTGTTTGCAGTTTTAGATATAATTGTTCTTGTAGTGCGCGGAGCATATGTACATAATACATAATATATTTTTATAATGGAGAATTGGCTTATTAAGGTAAACACCTAAATAATTTGTTACTGCTTTAGAGTGCTTTATGAAATTGTAATACTTAATATTTTTAAAACAGTGTGGTACTTCTAAGGAATCTGATACTAGAGACAAGGACCATTTAGATAAATCAGAATGTAATAGCAGAGAATGTAACAGTGAGAAGGAGAATGAATATGAATCTGATGAAACATTGGTAAGTTGTTATGTAAAAATCCGAAATAATAAAACAACTAAAGTACTTTTAGTCTATGGATGTAACATTGGACGCCTCTCAACCAAAAAAGAGAAAAATACTTAGACAACGGCTGAATAAATTTTCCGACCCATGGTTGGCGATTCCTAATTTTAAAAATTGGTTGAGTAAGTCAACTACAACTTTAAGCAAATTTCAAGGCAAACACGATTTGGCTTATTGTAATGTTTGCAAAACTGAAATAGTCTCCCACAAAAGTGGCATACTTCGACATAGCCAATCGAATAAGCATAAATTAAATATCAATTGTTTAGCTGTAAATAATAAACTAACAGATTTATACAAAACCACGCCCCTTGATGAAAATGTGAAAACAGCAGAATTAAAATTGTCTGGTATGTTAGCTACAAACAATTTGCCGTTTTTGTTAATGGACACATTAGCACCCTTGTGTAGGAGGATCTTTCCGGACTCCGAGATAGCTAAAAGACTTTCAGTGAAAAGAACAAAGGCAACTTCTTTAGTAACTAGTTAGGCAAAACATTTTTAGAAAAGCTGTGTAATACACTGCAAGTACCTGGTTGCTTCTTTTCCATAATAATGGATGAAACAACTGATGTAAGCTCAAAAAAACAATGTGCATTTACAGTAATTTATTTTGATTTGCAACATGGAAAAGTTAAGACAAGTTTCCTTGATATATGGTAGAGATAAGTTCAAGCACATCCGACGGTCTTTATAATACTTTAAAAACAGTAATCACATCAAATAAACTTCCTTTTTCTAACTTTGTTGGGTTTTCTTCTGATACAACAAATGTAATGGTTGGACAACATCACTCAGTTTTTTCTCTGTTAAAATCAGAATTTCCTAATATTGTTTCTATCAAAGGTTCTTGTCACATGATCCATTTAAGTGCTTGTAAAGCGTGTTTAAAGCTTCCACGTTCAGTAGATGATAGAAATTTAGGGTCGCATTTTAATCGAAGTTTTTTGAGAAAGGAAAAATTTAGAGAATTTCAATTATTTTTTAAAACCGACATACATAAAATTTTATCTCGTGCTACAACAAGGTGGTTATCTTTGAAACAATGTACTGATCGCGTTCTAGAGCAGTATGACCCACTCAAAGCTTATTTGAGAGAATTGGTTTGTTCAGATCCTTCCATAACCAATGAGGAAATGTCAAAAACCATGGAAAATCATTTTACTAAAATATACTTAGAGTTTGTATCTTATACATTAGGAATAGTAAATGATTTTAACTTAATGTTTCAATCAGAAATGCCTTTATTACATAAGTTAAAGTCAGAAGTTGCGAATCTTTTAAGAACATTTTGCAGTAATTTTTTAAAAATTGTCTGCATTCGAAAAGAGACTAATGTATTTAAATTAGACCATACTAATCCAACAAATTTTGTAGTTCTAGAAAAAGTATATATTGGTATCCAGGCATCAGAAAGTTTTACGACTCTAAAGAAAGAGCCCAATATAGCTCAAGCTGATATAGAAAAATTTCTTCAAAGTTGTTTAAACTTTTATGTAAAGCTAGTTTCCGATATAAAGAATCGTTTTGATTTTTCAGATAAATTATTTGAAATAATTGACATTGTAGAACCAAATTTTGCATATTCATTTAAAATAAACTCTTTAAAAATTGTATTGGAACGATTTCCTGTTTTAAATGACTTTGTTGATGCGCAAGCACTAGACAATGAGTGGAAAAAACATGCACTATTAAATCATAACGATTTGAATATTGATTTATCTTGTAATGTTGAAAAGTATTGGAACCAAATATTCTCTTTAAAAAACGCTGCTGGTGCTGGACTATTCGAAAATTTAAAGAAAATTATCACCTTCTTATTAATTCTACCATTTTCTAATGCTTCGGTTAAACGAATATTTAGTGAATTAAAAAACATTAAAACTGACCATAGGAACAGTTTAAATACTGACACTATTAAAGCTATTATAGCCACTAAAGAAGGAATACCAAACATTGTAGAATTTAAGCCTGATAAGCGTATGCTATGCAACAATATTTGGACTGAAAAACAAAAAAAATGAAGTTCTGTAACAATAAGCTTGTTCATTATTTATGTATGTATGTATGTATTTATGTATGTATATGTATATACCTACCTTCTTATAACAATTATTTGTATTTTATATTAATAAATAATAAATTCAAGTACTTTCTTGTGATTCTATACATTTATCAAAATTGATACCTATATAGCATTTTTCAAGTGGCGGAACAAAGCGGGAATTTTTGAATTGAAAAACGTGAAATTTGAATTTTTAAGATTGGCAGCACTGGAATTTAGAGACAGAAGTAGATAGATAGACGGTGTGAGTTGCAGCAGCACCTGTACCAGTATTACGTTTTAAACTGTTATAACATGAAATTATTAAGCGAATCAATATACTCCATTTTGTAATGTACGGTTTTCTTAAGTTTATGTTATAAATAATGTTTTTTTTAGTGTCGATCTCGTGAGTTTCTCGTATCGTTGTATAACCCTAATTTTTTAATATTTTGGCTATCTTTACCGCCTGCTATATTGACGTAGCCTTCGAGGTCCATTACCAAGGGTCGTCTCGAATTAAGTCATGATATTTATCGATAATTGTAAGTGTGACCAAAACGCTTTAAAAACCTAATTGATGTTATAATATAGTTCTTACTTTTTTATGTAACTTAAATAATTAAACGCTTCATTATGATAATTTTGAAACACATTAAGCTGATTGCAAATAGGAATGCAAGTTATATAAATTTATAGTTTACGAGTTAATTTTAGATAATCGTAGTTTGCGCTATGCAAGGTCTTTGCAAATTTGTGATTATTCTATTTTTTTTGTGTGTATATTACCCAATCTTTAGTGTTTCTCTCTCTTTCAATATGTTTAGATGTTTAAATTTTTATATTATTATTACCTGTTTTATTTAACGGATAAAAACTTATTTTTTGTATTACAATTTTTTGTTGTAATTCATTTATTAGACGTACGTCAGATTTTGTTTTTCAATAAATGTTATTTAACTTGTATGTGAAACCTTTAGTTTAGATCCAAAGATGGCGGAAGTCAGCAACATAATCACCATAGCAAAAGTGTTGCCAACCTTTGAAAAGTCACTTTCTCACCAAACCGCTCTCGTATGTGTGTGTAGACAGCAATAAATATGAAACAATAAAATTGCGTAACAAAATTAAAAATTAAAAATCGAAAAGTTGAATGCAATACTAATTTACATTCATATCACAGCATAATTCAGACTAATAACTTGTTTTATACATATACAGGCAAGTAGCTGATTAAAAACTTGTAAAATTAATTATTTTTAAAAAATTCTTTTAAAAAGGTTCTTTTATATTTATTTTTATATTGAAAGTGTTGCAAAGCACTTTGATTTTTTTTTTAATATTAATGACCACGTAGACAAAGGAAAATTTTTTTAGAGAATAATTCTCACCGGTCTAATTGCAAAAAGTATAATTATTTTTACGTATGGGGTGAGTAAATCGATTGCATTCGTAGGAGGTTTAGTAGTAAAGATCGGTTTGCTAAAGAATGTTTTCCATTCCTAATTGAAACTGCTCTTTGCCTAGCCAAGTCTAGTTAACTTATAATAAAGCCAATATTAACCGAAAACTAATTCTCAAAGAATGTTCAATATTAATTCCAAAAGAAACCCGGATTGATAAATTTCTCCGTTAATACTTAACATTGTGTTTTCAAGAAAAATGAGTAGTTAATTAAAGGGTAAAAAAATGTTTATTTAAACTTAAACTACGCTACACAACGTTTTTAATTAAAAATGTTTACAATTAATGACTTCATTTCCTACTAAATTAAGATTCCGTGTCGATAAATCTTGAAGAGATCGTTTTAACACTAATAAAATACCATTAAATTAATTACGGCTATTTTTTCTGATTTCTTTAACGTATATTACTAAAAATTAATGTAATTCTCCAATTTTAATAGGAAGATAACAAACGTTGTGTATTGAAAAAACTGACTACTAATGATGTTAGCATTTAGCAGTTGATAGATGATCACTCAACCTGACAAAAACGTTACGCTAACAATATATTTTATGAGAGAGATCTGGATGGTTTCATGATATGAATTTATTAGAAGTTCATATGGTCGGGAATCATGTTGAATTCTTATTTTAATTTATGAGATTTAATTATGAAACACAGTCGTTATGAATTATAGAACAAAACGTTGACATCGTAATTTTAACACAAAAAACCGCATAAAAAATGCATTCTTTTATATTGTCACTGATTTTCACTCATTTTTAAATAAACAAGTCGATCCTCTTTAAACCCAGCGTCCATTTCAATCGACATATAGTTTTCAGCTTGTAAAAGTTTTAAGTTATAAATATTATAGCTTAACACTAATTCAAATGAACATAGGGTGGTACCATCTCAATAAAGCTGAAAGTTAGACTTAGTAGAGCCTCCATGCGCACAGACTTAGATAAGATAAGATACATTTATTTATAGTTGATTTAGAATAAACCTGCGATTTTTAAATAATGTCAGTCATAGCCACAATGCAATGCAAAAACGTGTCTTTCATTAACTTTTGGTTATTTAAATGGTGTTACATGTTGTTATTTACATATTTTTGTAATAAAATTCCGGTCTGCACTGGTTTTTCGACGGCATTGCCACCGATAAGATATGGAATTGACAGTTTCAATGTAAAGAATCTTACTTGCTCATTTTGTACTTGACTTTCGCTGCAGTCGCTTTCCGTTAAATCGTAATTCTTTTCATTGTTTAAATTTCATCGTTGGTTATTCCCTTTACGGTTTAGCAATAACGCTGCAATAGAATTGGGATGTTATAGCCACAGCAGCAATTTAATAGTTTATATCAGTGGTTGCAGATAAAAATTTGTGAAGATAACGGCCGCTATATTATTTCTATATTATAAAATTTCTTTTAGCAAGTCTGTCAATTATTAATTAGAAGGAATTCTATACGTTGCTGTTCATGGAATTCAGTATTAACCTCCACACGTTCTTTTCGTTGAGAAATTTCTGTATGGTAGTTGAGACCTTGAACCTGAAGCCAACAAATGTCAAGTATCGTATTGAAAAACCATTTGCCTATGTGTAACTTGTAACAGAGATTACTCAGCCATGTTTTGACTGTGTTTTATTATATTAATTGCTTGTTCAAATTCGTAATTTTTAACATTTAAGATTCTAAATCACACTAAAATTCTACTTTCAGTCATAACTTTGACCAATTACCCGTCGCGTTACTTTGAATCACGTTGAATAATTTCACTCCAGAATTAGGCCCACATTCGTCGTACGTAAGCTTACATACGCCTTTTAGCCAATTATTACTACATAAGGGGTAGTGACTGATGCTACTCGATATCAAGGAGCTTTGGTGGGTAAGTGTTTGACTAATTTCTTTCTTTACGCGGCGACTTCTAAGTCCAATGATTGATCGAGTTTGTAATTGCGGTGATTGTTTAATTATTTTTTTATGTAATTGAAACTAAACAAAAAAACTTAAAGTGTCAGTTCGTTATTAGGATTACTGTTACTATAACGCTGGTTCATTTTCTCGTTTGCTATTAATTTGTTTAGAATTGTTATAGTTGCTATTAATACATACTCTCTTCTTGCTTTTTAAAGTAAGCAAAAACTGGTAAGTTAACTGTTGTTAAATTTTCTTAGTATAGTACATGTTATCTTTGGATAATATATATTGCATTTGTTACATTGTTCTTGCTTGCTTTATTTTTTATCTCTATCTCGATCGCTTAGTATTAAATCCAGACGTACCCTCGGTCTCTCCAAACCGAGAAATGTTAATTAGTATGAGGAGTGGCGCCTAGGTATTTTTCATCTTTATCTCAGTTTCTTAAACACGCTCACTCATCGACATTGTGAGTAACCGTAGTGGCATGGTTGTTAGCAAAGGGGCCCACTGCAGAAAAAGGTTGGTAACAATGAACATCAAGTTTTAATAAAACCTTTTTAGAGGTACATCTTAATGTCATTGAATACAAACAGTTTATTACAAAATATTTTACTTTTTTTTAGTTGTATGCAACAAGTAACAGTGCTTTTGAAATAATTTTTGTTTTATTTTTACCACCTGGTTCTAATAAAAATTTCCTATTTGAAGTAATTTTTAGAAAGAAACAATATCTTCGACCAGGGTAAGATGAACAGTTAATGAATTACCTTGACCTAGTCGATTCCGACTTAAATTTATCAGAATCTGAAGACAAGCAATACGACAAAACACAGTTTCGAGTGATTGAAATAGACGATGAAAACAAAGATGAGAAAAAAGATGACGCATACGGTAGTAACGAAAAAAAGTAGAAACAGATTTTGATAAAGACGATGTTCTTTTGAGCATAATTACAAATAGAAATGCTACATCTCGAGTGCCACGCAATTCCAAAAAAAATGTCTTGGAATAAATCTGATAAGTAATGTTTTTTTTATTTTAAAACTTTTTTAAATTGCTTAGTTAGTCAACAATGTTCGATACATACGAAATAAAAAAAAGTGTCTCTTAATATTAGCCCAAGCAAAATAAGATTTTTTTTTGAAATGGTAGTTCTTTTGTGGTGTCTGAAGTAACCCCCAAACCAAAAAGTACTCGAGTAAAAACAGTTGTAATTTGTTTTGCTATTCGTGTATATTCAAAAATAATTGTTAATTGAAACTTATCTGCAGATGAAAAAAAAAGACAAATTTTGGAAAATTCGGCTAGAACAAATTTCAAGAAACTGTTTAAAGTTAAAGAGAGAACCCATGGCAGCAGTCGATAAACAGGAATATGCTCAGCAAAACAATTTGTTAGAGGTAAATATAAGGATTGAATAATTTTGTTTGCGCTACTCTCAAAAGGTTATGACATGAAGCTTGTCCATCTGATGTCTACCTGTCATAGTGTTTGCCAACGTTGATTCAAAAAAGACAAGAAATACGTGCAAGTTTCAAGACTTAACATTGCTGATAATTACAAAGCCACATGCTGGTAATGAACTATTTTTAATTTTTTTCATTTAGGCATCACTAATTCTTGGATTTTATACAAAAATGACAAAATCAAATTAAAATCCAAGTCTAGAAACACCCTGCAATTGTTGCATTTTAAAATGGAGATTAGCAATTTTTGACTTAAGAGTACTGGGGACTATCATTCTGTTGGAACTAGAAAAAATCCTATCAACAAAGTTTTAACTCCCATTGATCGATCTACTCCTCCTTTCAAAAAACGTAAAATACATCTTCCAGACATCGCCTCAGAATTAAAAAAAAAAGTTCGCTGCAAGAATTCTGGCTGTACCAAGAAAACAAAGTTTTTCTGCAAACATTTCTATGCATTACCATTATATAATGCCTCAGCATCGACTTAAAATATTACAGAATTTACGTAAAACATACACTTGGCCAGAACCAAGAATGCCGTGGGAAAGTATTGTTTGAATTAAGATTGCAAAAATATCTCATTTCGTGTAACGCATACTCAAAGTGGATGGAGTGTTTTCTAATGAAAAATTGCACGTCTTTTCATAATTTAAAGAAGATGCTAGCGGACGTCTTTTCACAATTTGCATTTCCGCGAACCATTGTATGTAATAATGGTTCTCCTTTCAGTGCAAAAGAATTTCAATCTTTTTGCAAGTCAAAAAACATAAAACTTTTATTTGCGCGTCCGTATAATCTTCAGTCAAATGGGTTTTTCGAAAACGTCTGTTCAAACTTTCAAAAAACTGTTGATCAAGTCAATACTTCTAAGGAGTACGCCGAGTTATCGCTAAAGCAACGCCTTTACGATTGTTTTTTATATTATACGTCTACATCGTCATCAGCAACAACGGTATCACGAGATTGTTTAGTTTCACTCCTCGTACGCCATTGTCACCATTATTAGAGTTAAAGAAGCACAGTGTCGTCAGTCAGTCAAAATCGTCAGTTTTCAAAATCAGTCAAAAAGTTTGGGAAAATTTGAAGAATTGCAAAGGTCTTTTGAAATGGGTTAAACGTAGTTTAATGTTGATAGTTAGCGCATCAGTTTATTTAGTAAAATTAGAGCGGAATGGTTACATTAGAAAAGTTCATAGGAATTTGACATTCAACTAATGAACTTACGTCCGAGGTTGAGAAGATGGATGATTTCTCCAACTTGCACGCTGAACCTAATATAGAATACCGATCTGTCAAAATAAAACAGAATAACGGAGTAAAAATGTGAATAATATGCCTTCCCCAATTTTAAAAACTACAAGCTCAGGTCGCATAACAAGCGCGATTTTTCACCTTCAGTAATTAAAACGCACTGCAGCCAATGAGTCACAAGCTTAAACTACTTACAGCGCTTCTTACACCATTTTATATTTCGTGAAATATAATATATCTAATGAATTTTATTAGTAGTGCCGCAATTTATTACAAAAATTTCACTTCTTTTGCGGAGGCTTTGAACATTATCAAATCTGAAAATTATTTTCTGTTAGTTTGATCCGAATGACAACTTTTGGTCACTGTTGATTAAAATTGATTTTATTAATAAAGATAGTTTTTTAGATCAATAAATTATTTTTGAAAATTCTCAATAAAAACTTTATTTTAAAATATTTTTACGCAAATAGCTGAATTGTGCCTACCCATTTAAGGAAACCTGGCACCGGCGTGCGTAATACATACCAAATACCATTTTGTAAATTTAAAATTCGAAGCATCAACAACCATACAAAGTTACTCTAATGTTTGATTCATAAACTTAATTCATTGAAAATTGCATTACTTGTAAACCAAAACCAATATCTCGTATAAACATCGATCAAAGGTAATTTAGTACCTGCCTCATACATTAAACAAATAAAAATTAAATTGCACTGCAGATGTAATTTTCATGTTAAAAAATTATTCCAATCTGTCGTGATATGCGAAAAATTTTATGTATAACCAAAGAAGAAATGTCACTACGAATACTTTTTCACGTCAGTCATTAAAAATAAATAAATAAATAAAATCAGGAAAAGTTGAAGTAGGTCCACAAACCTAACAAATTAGTAACAAATCATAAAACAATTGCTATACACTGTATAACAATATTGTAACACAAAATATGGCAATAAATCAAATTCCATTTGTAACTTTTGTAGTAAATCATTGTGTGGAAACTGAAATACAACAAGATATTCTCCTATTTCAAAAATAGATGTCAAGTTTTTTATTATTTTATTGGATCGATAGATTATAGAACGCTTTCTCAAAGAAATTTAATATTTTTTTATAAAAACATTGTAGAAAAATCGTTTACATTTTTTTAAACAAAAAAGTATTTTTAAATTCAGTTTATTTATCAGAAGAGTTATAATTGTCGGAGGCTATGTTGATGTCGGTACTGCAATAAAATTTTGAGAAAGGTCTGTCTGCGAATGTTATGTTTAACTTCTCATTTAATATTGATGCAATTATCAATGTTGATTTAGCGGTTCAATTTAATTTTGTATTTGTAGTAACATTAGGTTTATTGATAAAAACACATATTGAAGCTCGTTTAGCTGAAATGATGGGAATTTACCATCATTATCGTTGTTATGGTGCAATGTAGTGAATGTGAGTATTCTGCCATTTTCATATTTATACTGATTAAATTCACCACGTTCACTTGCAACAACTTATTTCCAAGGATTACGATTAGTGAGGCATCGTAGTTCTGTAGTAACGTAATTCAGTACCCAGCATATTCGAAAACTTTTTTGATTTAGCCCTTTCGACTTAGTTTAGCCCCGAAATCTCTTCTAAAGCATCGTATGCGAGAAGAAAATATAAGAGACTTACAAATTATTTTAATTTTCTTATTTGTGACTATTAATTTCGTATTTGTTTCACCATTAGCATATCGCGTATAACCCGCCTATATCTCAACTTCTGGACACTCATCTTTATTATATCTTAATTTTAGTCTATAACACTATCTCAGTGGATTAAAGAAACCCGCAAACTGCGGCAATCAAATAGAAACGCGCAATTTTTTGATTCAGATTCTTTCAGGAGAGCCCAGAAAAAGTAGTTATGTCACTTGTGTAAGTGCCCAGCGAAATTTTCATTTCTAATTATTCACATTCATCCATGGTATAAATGGGTGTAATATGTTTTGTTTTGTGAAAATTGTCCTGGGGTAAGCATTGATTCATATTTTTGTGATGTACTTTAATTTTAACTTAGCGGTTTCTGGATTCCCACACGTTAGATATTAAAACCCGTTTCGTTTATTAGAAAAACTCCGATGATGACGTCACGCCACGCTGAATGAAGATCTCAAAACCTTCGCTAAATTAATACAATTCTAACCGCATTGGAAAGCCCACTAATTGAAATAATTTGGGGAAAACTCGGCGCATTTGATTTTCTCATTAATCATATGAATAAAAAGAAATTTATTTATACCGTATGTACGTGTATGTTAATTTTAGCAAGTTTTAGGAAATTATGCAAAGGTGCTACTAACTAGTTGCATTTTTAAAAGCAAAACTTAATTGCAAGTAGTATATTTTCTACTTTATTTTTTTGCATCTACGTTGTGAATCGGTTTTTGTTTTTGAGTGTATCATATTATTTGACAGTGCGCTCTAAATTATCGAGATTTGCATATTTGTGTTATAATTTAGAAATGTAAATTTATTCTTTTGGAATGTAAAAGTTAGAGCAAACAGAGCTTGCTTCAACAGTTATTGTCTGTGATATTGATCTGCGTTCTAACGTTGGATTACAACTATGTACATTTACGTCGCTTCTCTTTTCTAAGCTCTCTTTCTGTGATAAAATAAATAAACTCGTTGTTACAACCTGTGTTTTGTCATTTGTTCTCTTTCAGCTTTGGATAAATTTAAACAGTATCTCCCATCCTAATCTTTTACCGTTTTTTAAATTACACTATAATTAGCACACTAAAACCCACGATCCAATCACCGAATCAAACTGAGTCGCTAGCAATTAATTACTAGAAAATTCTCGTAACAACCTACAAAGTTACACCAAAACCTGATTAACATTTGTCGTCAAGGTCTACAGAAGATCTTCAGAAACAAACCCAATGACCAAATACCACTAACGTAAAATATATTTTACATCCTTGTGAACAAGAAAACTACCACGCATTATAAGCTAAGATGACTAAAACGTATTTTGTTGCTAGTAACAGTTTTTCAAAAACTAGCGAAGTACTGCAGAAAAATATATTCATAAAATCAACTAGAACTAAACTAACATATGCACACAACGGGCTTGGCAATAGACGCCAAATTTTCTTTGATCAATGGGTACAAAACAGTATAATATAGTCAATGACATTAGAAGTGTTAAACCCATCTTTAATTTTATTTTTTGACGATGTGGTAGTCTTAAATCAAGAATAAAACAATATTTGCAAGAAATTTTATTAACATGGGACATCATTAACATAACGCAAAGCCGTCATACTGCCTCAAATAAACAAAAGTGTTGATCGGTTACTATAGGCAATAGCCCACAAACCAACAGTCGTGTGTACATGCCTCTCAACGAGAAACCCAATATATCACATTGCTCTCCACGGCGGCGTCTTACTATAATACTGTTATCCTGCATACCTAGACAGAATCGCGATTGGTTGCTGAAGACAATATTATGCTATTCTGCTTTCCAATTCTGCCGTTCTCTGCACCAGTTTAAACGACAAAGCGTCAAACTTCCGAATAACACCCTCCGAAAGTGTACGACATATTAAAAGATATATTCGCCCGTTTTTCAAAATGAAATCGCCGGTATCTGGCAAAGCTTCGCAAGATTGACATAGCGCTACAGTCTTGCATTGAGTCCGGCATACTTCTTTTTGAGAAGAACCCATTTATAATGGAAGCGTGTTCCCCTGTATATCTTCCTACATCTGACGTCATTCACATTTCGACGCACCCTACAGAACACTTTTCTATTTCTTTTTTAAATCGTAGTGAAGCACTAAAGATGTCTGCATCCATTAAATGAAAAATCATGGGTTACGAACACTCGAATACCTATCTTATCTGTTTAGGAAATCTTCAACCACAAGGCACTAATCAAGTAATCGACTCTTTTACTTTGTACGCAAGCTGGTTATCATAATGATCTAGGTTATTAATTTTTAAAAAAAATATTTACATACGTTACAAGCATACGATGAAATCCGTTTCTTTTTTTTTAATAATTAAACTTACTCTTTTGTAGAAAATCAAGTTTTCATGCATAGCTATACCGGCATGATTGTTGGTCAGTTTCATTAATTAAGGTGAGCCCTTGAGAAAACGTTTTATTAATGTTACGCACCGGATTTGAGTCAGATTTTATTACTATTTTCGGTAAATTTTGTTATGCTGTGTTAATTCTATTTTGTTTATTTCCTCTTTCCTCCGATTTTACGGACCTTAAATATTTATCGCAAGCTTTAAACCTCCTGTGGTGATTGAACAAGAGCTGCTTCAGCAAGACATAGATCTGGCACCCATAAAAATTTTTGTCACTTGGACCACGCCCTTCTCCAAACACCAATTGTTTAAATTCTATTACGAGCCGGTCGTGCAAGGTTTGTAAACAAAACCGACAATCAATCCAAACCGTTGTGATAAAAGGTCTAAATAAGATCATCGTCGTCTTTTAGACTGCGTACCGTGCATAGAAAAATAAACTGAATTTATCCGTTTACATGTTTTTCCACCCTGTATATATTACAGTTTTCTTGTATTTACATTTTTTCTTTTTTGCCAAATACTTCAAGAATTATTGTAATTAAATAAGTACGTATATATATTGCAATTTTTGTTTAAAAATAATGAATTCTTCTGAATTTTGATTTTTAATCATTTCTTTACGCATCTCTGCATCCCGTGTATGTTTTTATGAGTAAATAACCTAAGGCTTTGTTTAAAATTTAAAACAATTTTTAAGTTGTAAGAAAAAACGAGAAAATTCTAAAAATATTTTAGTTCGAAAGATATGGATCGTGTAAGCTTCAGGCCGAACGACGATGTACTGAAACGATCGAACTTCGTTATTCTAAGAATAACAATCTTGTTAATGCAAATTTACTTGATAAATTTTGAAAAAGTTATTATCGTTATCAACAAAATTGACACTGAAGGTACAAACACAAGTATTTTAATAACATTTTATCCGAAAGTATCACAAACGTTCTAAAACTAACAAAGATATGGCCCAATTTGTCATCTGTTGTTATAGTGCGAAAATAAACTTAGCGATGTGATAAAAGTTAGAAACAAACAGCAGATACGCGTCTAAATTGAGTTCTTAGCACCCATTTGGCTTTTGTTTTACGTCGCCCTGAAAAGTTTTGCTTTTTTTTCTGTTAAAACTTTAAATTATGACACCGAACTAAGATAATCCAAAACTTTTTTTTAAATTGTGACGGTTCGTTTCAGAGTTGATTTTCTCGTTTATTATAATATTAAACATAAGAAGATAGCAGATGTGCATAAGCGTTTTACTGTGACTTAATCACAGAAACAGCAATTTCGTGTCTGAATTTAGTAATTTAATGAGTTTTGTTAATTTAGATTGGATAATTGGGTTTGATCTATATTTGTCATACATTCTAAATGGGAAAGTTAAATTAAAAGCTTTTTCCCGAAGGTACTAAAGCTTCTGTATTCTAATAAACCCACATTTGGTATAAAACGTATTCTCTTTCATTATTTACCTCCATCAGTAATAATAAAAAGCAGTGTAATTCAACCCAAAACTTAAGCTGTCACGAGAATAACTATGGCAACCAACGGGTTGATATTAACATTATGAGCACGTCGCCGGGTAAATAGTTAACAAAAATAAATTTTAATTTACAAGAGCTTTTATCTGCCAACATTTTAAGACGCTAACCTCAATTATAATATGAATTATAAATACTTATTGTGGCTCTTATTATTATATATAAACCTCACTAATCTTCTGTTACACTTTGTATCAGTTCTCGTTAAGTTTCTGACCTACGCTTATAAATTATTCATCTTACGGATTAATCTTCTCTATTAAAGTTAATGCAATATCTTTGTAATTCTCTAAGCATCGTTTAAATACCAAATATAACTTTTAAGTGTGTTTAAATTTCTATTTGGAAATAGAAAAGTACTCACGTGCATTCATAATCGTTCCATAAGTCTACGCATTCAAACGGTTCCGGACAAATAACATTCGCACACGGTTTATTTGATGGACAGTTTCGTTCAAGGTTTCTGGCCATGGTGGCTTGTCCCCATTGTGTTCCATTCATGGCAGGCGGCAAAGGAAGATGCTTACCCTCCAAACGTACATCGTCCAAGCAACCTAAATTCATAGATTATTCAGCACAAATCCTTCAAGCCCAAATATAAACGTACCTTTTGAGTAATCCGCGTAGACTTCGAAAGTTCTAACTCCAGTGTATTCGGCTTTTCCCCCGGAATAAACACCTTCTTGTTTATCCACCAACAACCACTGATGACCGGCAAAAATAAACGTTTCGTTGTATCTTCTACCTTCTCCACTGTCTAATTCTAACACAGCGGCCGAACCGTATCGACTGACTCTTGCAACATGCCATTGCCCATCATCCACCGCCACCGCATTTAACCACAAATCTTTTTCTTCCGTTCTAAGCGAATTTAAGTTATATCTGAAGTGTAACCTAGAATCTTTAATTTCTAAAATTGCGTACTCTCGATTATGCTGATCCGACACTCTAAATAATTCACCATATTCTTCGCGCGTTCTAAACCTTAATTGAATTTGCGTCGAAAATCTATCCGGCTCGAAACTAAGAGCGTACTTGACGTACGATTGTGGTTTGAAAGTTGTCGGGATGGTTGCCATTGTGCACGATGGTCCTGTCCAACCGGGCCGGCAATGGCATTTAGCTTCAGTAAAACTTCCCATACAAGTCCCGTGCTCCCAACAACGTGCTGTTGCTTCAGATCGTCCGCAAACTTCTTCAGTCTGAGGGCATCCGGCCACACTATTTCTCGACAAACCAGGATGAGCCAAATCGTACAGTTTCGAATTGTGGAACAAGTTACGTATGCACCCGTCGAAGCCCTTGCCAACCGGCATATACTGCCAGTGGTAGTGAGTCGGATCGAATTGTTCTACGTATAAACCACCAAGTTGCAACGGAGAGTTGACGTTGAGATATTCGTTAAATGGCGGTATGGTACCTTGAGCTTGACAACTACTATCGTCGAATTCTGGAGGAGTTCCGTCTTCCAATTCTGCTATCTCCGCTGACTTGCAATAATCAACTACCATTCTTATATTTTCCGTATCCCAAAATATATCTAGCCTATGCCATTCACCATCGTCCAAACTTTTCTTCGTTTTTACTCGTAGCTCTAAGGTTCCTGATCCAAAATCCATTAACAATCTTGGGTAACCTCGTTCTAATTCCACCGCAATGTAATCAGACACCATAGTTTCTTCCATTTCGGGCGGAACGATGGGTCCGTTGTACAATAACAAACCATCCGATTTTCGAGTAATGAATTCAAAACTTAAGTGTGATTTGTCGCACATTTCTAATGCTGGGTACCACGCCCAACCGTTTCCTCTAAAACTGCGCGATGTTTGTTGACACCTCGGTCCATTATAAGCAACAGGACACGAACAACTTAACGAATATCGCGTTTCTATGCATCGACCACCATTATAACAAGGGTTATTTCTACAATTTTCTTCTTTACTAAAGTTTCTAGCTCCACAGGTACATTCAGCCAAAACGTCAACACGAACTCCTACTAAAGCAGTTTTATTCGCGTTAACCATGTAAGGCAAGGCACTAATGTCTAAAGTATTTGTACAAGAACCTTCGCACATTTGATCTTCATATAAACACTCATCTATACCGACCATCGTTATATTTACCCCTACATCTTTTTCTATTTCTTCCCTATGCATTAAAACTAATCCATTTAATCTAACCGGTTTGTAATAAAGCTTCTCGTGCGCGGAAAACCGAACGTCAGTTACAGGTGGATGCTTCCTTCTTAACTGAATACTGAAAACATCGACATTGTCGCGGTCCGTGTTTAATAAATCCGCGATTTTATCTTTAAACTTTTCTGCTTTACTTTTCGACAAACTTTGCGTTTTATAATTCCAAATTCTAATAAAGTCTTCGTCGGTGATGCCGGCGATTCTAACGGAACCGGAATTTATAACAGCTTCGTGAGGAATTTCCTTAACTGTAATTGTTACGTTTGCAGGAACGTCTGTTTGAGTATGCTTTCTGTCATATACTTTAAATCTTAAATGGTATTTTCCGTCTTTAGTACCATGTTTCATGGTTATCATTCCGGTATCCTCGTTGAGTTTAAATCGCGGGTGCTCCGCACCTTCCCAATAAAACTTTTTATCAGGTAAATCCCAATCGTCTAGATCGTAAACGTAAACTCTACCAATTTCTGTATCCGGCGCTTGAGCTTGGTAATTATACACAAATATTTCTTTAGATCCAGGTTGCATTTTATTGTCATTGACGTCACCTATAACTACTGTTAATGTACTTGTTCCAGTCATTGCCGGATTTCCGTGATCTTTAATAACAATCGGAATTAAATACTCCTTTTGCTGCTCTCTGTCAAACGACCTCAAGGATGAAACAATTGCCATTCCATCTCCATTTGCACCCTCTGTCATAAAATTATAATTTCGTCACTATAATGTAATGGAATTAAGGAAGTTATCGTGCTAATGAAACATTAAAAGTGTAATATAAAATAAATGGAGAGAACAACGGTATGTTAAAAGATTTAAGCCTATGTTTGAATTACGTTTGAAATTGATATTTACTTTGCAGGCGTGATTGCGTATTAAAACAAAAATTTTCGAATTAAATATTCACGAATTAATTTGCAGTAAAATGTAATCATTCGGAGAAGTGTTTGAGATTTTATTTGCAACACGCCCTTAATTTTAATACGCAATTAATTATGGAATGTATAATAACTTAAAAGCAAGTACTTACTTTGATCTTGTTCCACTTTGAACGATGCTCGAATAATGTCGTCCGCTCCAGGATCTAGTCTGAATTGGAAAGGAGGTCCATTGCTTTTAGATCTGTCGTCGTCGTCGGTTGCTAAAATTTCTACTACTTTTCTTGGTGGAACATGTTCTGGAAGTACTGGCCTATAATCCTTTAAAAATGTGGGGGCGTTGTCGTTTATGTCTTGCACGATGACTGTTAAAGTAGCAGTGGCCGTTTTTGGCGGAACGCCATCGTCGATCGCCAAAATTTTTACTTGATGTCTAGGCGTTTCTTCCCTATCCAACGAGCGTTGTATGCTAACAGTGCCTTCTTGGTTGATAGAAAATTGTCGCTTACGATCTGAGCTTCGATCAATAGCGTACGACACTTTACTTTTACCGCCTTGATCAGGATCGGTCGCTTTGAACGTTTCTAAACTTTTACCAACTTCGGCGTTTTCATAAACCGATACTTCAATGTTGGGACGTTCAAATTGCGGTTTATTGTCGTTTATGTCTCTGAGCTTAACTACCACCCAAGAATAAGCTACGTGATATTTATCGTTGTCATTATCTTCACCTTTATCGTTCACTTGTATACGAAACCTAAACCCATTACTTTGCAACAAATCTTCGTAATCGAGCGGTTGAACGATTTTCAACGAACCCGTTCCATCGTTATTACGCACCATAGTAAATTTATCAGCACCGTAACCGCTATTTTCAATTACTTTATACTGGAATTTATTTGTTTCGTCCTCGTCGTGAACGGTCACCGTAAGTATGGGCATTTCCGGAAGATTCGTGCCGTCAGTTTCGTCAACTTCGGTAAACCACTCGTCTTTAGTAAATTGCGGCGGCATATCGTTAATATCTTTAACACGTATTGAAGCTGTCCCTGTACCTTTCAACCCACCACCATCCATCGCAACCACTTGTATCGAATAATCAGGAGTTCTTTCGCGATCTAAACAACACACAGCCGTTTTTATAACACCCGTTTCGGATTCGATTTCAAAAATAGGCGAACCCGTTTCCTCTTCTATAACATTTTTCTCAATTGAATACACTAAACGCGCGTTCGTTCCCTCAGACGGGTCATCGTAATCGACCGCCGTCATTGTCATAACAACCATGCCGGCAGTTCCGTTTTCGGTTACGTTTCCAAAGTAAACACCTTGCGGGAAAATAGGAGCGTTATCGTTAATATCTTTTAAATTAACTTGGACGTCTGCGTAACCGACTAATCCTTCGCCACCTTCGTCTTGAGCAAACACCGTGAATCTCCACTGAGGCCGTCCGTTCGGTTGGTCCCGATCTAAGGGCTGAAAACAAACTTTATTTGTATTGTTGCAAACTAATTTAAAAGTAATTAAACTTGCTTAAACGAAGAATAATTAATAAATACGTTAAATAAGTTGTTATTCGGGATCGTATAAAACTAGGTCGTCCGCACAATATTACCATTTCGTTTAGAGACTTCAAAGCAAAGTTGAAAAAAATTTGCATTACTAGCCGGTTCAGCTCATCAAATAAATACTACGACGTCATATTCGACCATAAAAGCGAGAAGAACGTTTTCAGTCAGTGCCGAAAAAGCTTAAAACTCGATACTGAATCTCGTCGATAAATTTTAACGGGGAATATAAGGAAACAATTCTTAAAGTTAGAATGTTCGTGATCTACGAGAAAAATTGACTGACAAAGTTATTGCTGATTCTGCTCGTGTTGGAAACTGCGATAGCAACTAGTTTTATAAATCTCTAAACTAAAGAAATTTATTTCTAAATGTAGAAAAGCGGGTAGTTCGAAAACACTTTTTTTTTAATTTAGTCTTTAATGGAGTTGCCGTGTTCCTCTATTTCCTTCTATTTGTTATTAGAAAAGGGTTGGATTAATGAAACACCTGTTTAACGCAAATATTAAAGTTGGCAAACTTTGAGGTTTCGAAATTAAGACTTACCTTTAAAACGAATATTTCTCCGGTGGTTCTATTGATGTCGAATTTACTATTGGCGGGGTTGTCTGGATCAATCCCTTGACCTGTTAGAAAGTAGACGATATTTTGGGGTCGATCTTTGTCGCCATCCGTAGCTGTAACCTATTTATTTCAGTAAAATGTTAGTAACCTTTCTCATTAACCTCGGAGGCGTGATATAACACCGCCATCAAAGCGCGTTTTAAACAACGTGAATCCAGTATTGACATAAATACACGAACGGTGTTGACTTTCCAAAAGTATAAAAAAAGATTTATAACTTTATTTTTCTTTTATATCGTATAAAAAGTCTTTTAAAAACATTAGCATTCGTATCACTTTAGCAACAATAAATCAAATTTCGAACTTGTTTATAAAGAATATTTTTTATTTTAAAAAAGTTTCCATTTCAATACTTTACTTTATTAGACCACATTTCTTTCGCTAAAGACTTATAATTAAGTACCCAGATGAATTTTTTATCAACGCACTTTCATAACTAATTGCTAACTTTGACGTCGTGCTTGAAGTTAAGTCAATACTAAGTTCGCAGATTCTATAAAGTCATTTTTATGAGGGAAGAATATTCTCATAAGTACATTGCCGATCAAACAATAAACATTCAAGTTTACACTGTTCCCTTTTAATAAGTTCGTATATTTGTTGATCAAACAATGCAAAGTTTGCGTACCGACAAAAACATATCTTTTCGATTACTTATGCGCAACAAAAACAAAAACGATAAAAGACAGAAGGTAATTAAATATATTTACTTTATATTGCGTGTTTCGAAGCATTATTTGTAAAATTTTACTTTGATGAAGATCTAATTGGTTCAATTTTAAAAAACATGAATCAAATATTTAAAAAAAAGTTCCATAGTAAACCGCAAGTTGTTAGAATTATTGAAAAGGTTTCATTTAACCTAAAGCTTTACTAAAATATAAAAACTAAGTATTTCTAAAGTTTTTATTCTGCTACAGAACTAAAAAAAGTTCGTGTCTCACAAGTTTCGAACTTTTCGAAACAAAATGTATACTTAGCGTTCTGACCAAATGTTGAAAAATAGACTTGCTAAAATAAGTATAAAAAATAAAAAAAAATATGGCAACTCATACTACTTCCGTATAAAAAAAAATAATTAGCACAGTTATTGGAAATGAAAACAAATAGTACTAGGTACAAACTTTTGCAAAAACTAAAAAAAATATAACATAGGTACATTAAAAACTACAAAATAATACTATTAGAAAATGAAATACGCCAAAAAAGAAGCAGCAAAAATAAACAAAACTTAAAAGTTACCACCTAAAGCAAGGACAAGATTAGAATTATTTTCATTTTTATCATTAGCAAGGCCAAATTATAATGTGAAGTTTACGTAAACTTTAAAAAATATAATCATTTCTATACCTCAAAATCTTGTCATGTTTAAGAACGTAAAATAAAAATTAAAATTACCTAAAAACAAACATATTTTTTTATTTCAAAAAACAAAGAAAAGAAATAGCAAAAGTTACAGAACAACTTAGAGTCAACTCATTACTTACAAAAATCTATTAATTTTGAGATGAACATTAAATCATTTTTGAATGACATTTTTTAAAGAAGAAAAAAAATGTAAAAAAACAAGTCAATCTGTTGGATTTTGGTTTATTGATTTATCAAATCTTGTATCATAAAAAGCTCGTTTCTTTACAGAAACTTGACAAAAAAAATGTTTTTTGATGTAGATATTTGATGGTATTAAAACTAGCAAAACGCATACTAAAATTTCTAGAATTTGTTTATTTTTGCCAAAAATATCTATTTTTGGATGTATTTATTCAATAGATTCTAAATTAAACTCTTTGATTTAGAAAAAAATCAGATGTAAAAAAATAACAAAAAAACATAAGATAACAAAAAAACCAATAAGTTAATTTGTTGAATCTTGGTTTAATGATTTATTAAATCTTGTACCATAAAAACTCTTTTTTTAAAAAAATATATTAATTTTGATGTAGATTCTGAATAATTTTTGAATTACATTTCTTTGAAAAAAACTTAAAGTGTACAAAAGGTACTAAATTATCTCTTTTTCTTTGCGTAATAAAAGACAAAAAGAAGAGATGCAAAAACTGTAAATAATAAATCAAAACAAGATGTTAAACTGTTTAATCCTAAACGTTGTACCATAAAGTGACTCTTTCATTAAAAAAAAAATTTGATGAAGATATTAGATAGAGTAAGTAAACTAGCAAAACTCAAATTAAAATGCCTAGAACTTGTTTATTTTTGCCAAAAAAATATATTTTTTAATGTAAATATTCAATAATTTCTAAATTAATTTTTTTGTTTAGAAAAATTTTAGCTGTAAAAAAATTACTTATCTCTATTTTTTTTTTAAAACAAAGGTCCTAAACTTTCTACCATAAAGTGATATTTGATAGTATGTAGATCGGTAAAGCTCGGACTAAAATGCCTAAAACTTGTTTATCTTTGCCATAAAAATTTATTTTTTGATGTAGATATTCGATAATTTCTGAATTAAATTTTTTTGTTTAGAAAAATTTAAGATGTAAAAAAATAACTTTTCTTTAAAAAAACAAAGAGAAGAAATGTAAAAAATGTAAAAAAAAAACAAGTCAATCTGTTGGATTTTGGTTTATTGATTTATCATATCTTGTACCATAAAAAAAGCTCTTTCCTTTACAGAAATTATATTAATTTTGATGTAGATACTGATTAATTTTTAAATTATGTTTTCTTCAGAAAAACTTAAAATGTAAAAAAAGTAATAAATTACCTCTTTTTATTTGCGTAATAAAAATCAATAAGTAAACATGCAGATACAGTAAAATAATAAATCAAACTGTTTGATCCTAAACTTTTTACTATAAACTGACTTTGCAAAATTTTTTTTTTTTGATGTAGATATTTGATAGTATGTAAACTAGCAAAACTCATACTAAAATTTGTAAAACTTGTTTATTTTTGCCAAAAAATCTATTTTTTGATGTATTTATTCAATAATTTTTAAATTACATTTTTTTGTTTAGAAAAATTTATGAAGTAAAAAAATAATTTATCTCAATTTATTTGCGTAAAAAAACCAATAGAAAGGGATTTAAAAAAAGTAAAATAACAATAAAAGCAATAAATCAAACGGTTATATCTTGGTTTATTGATTTATCAAATTTTGTAACAGGAGAAACGCTTTCCTTTAAAAAAAAATATTAATTTTGGTCTAGATATTAAATAATTTTTGAATGACATTTTTTTAGAAAAATTTAATGGTGTAAAAACAGTAATAAATTACCTCTTTTTATTTGCGTACTAAAAGACAAACAGAAGAGATGCAAAAACTGTAAAGTAATAAGTCAAACTGTTTAATTCTTAACTTTGGACCATAAAGTGATTCTTTCTTTCAAAAAATGTTATTAATTTTTATGCTGATATTTGATAGTATGTGGATCAGTAAACTTCAAACTAAAAATGCCTAAACTTGTTTCTCTTCTCCAAAAAAATCTATTAATTTTGATGTACTAAACGTTGAACAGTTTTTCAACATTTTTTTGTTTAGAAAACCTAAGATGTAAAGAATGTAATAACGTATCTCTATCTATTAATTTTAATTTAAACATTGAATAATTTTTGAACATTTTTTTGTTTAGAAAAACCTAAGATGTAAAGCAGTAACAACTATGTTTTTTTATTTGCGTAATAAAAAACAAAAAAAAAGAGATGCAGAAACTATAAAATAATAAATCAAAGCAATAAGTCAAACTGTTTAATCCTTAATTTTGTACCGTAAAATGACTCAAAACAATATTAATAATTTTTATGTTGATATTTAATAGTTTTTAGATCAGTAAAACTCAGACTAAAATTGCTTAGCATCTATTTCTCTTCGCAAAAAAAGTCCATCCATCCAAAACATATCTTATTAAGATATTTCAATGTCGTACGACCGAATAAGTCGATATCTAGTTGTCAAACCACCGAGAAGCCAGCAGCAATTAGATAGAGCAACAAATACCATGGCTCTTTATTTCTCTCTCGAATAATCGTGTTGCTGTCGTGCCACGTTGAACGAGTAGTCGTCGTAGTTTCCTTTGTCTTACTAAATAGATTCCTCTGCTACCTCGCAGTGTTCGATATTAGACGCAAATACTTGAATCGGGTAGATTGCTGAGCGCTTTATCGGTCGCGAAAAAACTCCCATGAATTCCAAGCGTATTGAACTGTGTACGGTTATTACTAGACGCTTTCGCTGCCCGAAAAACAAGTCTCTCCTACCATGCTTGTTGTCAATAAAACTCGACATATCCTCTCTTTTCAGAGCTACGTCTCGATTTATCAGCTCTAGTAGAAACCCTCAGGCTCAAGCCATGTCTCTAAAATTCAAATCGGGTCTTTGGAGTCGAAACCTGTTATGTTAAAAGTATTCTGATATAGGTTGCGTACTATATGAATTGCGCCCTGGAAGAGTCTATATGTAAGAAAGACGGTACGTGAAAGATCTAACGCTCAGTGAGACTTCCTTTTAATTATTCAAATATCATCCACGTAATAAATGAATGTTTTGAGCACGTTTCGCATGTGTTACTTGTGAGAGGTTTGCTGGGGTAAGAATTAACTTATATTTTCACGGCGCGATTTAACTTTATCGTATAATCGTAACGACTTAGACTACCCCAAGTATTTTCCCCTTTGGAGTGGTATACGTCTATTAAATACATCTCGCTGGAATCGATAACTTGGAACACGTACTAAGATGAACATTGGTTACTGACACCAATTTCTCGCAATAATTTGGAGTCAAGTCGTTAAAGTACTTTGTGTGATGGTTAATTAAACTTAAAGACACACCTGCGTTTAGAAGCTTGACGCATTCGGTTATAACGATTCATTAATTGAACTACGAGCGATTTATTTGTGATATCAACTTATACCTAATACGTAAATACGTACGACTTAAATATAGATGTTTGTACAATTTCGTGTTGAATTTATTATCGTGCGATTTGCTTTTGATTACAAAATCATTAGATTCGCATTGATCAAAGATTTAACCCTCGATTACCTATTAATTTATACTTTTATGTAGTACTACGATAATTATATGTACGAAGTGTTGCTTACCCTCAGGGGCTTGTACCAACTTTATTGACTGTGATATTTATGGCCGAACTCTTAACTATTAGCATTTATGTAATTCTGCATTACTTTTTTTTTAAAATTCTTTCCTTTTTTGTTAAAAATAAATATATATTCGTTGTTATAACCTGTATTTTGAAATTTGTTTTCTTTCAGTGTTCGACAGATTTAAACAGTATCTGCAATTAATATTTTTTAATCGTTTTGGCGCTTTTTTAATTACTTTACGATTAGTACACCGAGAATCATCAATCTAATAAAAAATGATCAATGAAATCAATTTATAAAACACAGAAATTACGAATTCCAAAGATTTAATATTATTGCATCGTCCAATTAACTCAAAAAAAGTAATAATCAACCTTCAATGTAAATATCTTGTAATTAGTAGTTTTAAGATTGCTTTTTTCAATATTTACACCTCTCAAAATATTAAAAAATAATGTGGCGTCCAAATAATAAATTTAATATTTCTCAAATTAAAATTCTAAAATTTAATAGTAGTTACGATAGAATACACACGACCTTATTTCGAAATTTGTAAATATGTCTTATTTTTCTTGGTCTACATTTTATATTACTGTTTTTTTATTATAAATAAATTTATGCAGGTTAACATGGTGCATTACTTGAATTATTATTTTAAAGTGAATTACATAAATAGCTCCCAACGTTCAACATTTTTTGTACGTTACATTTTGAATTATTAATTTAGTTACAGTGGAAACGTATTTTAAGGCCAACAAAATCACATAGTCGAATGTAGGCCCTTGTAGTCATTTAGTTTACGTCTGTACTAGTAGGGTACTAACCCAGACGCAACAAACCAAAGCCAACCTAGATCTGCACTACTTTTGTTGTATCTCTAAAAGTTCTCAAAAACGTGGTGCCACTAATATTTTGTAATAAACAAAAGAGCTGTACTGAAAGTTATCAGACTATTCTGCAATGGTACTGACAAAACTAAAAGTCAAACAAAGCAACTTAGCATTTTGAAAAAATTCAACTTTACAGATTTACTGTTTAAGGTCGCCTAAACAATGTCGCTTAAGCTAAATAACGGTAGTGTTAAAAAAACAATCAAAAGCAAAAATTAAAGCAAAAAACAATACATTCAACCGATAGATTTCCCACGGAATCAATTAAGACTAATTTAGTAGCTAATAATGTTGTTATCCAAAACACGTAATTTTTCAATAAATGTAAAATACAAATTTATTTAATGGTGTTCTCTTCGTTTAAGTGTATAATAAAATTTAGATACTCTAAATTACACACAAAGTAGTTTTCAACTTAAAAGTTAAAGCAAACTCTTCAAAAGAAAATTGTTCACTACTGAATAAAAAATTTTAACAAGAAAACTTTGGCGGATTTTACTTTCCATGCTGTAAGCCAAAATTGTTGATTGTAAACTGAAAGTGTTGCTTGAAGTTTTAAAGATTTCAAAATGAAATGGTAATTTACCGAGAGTACTCTTGTAATTTTATAGCGACCAGGCTGATATAAACTTGAAAATGTTAAACAAAATAAAACACTGCATAAATTAAAAGTTTGTCTTTTAAAAATATATTCATAATTGATAAGAGTCTTTTTTAGATTTCTTTTTGCTTAGTTTCGGCTAAAAAATATTACGTGACTAAAAATTTAATTTACAAAATTTGTATAATCAAAAAGAAAAACATAGAGAAACAAAAGGTGAAATGTAAATAAACGATCAAAAAAATTCAACAGATACTTAAATTCACTAATTAATTTTAAAGATAGGAAGCTAAGCATAGTCGACGTGAAAGCGACAAATTCTTTCTTTTTTTAATTCAATTTTGTTTCTTTTTTCATACTTAATTTACAGGTGCATTATATATACATTAACACAAGATGTAATGACTTCAGACAGGCAACAGTAAGATCCTTTCAATAGGTTTCAGGCTTAAAATGGATTGATCAGACAGATTAATTATGGATTTGCTACATTATGAAAATGACTCTCATTAAGAATGAACATACATATAAGCTGTGGAGATAATAATAACGATAATTGTAACGTATACGTCTGCCAACATAATTATTACGTTCGTCAAAAAATTTATGAAATTAAATCAATTTACGTAGTGCTAACTTCTTTCTTTTATGCTAGTAATTTCCCAAGCCCGTTGAAATCAGTTTATGTTTCAATAAACACGGATAATATATTATTTGAACAACCTAAATCTATGTAACGGACTGAGCTTCAAACTCTTCTGCTTCACGCATTTGTAGTTAATGAATTAAAATTTAATTTGATCCGAAGTTAGATGATACGAAAAATATCAACAATTGCCTTGCCTTTTTTAAAAGAAATGTTAATTAAAAGTTTTGGTTAGGGTAAATTTTATCGAATATTTCTAAAAGAATAATCGATACGGTGAGTTCTTCTGGCGTTAACATTTCCAACAAACAAGATTGGATCATATTTTCTTGTTTTATATTTTCGACAGTAATTCCAAAAAAAACGTATTTGTTAAATTTGTAATGTGTAAAACAAGCTTTTGCGCAAACTCTAGTGATTCGTTATGACACAGAAATTTTCTGACCCAAAAACAATTTCCCAATATTAGCATCTTATATGTTGTCATATGAAATTGTAAAAAAAAACCATTTTTTATCACAACAAAAAAAATAAAAATTTGGATTAATGGAATCACATAGACAAAAAAACTAATGTGGAAGACAAACTAATGTACTTGTTCTCATGAATGGAACACAAGACAGTCTCTCTTAGATTTTTTAAAAATAATAAAAATCAATCCATTTTTTATATTTCAAGTGTTCCTAATTTTGAAATAATATTTTGACGTCACCTTTAGATTTAAAACAAGAACTGTGTTCGATTATATCAAGTTTCTAGAAAAGGACAAAAATTCTGGTGAAATAAAACTGGCACATATTTTGCCACGTGATTGTACTTCTAGAAAATTAAACAAAAGTTAGTGGTAGAAAAGACGCCTAAAAAATATTCTTATTTAAAGCCACATTCGAAATAATAAAAATAAATCATTTTTTGGTATTTGAAGTTCTTAATTTTGAAATAGTATTTTGACGCCACCCTTAGATTTTTGAAACAAGAACTGGTTTCGATTATACACAGTTTCTGAAAAAATACAAAAATTTCGGTAAAATTGACCCGACAAATGTTTTGTCAGTGTACTTTTAGGTAAGTAAACAAAGGTTAATAGAAAGAACTGATACATTTGAGAAATTTTCTGACTTAATGGCCATATTCACAAATTAAAAAATAAATGAATTTTGTATATTTGAAGTAAATTCCTAATTTTGAAATAATATTTTGACGTCACACTTAGATTTTTTGAAACAAGAACTGGGTTCGATTATGTCAAATTTTTAGAAAAGTACAAAAATTCCGATGAAATGAACCCGGTGGATATGTTTTCACGTGAGTGTTCTTGTAGGAAATTAATGAAAAATTAATGGTAGATAGGACTGCAACGCCTGAAAAATATTCAGACTTGATGGCCATACTCAAAAATAATAAAAACATCTCAATTTTTTATACTTGCAGCAAGTTCCTAATTTTGAAATAATGGAACTATACGTTTTCATCAATTAGATCAAACAGTTTCTTAATTTAGATATTTTGAACATAAAACTTTCACCATAAAACATATTAAATTATTTAATTATTTTATTAATTTAATTTTGCCTGACGAAGAACTTAGACCAAGTTCGAAAGCTCGCATTTATATTATTCTAATAAATAATACACCATTTACCCTAAAAATAATTTAATTTAGATATTATTTTTTCGTTTAGAAATATTGTTTTCTAAGATAACCTTATACCAGAACAACGCTACCTGGATTGTTTATTGAGGTGAGGTAAACTAAGCGTTCCGAACTGATGCGATCTTGTGTTTTCATTCATTTGTGTTGATATTGTCGTGTCCTCAAATGACGTGTTGTGCATCAATATTAATACTAAAAAACGTGAAAACGTAAACTTTCTAGCTGAGTGGACTGAAGAATATTGTTTTAAGCAGCTTGACAGATCTAACGCTGTTCCAGTGTTTCATATGCAACAAAATCGTCAGTATCGTTAAATGTGTCGATTTGAAGCAACACTAAAAAACAGCTCATCAGCAGTTCCATAAAAACTTTTGCTTTGGCAGTGAAGCTTGTCAAGAAAAACTCTAGGTATATCTAACTTCTTACAAAAAATCGTGGCTTTACTAGCTCGCAGGATGATCGAGGAAGAATAATTAACTGAAGCAGACTTTGAGATAGTAAACAAATATATGTTGGAAATGGCTACTATTCCACAGTCAGTAAAAAACAATACACGAAAAACCAGAAGTTTGGGCGCCGACAAGTAAAGCCGCATAGTTCTTGATGAATGATGTGACATTATTGATGATTCATAAGGTTTTTTGATATTAAAAATAAAGTATTCAGGGAAGAGCTGCTAGCAATGTTGCCGTTTAAAAGCAAGTCTTGCGGAGAAGATTTATTCAAGACTGTCGATAATGATAATGATAATGACAAAATCCAATGTTAATTATGATAAAATAGCGTCCTTTTCAACTGACCGGTCGTCAGCAATAATGAGATTAGAAAAGAGAATCAGGGATAAGAATACTGGGCTATATTATCAGTGCATTAAACACTAGGCAGTTTTTTTGTAGAAAACTGTTATTTTGAAAAAACTAATAAACAGTACGGTCCAATGGATCCATTTTTTGAGGTCTCGTTGAAATCTTTAGCATCAAAAGTAAGTAAAAGTTAAGTTACTGAACGTTTTTGGCAAATAAAAAAAGAAATAATCTCCTTCTTAGAAGAATGAGATAAGCAAGAAGCGCTTAGAGTTCTTAGCGCAATATGCTAGCCGTGATTTTCTTGAAACACATTTTGAAAGATTTAAATGCGCTCAACACTGATTTACCAGGTAATGGGAAATTAATGATCTGTGACCTGATGCAGCGACTGTGGAAAAGATACTGAAAATCAAGAAATTATTTATTTGCAAACAATTCTTGAATATAAAAAGAATGAGTGAGACCTTGGGAAAGAACTCACACAAAATTGACTTTTCTCAAGATTTTGCAGCTGTCACTGTTGGAAAATGATGGTGCACTTGCAATAAGCGTGATGATTTACAGACTTTGATTTTTTTAAGCTTTTGTGGTTATTATTGTTCATTTTGAAAGCACCGTCATTAATGTTTTTTCCATCCGGTCAAACGCCAAGTTCAACTCCTTGTATTGGCTCACAAAAAGAAACTAAGATCAAACCACAATCAACGACGTCTAAGAAATAATAAACATTAAACAAATATGGAATAAACGAAAAAAGAAGAAATAAAAAGAAAATAAGTGAAAAATGTAAATCGCGAAAGTGACTACATAGTGTGGAAGCTCAGTGCGAGCTCCCAAACGCTTAAATCTATTCCAGTTTTCTTTTTGGGAAAGAATGTTAGAAACGTTTATTAATTTGTTATTAACATTTTCAATATTATAATCTGTTTGCCCAACAGAAAGAGTTAAGCCACACCGTACAAAAACACGCTACATTTGAATCATATCATTTTACGTTGTACATTGTCTGTTGGGTTAGATTACGTCCGTCGGGTACGTTGTTGTTAATCAGACTAGTGCTCTTTCTTCCCCGAAAAAACGTAAACATTTTTCAGTTAAAGAAAAAGAACATGGTTTACAAAAAAACACATCGATGATGAGGGAACTGAAGTGTACTCAGTCGTTTCTTTCGCTCCTTTTTTGCAAATAACAAACTTCCAACTCTAAATAAATTGTTAGCAGCTTTTTACGGTGAACAAAATTTACCACCGTGGAGCCTAATTAATGAATTCGGTATTGAGTGAGTAAATAAAAACTGTTGTATTGTAATTGTTTTGGTACGTTGGTTCACAAAAATCTTGCAACAGTGCCGTTAGAAAAAAAAAAATGAAACCATTGCTTCAAAGCGACGTTTCTTCAGACAAATCAAAAAACATCGAAAAAAAAGAAAAAGACGAGACTTGGGTTAATATTGGTCGCACTATGAACGGATTCAATAATCCTGACTCTACGGCAGGCTTTCCTATAAGGATTCAGAATTGGCTTAAAACCCCCATCTGGCAAAGAAAATAGACTTATAGTCTTCAGGATCTAAAAATGGCTTTGTTAAAGATAGATTATTACGCTTTTAATTTAAGAAAATTGGAGACTACTATGAAAAGATGACTGGGAACGTGTTTGAAAATTAATTTGAAAAAACTCAGCAACGCTTAGAACAGCATTATATGGTGGTTATGGACAATGACTCTTACCAAGTTGATGTACATCCATGGTTGAAAAGCAAGACAATCACACATGAACCAAACATGGTAAAAGGCAAACTTCTGCATCTTATCCGAGAGGTTTGTTCTGTTAAAAGTGTTTTGGTGTAATTTTCGTACTCAAAACACCCACTTTTTGCTACATTCAAAGTGTTGCCTGTCATTTGGTTGTTTTTCTTGACGAATGAAATTATACAAGGGAGAAAAACTATTTTTACGTTAGCTGTGGTACGGTTTGTACATGATCATCAAACGTACGCCCCCCCGGTGAGGCTTTCATTTCTAAATATTTACACGCATGCACATTATAAATGTGAGTAATATTTTTGCTGCTTATGCGAAAGTCTTTATAGAGTCAGAATTGATTTCGGATTTTGTGTTTTAATTTGATTTTTCCGTAATTGTAATTAGTAATTTTGGTTACTCACACGTATTCCCTTAATCCGGAGATATTGACACCTTTTAGTTCATATTGAGAAAATTCCTATGATGATGTCACAATCTATAAGGTAGTGAAAAGAGTGTTGCACCTATGTACATTGATTGACGATATTGAAACCTTCGATTAATTACTACAAGTATAAACGTATTGGAAGGCCCACTTACCGAAATATCAATATGAATCTGGGGAAAACTTGGCGCATCTAGTTCTTTTTTAATACACCGTATGAACCGAAGAGAACTTATTTGTGCAAATTTTAGCAAATTTTAGGAAATTATTTTATTTACGTAGTCAATCGTTTGCATGCACGACTGTACGTACAATATCAAGTTGTTGTCACAATTAACTATAAAACTTTTTTGTGTGTAATATGTTATTAAGCGGTGCGCTCTGGTTCTCTTAATCATCGAGATATTGCATATTTGTGTTACATTTACCAATGATAACATTGTTCTTTTGGTATGTAAAAGTTATGCCGCCAAGTTTAATTTTATACACGACATGTTGCTCAATCAAAGGGGGCTTGCATCAACAATTATTGTCTGTGAGCTGTCCCTACTTACTAGCAATTGATTGCATCTATGTAAATATATCTCGCTTCTTTTCCAACCTCTTTTTCTGTGATAAAATAAAGATATATTCGTGTTACAACCTGTGTATTGTCGTTTGTTCTCTTTCAGCCTTGGATAAATTTAAACGCGGTCTTCCATTCTAGTTTTCAACCGTTTTGGCGCCTTTTTAATCTTACTTTATAATTAGCACCTCAAAACCTGCGATCCCCTCGCCCAATCATATGAGATGGTCGCCAGCAATTTAGTTACTAGAAAATCCTTGTAACAGATTGTTGTTATATCAAATTATGTAGCTGATTAAATTTCACATGTACACAATGTTATGTTTTGCGATTGCTCCCATGTCACTGTAGATTAAATTGAATTAATATGAGCCCTAAAGCAAGAAATAATACAAATTTCAAAATAAATGATCTATACTATCAAGCAATTGGAAATTTTTCTGCTAAAAATTAAACAAATGCAATTCATCGTGCCCAAAACCAAGAAGAAAAACTATGGAAATTTGCCATTGCAACGAACATAGAAGTGGAAGTACAATTTATGCTTACACCTCAAAATATTTCAAATAAATACGTTCAATAATAAATTTTATCCATAAATTTACAATAAATTTGCCAATAAACAATAACAAATTGTAGAAGTTGTCTTATAGTTTAAAACAGATAAAAACGGTACTTACGGAAGTTGATTTATAGACAAAATCAGAATTATTTTTTGTGTTAACTGTTGAGAGTTCCTGATGTTTCGGGTGCTATTAAAATTTACGCAATTCACTAGTTCCTCGATCAAGATTAACATACGTCATCGTTTCACAAGGATTGTCCTCAGTTGAAACATGAAACATTTTCAAAAGGTGCGAACTGTAATGTTGATGTACGTAATTTAAACAAAATTGTTAACAAATCTTTTTAATTTACCAGGTGCAACATCGGTAACATGTTATAGCCCAACCATACTTTTTTAGAAAATGGCTTAACTATTTCTGTTGTGAATCAGAGAGTAGTAGTAGAGTCCGTGTCATATATAAACACGACTGCCAATCATAATGGTTGTATTCAACATTTATAAAAGCAGATTTTACATTCTGTACACTTTTAACGCAACGAATAGAAATAGAAAGTTGTAAAAGTAGTAGTAATAAATAATTTTGTTAAATAAAGAATAAACAGTCAATTCAAATTCTTATATGTAATATGCGATAATCTGTATTTAAGAAAATTGCTTGAAGAAGGTAGTGGTAGCAGTGTAACGTAAGGAAGAAACTTTCGATGATGAAGTCGCGTTAATCTATAAAGTAACCAGAAACTTTAGTATTGCTACTTTATCCTAGTTAACACCTATTAAGTAACATCGTTAGAAAGAAGCACTTAATATTGATAGTTACGAAAATTCAGTGAATCACTGTAACTGAAACTAATTTACACAGACTAGTACAAAAATGCTAAAAGTTTTTAAGTAAAAAGTTTCTGTCTGCAGCAGTATTTTAACGTTTCGTTGTGTAGATAAAGTAATTAATTAACCTATAAAAAACTGACTTTTTTGTGCTGATCTTAGTTTTATAGTAGTAAGTACAATAATATATATTTTCAACAAAAGTTACTTTTTTTTCTGGTATCAATGACCAGAGTGTAAAACGTTAAGAATATAAATACACCACAGGCAATTAAAATAATTCAAACCAAGAGGAATCGGATACAAAAAACGAACAAAAAGTAACATTAGAACAAGAAAAATGGGCTGCAGAGAAGTTATAAATTGTTGCAAAAAATAATAAAAGAAATAGTAAAGAATAACAAGGAAGCATCCTTCAAACCGTTTTGTTTTAGTTTATTGATTGGAAGTGATTGATTGTCGGTACTTACTTGCAAAGTTGTTAAAAAAAGTCTGTTTTTATTCAAACACAGATAGTAAATTATAAATAACTAAGCATACAAATCTGAAAAATTCAAATAAACAAGTTTTTATGTTTTCTCAATAATATAAAAGTCCATCAAGTAAAGTATGTTTTATAAGTTCATATTTGTCAGTAAGAATAAGAGTAAAGATTTTCACTTTATGTAAATATAAAACGAAAGAGTCGTAAAGGCAAAGCCAATTTACTTAACACGCTATAAAATGCTTTATCTTGATTAATTTGTTTGTCGTTTCTTTTGAAGAAGTCTTATAGCTTCAAAGAGTGATAATTAATTACAGCATAATTAGCGAAAATTTGCTAAACAATTTCTCGTTAGAAAAATAGAAAAAAACGATAATAACAATGAATCATTTCCACCGAAAAAGCCTTTTCGAGTCGAAACTTATTTGTCGAAAACTGGATTATACGACGATGAATTTGATAGTTCCTTCAGATATACCGATGAAGATTGCGATTGCAAGATGGAAAAGTTTTATAACTAAAGACAGCGATTTTGTTTTATATTACTTTAAGGATACAATAATAATAATAAAACTCTTTCAAAGCATAAATCAACAAAAAAGAGTAATGTGAAAGCGGAAATTTGCCGAAAGCTCCAAGTATTATAGAAGATCAATTAATTTAGTGCACACGATAAAACTTATCTTGGTTTCGCAGCATCATCGCTGTAACAAATGGACTTTAAAGCTATTCTTAAAGTGGATGCACAGTTTGTAAACTTGTGATAAGTTCTCAAAACTCGAATTAATAAAAAATATGGTGGTTTGCCCGACGAAAAACAACATTTTTCTAAATCCAGATTCGATTTGACGTTGCTATGAACTTAGATGCTAAATCGCGTATTACAAAGTTTCAACTAAATGTTTAAAATTAGTCATTAGAGACTTATCAAAGTTACAAAAATCATTTGGGACTTTATCCACTTTAACTTGTCCGCACCCTTAAATTCGAGTAAAATTTATAGACGATGCTCGAAAAAACATTAAAAATACGTATAAGATTATTGTACGGAATGTGAATAAATTAGTGCCGAAAGGTTAGGTCATGAACTTTACTGTACGCCGAGATTGCCACTGTTTCACGTTTAATTTAAGATAAATTGTAGGTAAACAAGCAACACTTTCAAATTTGTGGCATGCTACAATGCGTTGAGTGAAAACCACTTTACATTAAGTTTGGTAAACGCACACCCACTCAAAGTTTAATAATTATGTAAAATAACTAATCACCCGCAATTGCGAAAAAAATTTCAGTCAATGTTACACAATAATAATAGCTAACGTCATTAATCACCTTACGCTAAACCATTTAATGAAGCTCACTTAATGAAGAGAAATTACTTTGCGCGAGACACATTAGAAAGTTTCACAAAATAATGCCTAAATTCTCATTCATTCAACATTATTTTGTTTTAGTTTAACAACAAAACCGTCAGCAATAATAAAATTATTTATGGAAATTTGTATTTGTAAAATAAACAAAAATATCGTTTTTGAGGTATAAATTATATGAAAATTCTCTTCTTGAAAATAATTAGCAATAATACTCAATTATTTACTATAAATATTACAGGACAATGATAAATTTTAGAAAAATTGTGTTCCAACTAATCCTAAGCTTGGATAAAAGATGTTTTTCGAAACAAAAACTCAAATTGGTAACAAGTCTTTGTTATAAAACTTCCAATTATGACTTGAATACGAGAGAGTTTGAGACAACGTATAAAAATAAAGATAGTTTCCACTCAATGGTAATTACAATGGTTTGTACTTATTTACAATTTACAATTGAGTGCGTGTAAGTGGTATTTTTCAGCGCGACAGTTTTGTTTAAAAATCGAGCACAGCGAGATAGGTTTTCATTTAGTTCGAGTGCTGTAATACCTAAACGCACGACATTTGTAATAATATTTTTAGTCGATAATAATTTAATATAAAAAATTATAAACAATTACATGTATTTTTTGTTGGCATTATAGGTACTTACTTAATGCGAAGTAATAACATTCTGCTGAACTTTCATTGTTTATGATTTTGAAACGAATATACACAACGTTTCGATTGCTGTGGTATCTGCAATCATCAGGTTTGATAAAGCGTTCAAGCGTACAAAATCAACTTAGCGTAATAGATTAATTTACAAAATTACTTAGCGAAGTTTAAGTTGTTTTAGAGGTTCGATTAGTGGTTTCCATATGTTGCTTATCTCGACACTTGGCTGGCTGAAAATTTCTTTGTTGTTGTTGATGAACGCCGCTTCTTTAAATTTTCGTTTGTACCAATGTTCCTCTCTGTGTATGATTTTTGCTTCCGACCATTTCATTCAATGTTGGTTATCCCACGAATATTGCGCGATGCCGGACTTAGAAGTCTCTCCTCTCTGTGTGTGCGTTTGATGTTCTTTCAGTCTGATGTCAAGTGGTCTTTTGGTTTCCCCCACGTATGACTTGCCACATTCACATGGAACTTGGTAAATACAGTTTTGGGAATCTCGACTTGTTTGTGGCTTTGTGTTGGAAATTATACTCCTAACGGTGGTCGATGATTTGAACACTGTAATTAAGTTGTAGCTTTTCCCTATACGTTTTATTGATTCTGATAAACCTTTGACATATGGGATGCTCAGCAGTGAATTGGACAGTTCTTCTGTTTTAGGTTGTTCCTTGGTGTTCAATTGCTTTTTCTGTAAAAGCTCTTCTACAATTTTTTCTGGACAACCATTACGGCTTAGATCGTTTCTAATGTTTTTGATTTCTTCACGTAGCCCTTTCTCTGTGTTGCACAACCTGTACGCTCTGTCGATTAGAGATTTTACTACTCCCCTCTTCGTAGATGTGGAATGGTTGGATTCAAAGTTAAGATATCGACCGGTGTGTGTCGGTTTCCTGTAGACAGTCGTTTCCATAATTCCCTTGTTCTTTGTTACGTGAACGTCTAAAAAAAGAAGGAGTTCTCCTTTTCCTTTTCCATAGTGAATTTGATGGATGGTTTGATGTTGTTCAGATGTTGTAGAAAAAGGTCTAGTTGCCGATTACTGTGCTTCCAAATTATGAAGGTATCGTCAACATATCTAAACCATGTTTTAGGTTTGAATTTGGATTTCTCTATGGCCTGGGATTCAAACCAGTTGATGTAGATGTTGGCGACTACTGGTGATAGAGATGAAGCTATTGGTAGTCCTTCGTCTTGAGTGAAGAATCGGTCTTTCTCCTGAAAGTACGAGCTATTGAGGCAACATTCTAGGAGCTTCATTATTCCTTCTACCGGCAGCGTGGTTCTTTCCTGGAGTTTTTCATCTTCTCGGAGCTTTGTTTGGATGATTTTCAATGCTTCTTCAACTGGCACATTAGTATAAAAACTTTCTACGTCGAAGCTGACTAATTGATCCTGTGGTTGTAGCTCTATTGTTTTTAGAATCTCAACGAAATGTTTGGAGTCTTTGACAAAAGATGAGCTGTTCTTCTGTAGTGGTTGCACAATTGCTAGTAGAAATCTGGATAGCTGGTATGTGGGTCCATTACGAGAGCTGGTTATCGGTCGAAGCGGCATGTTGTTTTTATGTATCTTCGGTAGTCCATATAGATGCGGCGGTTTGCTGTAGTGTGGTGTTAGCATCGTTCTCATTCTTGGTGTTAGATGTATTTCGTAGAGTTTTAGGACTTGATAGATCTTCCTCTCCAAGTTTGCTGTCGGATCTTTCTTCAGTCTGCGGTAATTCCCTTGATTTAAAACGTCTTCAATTTTTTGGTCGTAGGTGGTGGCATCCATGATAGCAGTTGCGGCCCCTTTGTCAGCTGGAAGTATTTTCATGCATTTGTTCTTCCGTAAATTTGTGAGAGCTTTTTTCTCATGTTTAGTGATGTTGGTGTGTTGTTTTCTTTTCTTCTTTAGAGCACTTCTAATTTTCCACTTAAATTCTTCTGCTTGTGTTGGATTCAAATGTGTTGTCTCGACGGCACCAATGATGTTTAATACAGGCACGTGTTTGGTGTTATCGAAAAATTGAGCCTTTTCTCAAATAGAGTCGTTTCTGTAGCAGACAGTGGATGTGTCGATATGTTGACTATAGTTCTCCTTGCATTCTTTTGGTTGTCGGCTGCTTTCTGTTGGTTTCGTGTAAGTTTAGCCCAGATTAGACAGATTCTTCACTCAAGTTCATCTCTATCACCAGTAGTCGCCAACATCTACATGAACTGGTTTGAATCCCAGACCATAGAGAAATTAAAATTCAAACCCAAAACATGGCTTAGATATGTTGACAATACCTTCATAATTTGGAAGCACAGTAATCGGCAACTAGACCTTTTTCTACAACATCTGAACAACATCAAACCATCCATCAAATTCACTATGGAAAAGGAAAAGGAGAACTCACTTCCTTTTTTAGACGTTCACGTAACAAAGAACAAGGGAATTATAGAAACGACTGTCTACAGGAAACCGACACACACACCGGTCGATATCTTAACTTTGAATCCAACCATTCCACATCTACGAAGAAGGAAGTAGTAAAATCTCTAATCGACAGAGCGTACAGGTTGTGCAACGGAGAGAAAGGGCTACGAGAAGAAATCAAAAACATTAAAAACGATCTAAGGCAGAATGGTTATCCAGAAAAGATTGTAGGAGAGCTTTTACAGAAAAAGCAATTGAACACCAAGGAACAACCTAAAACAGAAGAACTGCCCAATTCACTGCTAAGCATCCCATATGTCAAAGGTTTATCAGAATCAATAAAACGTATAAGGAAAAGCTACAACTTAATTACAGTGTTCAAATAATCGACCACCATTAGGAGTATAATTTCCAACACAAAGCCACAAACAAGTCGAGATTCCCAAAACTGTATTCACCAAGTTCCATGTGAATGTGGCAAGTCATACGTGGGGGAAACCAAAAGACCACTTGACACCAGACTGAAAGAACATCAGACGCACACACAGAGAGGAGGGACTTCTAAGTCCGGCATCGCGCAACATTCGTGGGATAACCAACATCGAATGAAATGGTCGGAAGCAAAAATCATACACAGAGAGGAACATTGGTACAAACGGAAATTTAAAGAAGCGGCATTCATCAACAACAACAAAGAAATTTTTAGCCAGCCAAGTGTCGAGATAAGCAACATATGGAAACCACTAATCGAACCTCTAAAACAACTTGAACTTCACTAAGTAATTTTGTTAATTAATCTGTTACGCTAAGTTGATTTTGTACGCTTGAATCTTCATTGAACATGTCTTTAGTATATAAGCTCCAGTAGTTTCTAAGTTTGTTAGTATTCACCTGATGACGATTGCAGATACCACAGCAATCGAAACGTTGTGTGTATTCGTTTCAAAATAATAAACAATGAAAGTTCAGCAGAATGTTATTACTTCGCATCAAGCAACATTGTTTAATACATTCAAACAAACGTACTTACTTACATAAATACAATCACTGCAATTTGATAAATTTAAAATTTTATTTTCTGACTATTTACGGATTACAGTTTTCTTAAATAACCACTTTGCTTACATAAAAATAATATTAAAAACAAATCAAGTGTTAAAGTGTGCATTCTAAAATAGTTAGTAATTTGACAGCTGTCAATAGCAAACTGCCATCATAATTGACATAGTAGTCACGAGATGGCGTATTAAAAAAATTAATTAATAAATCCAAAAACATTTACGTTTTTGTACATTTATATCATTAAATATAATGTAAAGTAACATTTATTTATTTACAGTTCATTATTATCTAATTAACATACTTTGTAAATGTTTTTTAAAGCCTGGAATTTAGTGTTCATTTTACCGCACGGTAGAGGATTACTGCCATATAACAATGTACATAAAAATCAAGTTACATTTGCTGTACAAACAAATAGAGTTTACAATTAAGAAAAAAAATTGATGTAGTTAGAGTTACCATCTTGCAATTTTAAACAAAAAGAAACTCTAAACTAGATATTAGTATAATTATTAATCCGTAGATCATTTAAATATTAAAAAACAAAACGTATCGATTTAAAAATATCATTACGTTTACTCTAATTGAATTAATTACAAATTCAAAAAAAGAAAACAAATAATGAGGTTCATTTGTTTAGTTTTTAACTACATCTCGCAAACGTAATTTGTGAAATTAAGTCTAACAATTACGATTTCATATTTGAAACCTATTAGTTTGATCCGATTTATATATTCTGATATTTACAAGTTAGAAACAAATATCTAACTATTCTTGCATGTATATTAACCACAGGTTGTCAAGCAAACTTTCGCCTTGTTTATTAATAACGTTTCTAGAGCAAACCAAATTTCACCTTATTTCATATTCAACTACATTTCGGTGCACTTTGTAGTTAACGCCAACCTAATTTATGCGGTTAGCTGGACTTTGAAGCACATCACGAACTTGTCAAGTTGTCACGTAATCTATGTTAAAACATTTTTCTAGATAGGAAGGCTAAACGTGTATAATGATTAGAAAACAATGATAAAAATAGTAAATAAGTCGCAATTTTCGATTTTTGACAATGCATAAGTTCGGCAGAAATGCGTTACAAGCCATAAAGCAATTACATTATTGCGTGTTTATGTGATAATTTATGTGATCTAACACCGACAAAAATGTAATTAAAGAAATCTATGCTGTTGCTTCACAAAACAATATATTTTAGTTATCGTTTGTTAACTGTACTGTTAGAGTAAACTATAATACAGTACAGGAGTTATAATTTAGGTGCATTGTGCTTGCGTTTGTTAAATCTTTGAACTGTAAACATTTATGAGTTTTCTTGTTGATACGGTGATTTTTTAGACAATTGTTTCGACTGTAAAGTACATTTTGGCTTAAAATACGGCAAGTAAAGTACATTGTGCTGTATCAATTTTGTCCCAAAACATACCTTTTACATACGGAACATTAATTGTCGTTCTGACATATAAAAACGCATTAAAAAAGACATAGGTGCATTCATTTCGTTTCATGTGTGTTGCTAGTGAGAATTTTGCTAAGGTAAGAATTAATTTCTATTTTTGCAACGTGATTTGATTTTCTCGTAATTATCTTTCGAGTTGATAGCTTGGAACACGTACGATTGTGAACATTGGTTACTAACACCAATTGCAACAATTAATTTGGGATCAAATCAATAAAGTATTTGCAAGATAGACAATTAAACTTAAAGACACACCTGCGATATTAATAGTTAAAGTAATTTGGAAGATTAACGCATTCGGTTTATAACTATCACTGATTGATATACAAGTGATGTACTTGTGATATCATAATTTTTTTTGTACGTTTTAGAAATTTTAGGAAATGATTCGGGTACGCCAATACTTAATAGCATGTCTGGACAATCGTGCGTAAATACTTCTTTTTATTATCTATTAATTTGTGTCGCACTTAAATATGAACGATTTAAATATATATGTTGTCATATTTATTTGTGCAATTATTTGTTAAACTGTTGTGTCATATTTGTCACAACATGCAATAGCGACAGTATAAAAATAAAATAATAAAAATGATTTAAAAATACATCCGAAAATTTTATTCCAAAATGATAGACCCTAAGATTTTCTATGAACGAAAAGAAGGCAATATTTATACTGATACACCAAACGACCATATAAGTAAGGACGAGAACTTATCGGATAATGAGAGTCCACAAAACATCTACACGGACAACCCTGTTAATGAAGAAGTAGATAGTAGCAGTAATAGTGACAATGTCATACCGCTATCAGAACTGAGAAAGCGCATAAATAGAAATAAGAGTGTACCAAAATGGACGGAGTTGAATCTATCTTTGAACGCAAATGATTTAAGGTTTCTCGGCAGAACCGATCTTCCCGAGGAAGTAACATCATTCCAACACTTCAAGTATTTCGTAATTAATGAGATACTAAAAGTAATTTTCATTGTATGCAATCCAAAACAAAGAAAATGCATTTATTATCCAGGAAGAACTATAAAGGTTTATTGGCACTACAAGACTTTATTGATTTTAGAAATTATAACATGTAATCGATAGGAAGAAATAAAATGATTTCTTCATTACAACGATAACTCAATTGTTTCACACGGTCAAAAAAAGTATCATAGACTCCATAAAATAAGACTACTCTTAGAAAATCTGAGAAACAAAATTTGCTTAATACCGAAGGAAAAATACCTTGCTGTAGACGAACAAATAATTCCAACACAAGCATAATCATCGTTGAAACAATACAACCCTAAGAAGTCATATAAGTGGGACTTATGCTTATGTTCTTAATGTAGGGTCTTCAAACGATTATGAATTTTTGCAAGCGCTCAAAGCAATGTTATTACAGATAACTCACTCAATTTAAGGCTAAGTGCCAATGTCGTTGTTAGAATAACTAAAACAGTTAGTTCCATGTCACATGAATTATAAGATATCTTTTGACAATTAGTTTAATAGCATTCCTTTGCAAATATACCTCACAAAGGATAGGATTACTCCCATTAGGTACTGTCCGTTTGAACAGCCCTAAATGCAAGTATACCAAAAGAAATGAAGAAAAGAAAACGAGAAACAATAATTGAAAAAATTGTAAATATTGAAAATACCGATATTTCGTTGTTATGATAATAAGATCGTGAGATATGCTATCAACATTATGTGAGTAATCAACCGACAGTTGAAATTAGACGTTTTGCCAAAATCCAGTTAGTATTCGCTTTGAGAAAGAACTTAGAAGTGTATCGTCATAGTACAGGTGAAACACAATTCATGCGTGACTGATCTACGTAGAATTGTGATACCGTCAACATTGTAATTTTTATTCTTAATAATTTTGTAATTAGGTTTTAATTAGTTGCACACATCCTAATTTATATGCACTTAACGAGAACAATAGACATCTCGGCACGTATACAGATATAATACAACGCGCCGAATCAATACAAACTTAAAAGCGATTTACTCAAAACTATGATAAGAATGTCTTCCGGGTTTGGACCGTGTCATTGTTGTTGTAACCAAAGTTGCCAACGTTTCGCCCACTTTCCTAAGAGGCTTCATCAGGGCGTAAGATAAATCGCAAAACGCAAACAAGCAACCGAAATCTAACTAAGAACTTCTCAAAAGTTAGGTTATCAACTTGTGAAATAAGCCATAATCCAAACTATGAAAACTTACCGAGCCGTACCACTCAATTCTTACAGCCTCTCGACAGATGTTTTTAATTTTTTTTTAAAGGAACAGTTATGCCGCTTGCAATCCGTTCCTCAAAAATAATTCGGAAAGAAAGATTACCAGGTTACAATTTGGAAATCTTCTTTCTGAAGGATAGAATAAGTCAGTCACGTTTAATAATGCCATATCGGCTTTTAAATCTAGAGGAATTGTGCCATTCCAGAAAAAACGTTTTTAACTGTTGATTATCTGAGACAAAGAAGCAAGAAGTTAGCGAAGATTTTAACAGATAATAGTCCATTCAATTCAAAATCTTTTACTTTGCAAGTACGTATTTTTACGTTTTCGGTAAGTTTCATAATTTTGACCATTGTGTTAATCCCGCACGTTTATTTTCAAAAATATCCTGACATTTTATTTATTGTCGAATCTTTTGCATTTTAGATTGTACGTACCTAATAATTAGGTAATTGTGAACCATTTATCAATTTCATTTCCAATATTTTGAGCATTTTGATTATTCCGCTAAAATCTTGATGTGATTTAATTATTTCATTCGTCACTTTAATTCATATGCAGTGTTTCATTTCAATATTTGGCAGTTTTAACTTTATTTTGTTCATTCAAGTGTTTTTACTATTGTTTTTTTTTTATAAGTTTTTATAAGTTGATGTGTTTCTTTGCTTTTTCTGTAATTTTCTGCCATTCCTTCCTATCCTGCATCTTTTCTTTTGCTCTGGTTATTCCCATTTTTTTAATGTCATTTATGACTTGATCTTCCCAGCGGAGCTTAGGTCTTCCTCTCTGTCCAGTGTTAAGTGGGTTCCATTTCATGATTTTCTTTATAATTGCTTCGTTTCCTCTTCTTTGCACGTGTCCATACCACTTCATTCTCTTTGCTTTAATTATTCTTGTTATGGTTTCGTTTTCTAGTATTTCATTCACTTCTGTATTCATGAGCCTTCTATATTCTCCGTTGATTTTCTTGGGTCCCATTATTTTTCTAATTATGTTTCTTTCAAATATCTTCATTTTCTCTTTAACTGCTATGTAAAACACATAAGTCAAAAGAGCTCAAACGAGCGGTTACAATTCCAAAATGAAATGTATAACCTTATATATATATAAGTGTTTTTTACAGTTATTAGGTTGTGAATGTTTTTGGACTACGGTATCACGTGTCTTATTTGCTTCATATTTCCTATCGCATTTTTCTATGGCTCATTGTTTTTGGGTGTTGAGGTTCTGTTGGCAGTTCGTATCTTTATAAAAAAAACAGGTATTAAAGAAGTCCATCCAACAGTTTCTTGAGTTGTTACGATGCAGTGAACAGTTCTAGAATTTAACTAACTATTAGAGGTATGTTTGTGCGGGTACTGTAAAGGTTTGTTCAAATTATGTGGAGCTTCGCAATTAAAAAAAATCCGAAATTCAAGATAGACCATCGTAAGCACTCCTGGAACACCTCGGTTAATTGCAAGCACGTTAGCTGACTCGTTAACTATCATACCAGAAGTACATATTTATGAATTCCAGTAACTTCAAATGTTGTAAAGATTCGCGAAACTAATGTGTTTTAAAGGTTATTTAATGTGTTGCGTTGACTAGCGTACGAACAATTTACAATTGAGTAAATACAATTTTATTATTGGAAAGACAAAGTTTTGATCAGTTGTAAATATGTCCTAACTAAAATGATTGGATTTAGTTTAAGATCGCGTGTAACGATATTTTATTTTGCGTACAAAAGCATTTTCAAAATTGTAATTTTCTTTGATTCCGAATCATTTTGTTAAGTAGATAAGTATGCATTTTAATTGGTAATTTAATAAATGTTAGAATTTTTAAGCTGTGACAAAGCTTTTATTCAAAATTTAAAATTTTGCGTTGCAATTTAAAAAGTAAATTACATGATTTTTTAAAAATAATTTATTAAAGCACATGTAATATATTTGTTAACATACCAAAAATGCTTTTCAGAATATATAAAAAAAAACACATAAAATGCATTCCAAAACAATACGTTTATGTAAAACGTGTAAACTTGATTTAAGACATTAAAAAAAATACTTTCCAAGTTAAAAAAAAAACAACAAAAGATTGGATGTATTATTTGCGTATCAAAAAGTGTCAAAAGAATTAGAGACAAAGTCTGATGTGAGTAAAAAATATTTTGATAATTTACACTTCTCGGTGACAACTAAAAGTCAAAAGCATATTTTACTACATAACACAGAATCTTCAAACTGCTAATGATTTTTTATTGCCATTAAAAAAAAAAGAAAAAAAAAGAAAAGGTTAAAAATGAAGTTTTGTAGATGACATTTTAAAAAGGAAAATGTTAAAACAAATACTGCTTACAGAACCGCGCTAACTCTCGGTACAGATAAACAAATAATTAGAGAAATGATAAACAAAGAACACAATAAAAACCAACATTCTAAAACAACACAATACAAAATATTGACATAATACATATACTGTATATTACAAATAAAAAAACTTAAAAATTCAGATTATAAACAATTATAGACATTAGTGACACAAGTGATTTGAATGCGCGAGTAAGCAACGACCCAATATCGGCAATAAAATAAAGTCCCAATGAGCATGAACATAATGAGAATTATTATTATTTAAATTATAAGTCCACCAATAATAAATATTATTTTTCAAATATATTTTTACATATGTTTCAAGCTTATAAATATAAAGCTCATCTTCAGAAAACTACAAAAAATATATTAACAAGTCATAAATAGTTAAGATTACAAAAAATTTTAAACTTACATTTTTTGAAAAATGTCAAATTTGAGAATTTGTAACTAGATATTTAAAAAACAAAAAATGTAAGTTTTACAAAATGTTAAATGTAAATTAAAGAAAGATGGTGCAATTTAGAAACAAATCTAAGAAAAATTAAGTTTAAAATCATAGTTGAAATTGGTTTGATCGTTCAACAAAAAATTTTTATCTGATATTTTAATATAAATCAACTCTAACAATTCAAGAATTTGTTTGTTATTTAAGTTGTTAAAAGGATGAAATAATTTGTAAGAAAAAAGAGAATGACGATTATCTAAAACATGTTGCGCAAATGTAGATTTCACTGAATTTTGATTATTAATATATTTTGAAGAATTTTTTAAATATCTAAGATGTTCATTAAGTCGAGTTTGGAAAGATCTTTGGGTCATACTAATATAAAATTTTTGACAAGAACAAACTAATTTGTAAACTCCACTTTTATTTAAATTATTATTATTATTTAGAAAATTACAAGAAAACAGATTCCGAAGAGATATATCATTAGAAAAAGAAATTATATTAAATCTTACACTAAATTAATACCAATTTCAACAAATTCTACTAACAAATTTTTTTCGGTTCCTTTTATACCAGATTTTCTTAATTTTTTTAAGAAATTAAGTAAGGGTAACGATTTCAAAATTTCTTTTTCTAATGATATATCTCTTCGGAATCTTTTTTCTTGTAATTTTCTAAATAATAATAATAATTTAAATAAAAGTGGAGTTTACAAATTAGTTTGTTCTTGTCAAAAATTTTATATTGGTATGACCCAAAGATCTTTCCAAACTCGACTTAATGAGCATCTTAGATATTTAAAAAATTCTTCAAAATATATTAATAATCAAAATTCAGTGAAATCTACATTTGCGCAACATGTTTTAGATAATCGTCATTCTCTTTTTTATTACAAATTATTTCATCCTTTTAACAACTTAAATAACAAACAAATTCTTGAATTGTTAGAGTTGATTTATATTAAAATATCAGATAAAATTTTTTTGTTGAACGATCAAACCAATTTCAACTATGATTTTAAACTTAATTTTTCTTAGATTTGTTTCTAAATTGCACCATCTTTCTTTAATTTACATTTAACATTTTGTAAAACTTACATTTTTTGTTTTTTAAATATCTAGTTACAAATTCTCAAATTTGACATTTTTCAAAAAATGTAAGTTTAAAATTTTTTGTAATCTTAACTATTTATGGCTTGTTAATATATTTTTTGTAGTTTTCTGAAGATGAGCTTTATATTTATAAGCTTGAAACATATGTAAAAATATATTTGTAAAATAAAATTTATTATTGGTGGACTTATAATTTAAATAATGATAATTATTAACCAATAACAATGTATCCCCTTAACAATTGAATAATGAGAATTGACTTTTACTGTTTTTGCCGACTAAATTATTGTAGCAGTCAAAACAATACGAAATATAGAAACCGTTTCTTTTTACAACAATACACGCGTTAACTCAATAAAAAACGCAGAATTGAAATTTGATTAAAAAACTATGACACGTATTGTTAATTTTATTTATTTCTGGTGTGGTTCTATTAAAAAACATTTAAGTCGTAAATAATGGTAACAGTAAATCTTATTAAAATTCATTGAATATCATCTAAGCAAAAATTTTTCCAGAAAAATAAATATTTCCACTTTGCATTTCAATATGGTATCTTCGATAACATGCTCTTATTGCAGATTTTCTTCATACATCTATATGTCAATATGTCATGTGCTTTAGGTACTTATACCATATTTCTAAAATAATGTGACGGTTCGGAAAACTTACTACGTACACATTGAAATGGCATTTAAACTTGAATTTTCTGTGTGTGCTAATAAAATTTAAACGTATTTTATTCTGTGCACGAATTTAAATCTCTGCATGATTAAAATAGATACAAACAAGCCTGAAGATTTAATTACAGTTACTTTTTCAACATTTTCGCACAAACAATTTTTCATAAAGGTTAACGGGCACCTTTGCAGCTTAACAAAAACTCATTTATTATGTTTTTTCCACAAAAAAAAATACTGGGCATTTAATTATCTTTGAATAAATTAAACCGAAATAAACGAGGAAAAAATACACCGAGGTCGAATAGATAAATTGCGAGAAAGAGTGTTCGCTAGGTTATCTAGTAAACAAACTCAGAGCTGAAAGAATAACGTAATATCCTATATTTTCTAAAATGAAAATATGTAAATAAGTCTTTTTAGTAAGAAAATGTTCATCTTTATACGCAATAGGTGGCTGAGCCTTTGAATAATTTTCCCGAAACATTCTTGGGTGGGGATTAAACGCACAGTGATTAATAGTTGAAATATCCCTGTTTCGAAAAAGGATTTATCACATAAAATTAAACCATTATACCCGAAAACTTTGTTAATACAAATTTCGTTTGATTAATATACATTGTTTAAATTTTTTTAGGCAAACGAAATTGTAACGTTGCGCGAATGAATAATTTAATTTTACGTTTAAGTGAAAGCTTAAAATTTGTAATGAAGACGCAGATTAAAATTTTCCTACTTTCAGTAGTAATCACAATTGCAAGAAGAACAAAGATTACAGCTACTATTAATGGTAACGGCTTGATTTCATTAAATTAATTAGATGAAAATTTAGTTATTTTATGTTGTGCTGTAGAAGCCGCCTTCATTGTGTCGTTATCTTAGGCAGAATTACACAATTAATTTAGCTTTAAACCAACATTAAAGAGTTCATTTATTAAAAGCAAGGTTGTTTTAACTCGTTTTTTAATTTCTAAATTTCTATAAACAAGTACGTTCAGTACGTTAATTAAGTTTGATAAAGAACGTTATTTGTCTACAAAATTAAAAATAACTAACAATAAAGGAAATAATAAAAGTAAAAATTGTTTATTATTTTGCATATTAATCAAAACTTTATAAACACTGCGTGTACATAGTAGCATACAAATAAACTTGAGTATGTTGCATTTTTTTGAAGTAACGGGAAACTCATAAACGTTTTTTTTAACTAGAAAACGTATAATGTAATTATGCTGCGTTCGTTTAGTTTCTGAAAGTTAAACATTAAAAACAGATTATGTGTTTAATTGTAGAAACGACTAAAAGTTTCATCCTATTATACCAGAAAAGAGAGATTGATTTATGCCATCGCCCTGACAAATACAACAAACTTTTCTTAATACATAAATTAAAGCTGATCTAACATAACAAATGTAGTGTCACCGAAAAACATTTTTTATTCTAAAAACTTGGTCAACGATTTTCATATATTCATTTTAAAAGTTTGAATAGATTTACTCAAGAAACGAAATAATCAATCTTGAAGTTGTCGACAATCGTATATAAGCTAATTTATTTTAAGCGCACGATATTGTGAACATAAAAGAAAAAGTTTAAAATTGAAACTATCAAAAACGTTTACAAACAATAGATTACGAAATGATGCGATTCAAAGTTTAAAGTACTTCGAAAACAACAGAGTTTGAAACATGCAATAAATTGAATGTAATTTCAGGAAACTGCAAGCATGTAAACAACGGTGACCTACTCAGACATTTTCAATAAATAGTTTCAGTTTGAATAAAATTTGTACTCGTAAATATTCTATTCGAAAAATTTCTCGATGACAACGTAATATTAGAAACGATGATTAATGATCAAGAATCATGTCAAAACAAAAGCACTTAGAAAGTTACATCTTGTTTAAACGTAAAAGCATCGAACGTTTTTCAGCCTGTTGTTTCAGCAAAAATTTATTGAATAAACGAATGCGTCCTTAAAAACACTCGAAAAGTACGTATCTTTTAAAATGATAAATGATGTTAATGCCTTCAATTAGAGCATCCGTCCGTCACTTATTTTATTGAAAAAACATTAGTTAAAAAGAACATTTACAACTGATTGACTGATCATGCGGTAATTTTTATAAATGGGTTTTGCATTTTTTCGAAATTTAAGCGCAGCTGTCAAAGACCGCATAAAATTTAATCTAAATTACTCAGTTAGGTATTTCTTTGAATATCTCGAGCACTTTTAGAAAGGAAACGGCCCCATTTTAAGAAAACCGTTTATACAGCACCACTTTATCGTGACACATGAATTATTATTAACTTCCTTGAAGTTGGTCCTTTACACGAAGAATTACCAAAATGACCTATCTTCTAAACATAAAAATACTTCTACGAAATATTTTAACGTTATAAATTATTGAAATTACGCGCATTTATAACGTTTAGTAACTTGTGTTAGGTAATAATTTTCGTAAATTATGTAAAATTTGTGAGGTGTAACCTATATTTAGTTGAATAGTATAATATAGATCGAGGCCTTTTGAGATGAAACTTTGGAAAATGGCTTAAGGGGCCTGGAGAAACTTAGAGCTAAAGTGTTTATTACATATTTTTTTTGCATTAATAATGTAGTTTAACCTAAAGTTGGTCATTTCTAGGTTATGTTACATAAGTAAAGAACAATAACAACATTCTAACAATTCATTCTTTTTGTTTAATAAATGCAACACAATTTTTTTTAAATAATTACATTTTGTTTTCGAGTTATGAAGAAAATCTTCGTGAGCATCCGTTTTTGTTTTCAGTAGATAGTTCCTTGTACAGCTTATAAACTGCTGACTAAAATTTACGACCCAACATAAAACGATTTTTGTTGTATTATAATTAATTGTGAAAGATACGACGTGGAAAATTTATTTAGAAAATCAATTATAGCGTTAATATTATTTAATTGCCTAGAAAATTTGGTTCGATTATTGCTTTGTGTTTAATAGCTAAAATCATAATTGCTAGTTTTTATCGTCTGAAATATTTAGCGATGCCATTAAGAGAGGAAATGCTGATAAGGTAAAATGCACAAATAATTATTTACGTAAACAGAAAGAAATTTAGATGAACCAGACTAAAATTTTCATTATTCGTTTTTAACGTCACTTTGTTTAATCAAAGATACTTCACTAAATATGTACATAATAAATTTTCAGATAAAGTTTTAGAAAAATATTAATTTACACCTTCACGTATTTCTTATTAGCTTTTAGGTAGTCATGGTATCAGATTTTTACACAAATCAAAATTTTGGATTTTCTTAATTATTATATGCCACATGCCCTACTTTATCCATTAAAAACATTGTGGCAACCCGTATTAAGTTGGAAGCAACTGCACTGATACAGAAGAAATAGGCAACTGATTTTCATCTCAATTTTTACGACACCGTCAGAGTTTGGTGGGGAAAATCGTTCCGGATTTTTAATGTGCACTATCTGAACAAACCACCACACCAATTCCAGCTCTTTTAGCAACGCAACTAGACGAGTCCATAAAATTTAGTAAACTTGGCAAACAAGATCCGAAAAGCCACTGGCCAGTCAACTCACACCAATGCTCTCGGAACATTTATTTTAAGCGCTGTTATGGAAAAAACGAAACACCAACCAAACGAGAGCTGGTAAACGACGATAAATCGCTTTGGTCGGAGATTAACAATTTAATAAAACAAATTAGTGAATTAACAAAAACAGTAAATAAACTTAAAAACGCAAAAAATCAAGTTCGCAAGGTTAGACAATAACCGTTTTTCCCTATCATTACCGTTTTGGTAAACGCGCAACGAAATGCAAACCACCGTCTACATATTCTCAAAAAAAAACTAGCAGCAACCTCAGTGTGGGAAACCAACACTGCAAGAATCAGTACATCTGGCCATTTTTTTCATTATAAACAATTTCTAATTGTTACAGGTGCAGAAAGTCCCACGTAACATTGTACAACCTTCTTTAGTTAAGACAGTATAATCGGTATGCCGTAAATAGTGCAATGATACCTACATATAAACTTAAAACAATAAAATATTAACCTTGGTTTAAATCGTGGTTTCCGTTCATTCATCATAGCTGATGTCCAGAAACCGATAATGGGTATCGGTTTCGTTAATTTTTACGGATTGCTCATAGATGCTCGGCGTCGCTAACACATCGACAGCAGTATGATAGAAACTATAATAAACATCAACCAATACCACGAATTAGTATTAAGATACCCAAAAATAACAAGACCAGTTCAACATGTAGGAAATGACACGAGGCACAACATTATGCATCACATCGAAACGACACCTGGTTTTCAATAACAATTCGAAGCCGTCGATTAGCACCAGAAAACTAGCAAAAAAAATGCGAGCACTTGTAATAATCAGCCCTTCCAAAAGTAGCTGGGCTTGACCACTTCATCTAGGACGGTGCCTGATAAATACCCCGTTCCTCACAAAAGATTTTACAAAAATTTTAAGTAATAAAACAATATTCTCAACCATCGACCTAATCAAGGCATTACATCAGATTATAATAACCCGGAAGACATACCCAAGACTGCCATCACAACACCTTTTGATCTATATAAGTTTAATTATATGAGTTTTGAACTAAAGAACGCAGCCCAACCCTTCCAGCGCCTCGTCGATCGTGCGTTATTTGATTGCTATTATTTTTATCTTGATGACATATTCATTGCATCTGAATCCAAAGAACAACACTTAAAGAACCTAGAATTAGTTTTCCAAAGATTAGAAGCGTTTGGAATAGTTATTAACCTTTCGAAGTGTATATTTGGAAAACCCAAAGTCACATTTTTAGGCTAAATAGTCAACAATAATAGTTATAAACCTTTTAGTAAAAGAATCCAAGTCATTAACAAAGCAAGAAAGCCAAGCACCGTCAAACAGCTAAGACGCTTATTGGGAATGATAAACTTCTACAGACGGTTTACTTTAAATGCGGCTCAAACACAAGCTTCACTATTTAACCTACTTTTTGGAACTGGAATAAAGAGCAACGATGTGATTGAGTAGACAGAAGCTACCCAGACTGTTAAACAATTACTGGCGAATACTACAGCATTAGCACACCCGTTTCCCAATGCTATTTGTTCATTAACGCCGGATGCATCCAATTTTGCAATAGGTGCAGTATTGCAGCAGAAGGTCAATGCTTCATGGCAGCTAATAGCATTTTTCTCGAAGAAACTCTCAAGCACAACAAAACTATAGTGCATACGACCCTGAACTTTGCCAAGACAGTTTAGCTGTCAGGACAGGGACATCCGTCATATCAAGGAAAAAAACAACATTCCAACAGACAGACTTTTATGTTTTTATGCAACTAATACACCAGCCCTTATCAGTCTTGCCCAGTCACAATCGGAAGCCTTGAAACTACAACAACTTTTACAAGGAACATCTTCTCTTAAGCTACGCAAGATTCATTTTGCTGAGAACTGCGACATTTTCTGTGATACTTAAACAAACAATGCAAGACTGTACTTACCAAGACCATTACGCAAGAGAGTATTCGATACCATGCACAACCTAGCGCATCATACTGCTCAAGTTACGCTTGAACTAGTAGTTGTTGAACGTTATATCTGGCAACGTGCAAAAGTTTCTCGCCATGTATCTGCATCAATAAGAAAATTCTAACAGCCCGATGAACGTTTTGAACATGTACATTTAGATATAATGAGACCTCTATCCTATTCCGATGGTTATTGTTACATGTGAACATAAATTGCCTGCTTTGGCGTTCCTCTCAATATCGCAACTAACAGAGGACCATAATTTAAATCCACATTATTTGCTTAGCTAGCCCACATCACAAAAATGAATTACTTGAAACCTACGGATTGGTAGACAGATTTCACTGTCACTTAAAAACAGTATTAAAATGTCACAAAGCCATTACCTGGGCGAGAGTTTTACTAATCGTTCTTTTAGAAATACGTTTTTCTCTAAAGCAAGATTTAGAAACTACATCAGCACAATTAGTATATGGCAAAATACTCCGATTAGCTGGTGAATTTTTACAACCATCAAAACTACAGAACGCTAATGAATTTGCCAACCACTTGCAATAACATTTTGCCTAAGTGAAACCACAACCTACAACTGATCATGAAACAAAGCCAACATTTGTGTTCAAAGACCTATCAGTTACAACACATGTTTTTATTCAAAACATACAAAAATTAGTATTGATCGCCTTAAACCAAGTAACCTAGAACAACAATGTTCAAAAGCAGCAAAATTACTGTCAACATGTATCACCTCACCAGGACCACACGTATTCCAGAAAAGTTGCATTTGAATCGAAGGTAATAATTTTTAACCTCAACATTTCTGAACGTTCACTGGATGGGAAGTTATGTGGCAACGCGTTTAAGTTGGCAACAACTGCCATGAGAGAAGAAATATAAAAACAGCGGCGTCGACAAAGCCACCATCTTTGCTTATCCGACTCTGCAATTTGCATTCTGTATATTAATTTAGCTTTCTAGTTAAAATTATAAAATAGCGAATAAACTAACCGATAACAACCTAGAACATATTTTATCCTGTACCATCTTTTTAATATGAAGTAGCATAATTTTTAATATTTTTATGGAGAGTCATTGACTAAATGACTTCATGGAAAAGCCGCCAGGTGATTTATTGAGTGGAATAAATGTAGATCGTGCATTACAAAGATACGGAGAACTTTATACAGATCGTCAAGTACCGCATTGCACATATTTTGTAAAAATAGTGCGCGTAATTTGTGGGAACATTGGTCTTTCAAAAAAAAAAAAAAAAACAAATTAATTAATAAAAATTGAAAGACAAAGTGTTTCGAAAAATAAAGAAAGTATGTATTGCATATGTGATAGGCCTTGCAATGCAATACCTGCATTTGTTCACTCAATAAAACCTTTCTAATAAGATAATTCTTTTAGTTTGTTTTATTTGCAAGACAACTTGATTTGAGTTTTATTTATTTTTTAATCATAAGCGTGTTAGTTGTAATTAGTCAAAATATTAGAATCAGAGATGCTGATGGTCAATATAAGATAAGATTACTAAATCCGCTTTTATATGTCACAAAATATGTCGATGAAGAAAAAAAATGGATTTTCCCAAATCTTTTTGGATGACGAAGAACCGTTGTTTAGTGAATATTTGATTATTGCCGCAAATATGTGTTATGCATTATCAGCTAAAAAAATCGCTGTCAATTGAAGATTTGTGTGGCAGTTCCGATACATCGGACAAATTTGAAACCAGAGCAAATTATGAAATAAATGTAAATGTTTAGCAAGGTTAGCAATGTTTTATTTAAATATTTTTGAATAAAATATAATTTTGTTTTTTTTTCTGGCGTATATTCATTTTATTTCAACTTAACCATATTGTTATCAGGATGTTCTAGTATGCAGTGGTCTTGGTCTTACTATTAAAGAGGAGTTGGTTGTGTAGAGGGACTTGGGTGTTTAAGTAGGACAATCCCATTCTAATCTAGCGTTTTACCTTGTTAATAGTTTCATAGTAAAGGGATGGTAAGGAGGATATATAATACCACTTTGTCCACTTAACCGTTTTATATATGTAAATGGTCATCCTGTATATGAGAAATAAAAATATATTTTTGTCCCTACTATTCGTTAAAGTACATTTATGTTTTTTGCTTTTATATTTAATTTTTGTCTTGTTTGTGTACAAATCTGTTTTTTGTAAAACAGTAATAATTATTAATTAATTAATTAAAGTAACCTTTTGTTTTACAGCTTTAATCCATGGAAAGCAGAAGCCAAAAATTGTTCATTCCAAAGCATATCTTTTTACATTAATTTAATTATTCGTCCACATAAATTTGGTGTATTTGTTTGTTTCTGTTGTGTATTTCCTTAATCGTCTTATAACAGTATGTTTTTCCGAATATGTTTGGTAAAATAGGCCACACGCTCGACACGCGAAAAACATTCAAAAATCAATGTAAATGCCAAGTTTTGAGTGTTTATTAAAATGATCAAACAATTATAATTTAACAAATATTTGCTTTATTTTCAACGCCAAAATTTCACACTTTGAACTAAACTAACCAACAAAAATAAAGATATAACAAACTACTTACAAAGCAAACATAAATTGATTGTCGAAACTGAATGTATTTAAATAACGAAAATAATTGCACACGTAAATTTAAAGATTATAAGAAACAAGAAACAAACCTTTCGAAAAAGCAATTTTTATATAATTAAATTTTGTGTAATTTTAATTATATTACAGTTATAAAACAAGAATATTTTGAGATTAATTAAGAAAACAAAACGTCGTTTATATTACAAAATTAAAATTACAAAGACAAACTGAAAGAAAATTTACTATTAAAAAATAAATTAAATTACTTACATATTTCTTAGAATTAATTGTAGAAAAAATTTACAACAAAGCGTTTTTCATATGCCTAAACAAAAACCGACCTAATTTTTTTTTCGCTCGCCTTCCGGAATCTTAATTAAGCAAGTATGTTGCCGCACTCTAATGTATGCAATTTCATTTAAAATATAAATGGGTTTTGTAAATGTTTTGCACATTTCTATGTAAAATTGTACATAAAATCTGCTTAGTTAACAATACTTCATGCGATAGTAATAATTTTTATAGACGCGTAACAACAAAGGAAAATAAGTTATTTACGTAACGCATATGATCCGATCTACACAAATAATAGCAACTACATTTTCCAATGTTATCTACAGGATATAAATTTAAAACTGTTTTCAGGAAATTCGCGTCTTCCTGCAATTTATTTCAAAATTTCCACGTTGTAACACTTTACCTACAGTTTTTAAGTTGTTTACATCGCTGAACTTTTCATCGATTACTTCGTCTAATAGAAAACTTCTTTTTAATATTAAAAATTATATAAAAGTGGTAAACCCATTTTTCAAAGAAAAACGTCTTAAAATGTAATGTCAAACTCCCGAAGATTTGTTAGGTTAAGTTCCGGTCTGGAAGAGACATCTAAATCCAAAATCTAAGAAAACTTCCTTCTACATTTTATCGTTTGACAGGTTTTCTGGACACCGCAAAAACTTCATTTCATTAAATTATTTTCCGCCGATTTTTTCCATTACAAATATAATTATAACTCAATGTGCCAGATCGGAAACAGAACCAAAATAGAAACTTTATTTTAATTAAAATATAAACAAGTTCAAACTAATTACATTTTTAATTAAAATTATGTTGTTTCAGTAACTTTCTAAAATTTACTTTATTAACATCAAATTTTATACAGAGTGTGAAAATTAAAAAAAAATATTGTTAGTAATATGTATAAGCTTTAGTAATATGTGAAAATGACTAAAAGTTTTGAGTAACACTACGAAGATATTAATTTGCATTTGTAATTTTATCGTTCTTTGTGAACTTGAAAGTTTTGTTTACACAAGCCTCTCAAAAGTTAATTTCTGCGTTTGATATTACGTAACCACGTCTCATTTAATTTTATTTATTGATGTTACGACAAAACTTTTTTTGTTAACTAACAAGTGGTGTGCAACTGTTCATAGATAAAAATGTCAGAACTTTGCCTAAAACCAAAAATCCAACCAAACATATTAAGTAACCACCAATGTTTTAGACACAAATTAATTACAATGATTTAAATTAGAAAAATTTTAGACAAAAATTTTTAATTGAAGTGAAACTTTTTTATCGGCGTTGGAAAAAAATTTACCGTCATATTTTACGCGTCACATTTTTTACCGTCACATTTTTTCGGTTACGCGTAACATTATTCCGTTACGCGCCATCTTTTTCTGAAACGTAATAGTGACGTTATAAATAATATAAATATTAAAGTGATAAACAAAATCAAACTCTTTATTTTAATTCTAATTCCAGTGGATTTTTAACAAAAGTAAGTAATTATATCTATTTTTCTAATACTTGAGTGGAATTAATTGACATAGAGTATAAATTCTGAAATATGTTATTAATTTAAATTTAAAATATTTAAGGTTAACCTCAGTTTCTGATTGAACGATGACATTTTAAATTTAATATATTTAAGGTTAACCTCAGTTTCTGTTTGAACGATGACAATGATAGTAATAATTCTATTTCAATTAATGAAATGCTGTAATAATCTTAGTAACAAAAAGTTATTTAACCAATTTCTGAAAAGTTGCATGTAGATCATTTTGTTGTAAATCAATTAACTAATTTTTTATTATAAAATTCTAAAATATTTTTAAATAAATACAAATTGTACAAGGTGTTCAAAGGTAGTAAAATAAATAAAAAGTTCTCCGCCGGGTGAGCTCGAACCACCAACCTTTCGGTTAACAGCCGAACGCGCTAGCCGATTGCGCCACGGAGGCACATACTCTAGGTCACAAAACGGATGGTTATAAGGTACACGGTCAAAACGTTGCTATAAGATACGATCAATTGTTGTTGTAATACTCCACAAATTCTACAAAATCATCAAATATCAGCCTTCGTGGCGCAATCGGTTATTTGTATTCATGTCTATGATAATAAAATCCTTTTTTTTGTATTCATGTCTATGATAATAAAATCCTTTTGTTTAAACTTTATCTAATTTAACTTTATTTAACCAATTTCTGAAAAGTTGCATGTAGATCATTTTTTTTGTATTCATGTCTATGATAATAAAATCCTTTTGTTTAACCTTTATCTAATTTAACTTTATTTAACCAATTTCTGAAAAGTTGCATGTAGATCATTTTGCGAAAAATAAGGCCATAAAGAAGTTTCACTTCTTACATGTGTACACTAGTACACGCCCTCATTTTTTTTATTTAAAACAATTTCTTGCAATTTTTGAACAACTGTGGCGGGTTGAACAAATTGAATTTTGAGCTGAATATATTTTCAAAACGCAATTTAAATCACGGCTTATGAATTGGATTAATATAACAACCTTCTGTATTTAGTGTATATACATTCACCAAATTTCTTTGTACGTACAGTACATGCTGCAAAAGCATTTTTAATTTTCATAACTATTTATTGAACATGAATATTTAATGTTTTCAAATCAATGAATTCAATTATTTTTGTATAACTACAAAATGATTTAAGAAGAAATCTAAATAAACACTTTTTTTGGTAAAAATCATAACAATGTATAACTAAGTTTAAATGTTCAAGAAAAATAAATAAAAAGCTGGACAAAATGACTAAATATGAGTCATGATTAATAAACGTTAGTCAAAAATATTGAGTAATTATCTAATTATAATCAACTTTTAAAACCATGATTAATTCTGATTCACTAATGATTGATTAAGGAGACAACATATTATTTAAATTAACAAAAAGAAAAACTAAGAACTCAAAACTATTTGTACTCTAAAATTAAATAATTTAATTTAATAATATGTTGCAGCACTTACACGAAGCTATGTCATGCCACAATAATAAATTTACTCAAATTAAACAAACTGGCTTTGATAGAAAACATTAGTTACGATTAAAATTGAATTTTAACTTAGTCATTGCTTGTGGTCAACGTTTAATAAATTCACAAGTAGTCAAGCGTTATGATTAATTGGTTTACTTAGTACTAATAATTAAGCATTGATTAGTTATTAATCCCAACTCAATAAATACATTTCAATTACGTTTGACAATAAAGTAAAACCAGGCTTACAAAGTGTAGTAGTTTAAATTCAATTTCAAATGCTAGTGTCAGTTTACACTATTAGTAATTGTAAAATGTTAGCAATAAATATTAAACAAATTCGACATCTATATCAGACATTTAGTCTTAGAAAAACAAATGGAAGCAATACCAACAAAACGAAATTTTAAATTTTAAAACCATTTGGACCCTAAAATCAAATAGCTTAATTTTAGCTTATCATCTTCTGAAGCAATTGAAAGGTTCTAAATAACATAAAATACATAGTAGAGTAACTGTGTTCCAATTTCGATTTTTGATCGCAGTAAAGTTGTAAAAAAATTGATTGAAAATACATATTAGTTATGATTAAAATTAAATTTATAATTTAATCATTACTCATTTTTATGTTTTGTTATAATTGAGAAATAGCTAAGCGTTATGATTGCTCTGATTTTATTATTAAATTATATTGTATATATAATTAAATATTTTCGTTGTTGATCGTTGTGTCGAATTAATTTTATGCTACATAATTTTGCTAAAACAATTTTTTTACATAAACTTTAATTTAAAAAAAATTCTTAATGGAACGTTAATAACAAAGATGCGGAGATAAATTTTAAAAATTTAACTAACGTCGGAAAAAACATTAATTTTAATTTTACTCAAAACTAATTTTTAAATTTTTCTTAATAGAATTTTAACCTGGATCCATAGATTGTAAACATAACTAATGTTTTTTTTAAACTAAAATGTTAATTATATTTTTCTTTACTTTCAATGAGTTTTACCAAACATTATATCGAAACACAAGATTTTGTTTTCAACAAAAAATGTGCAATTTTGATTCATAATTATAAAAATCACATTGTTTTTAAAATAATTTCTTATTTTAAATATTTATTATAAATATAAAGCCAGCAAAAAATTCTTTAAGAGATATTTTAATAGCCCTTTTTGCGTCAAAATTACATGCTTTAGTAATAATTATTTTAAGCAACTTATAGGATAAAATATCATTTTTTAGTCTTTATTGATAATGTATGAGCATTAAGTGTAAAACATTGATTTAAGAAAAATACTAAATAAACATTTCTAAATAAAAGTTGCGCAAAATGACTAAATATGAATCATGATTAATAAAATCACTAATTAGTGATAAATACAGATTAAAAATGTTGTTAAAAATGAACGCTACTCAGTAATAGTAAGCAATTATATAATTATGATAAAGTTTTATGTCAACAATAATTAATTTTGGTTTACTAGTAATTGATTAAGAATTATATAAAATAATAGATATAATAGAGAAAAATGATTTAAATCAACAAAACAAAAACTAAAAATTTTAAATCATTTGCACTCTAAAATCAAATAATTTAATTACTTGCTGCAATCTTATGCAGCAATTGCCATGGTACAATAATATTATTACCAAAATGTAACAAACTGACTTTTAAAATGCATAATTGCAATCCAGTTTCAATTTTTAATTACAGCAGAGTTGTAGTAAATATGATTAAGAACATTAGTTACGATTAAAATTAAATTTATAATTTAGTCATTCCTTGTGCTCAACGCTTAATAAATTGACAAGTTGTCAAGCGTTATGATTAATTGCTTAAGTGTAATGAAACTTAGTTACAATTAATAATTGAACATTAATTAATTATTAGTTTTAAATTTTAGCATGTTTTTCATAATCATTAGTCATGTTGTTTCAATAGATAAAATTTTTTGGTGTTGGTCTTTGTGTTGAATTAATTTAATGTTACATAATCTTGCAAAAACAAATTATAGACATAAATTTTGACTAAGCTAAAATGGCAATACATATTAAAAATCAGACGCTACATCTATGTCAGACGATTAATGTTGGAAAAACCGATTGAAGCAATACGTATTCAAAAAACAAAATGACAAATTTACTAAAATTATATAAACTGATTAAATTAAATAAATAAATAATAGCGTAATTGCAGCAGTTTAGATTTTTGATCGCAGTAGAATTGTAAAAAATTTGATTGCAAACATTAGTTATGATTAAAATTGAATTTATAGTTTAGTCATTACTCAGCTTCATGTTTAGTTATAATTGACAAGCAGCTAAGCGTTATGATTGTTTTAATTGTCATTAAACTTAGTTATAGCTAATGATTAAGCATTAATTAATTTTTAGTTTGAAATCATCAAATAAAATTTTATTTAATCATTAGTCATGTTTGTATAGATAAATTAAACATTTTTATGTTGATCTTTGTGTTGAATTAATTTAATTCTTCTGAAACAAATTATCGACATAAATTTTAACTTTAAAAAAGCTTCTTAATGGAACGTTTAATAAGATGCGAACATAAATTTTTAATAACTAACTGCTCTAAATGTAATGTAGTTTTAGAAAAATATTACGGTAATCGTTTAATAAACCAGACTCGACAGTAATAAAGTTCTAAAGCTTAATTATAATTGTGTTTTTTGGAACTTCAAAGTACTTGCCTTAAACTAAAAATCCTCAAAACGGTTTTAAGAAAATTACCAAAAACGAATATAATTAGGAAAATCTCATATGTGCGAGTTAAAACTTTTTACTACAAATTAAAATTTCACCTTTGTAGAAATTGTTTAGTAAATAACATCAATTTGCTTTTATGCGTATGTACAAAATTAATTTAGAATAATACAAATTTTTCTAGTTAGGTAACGTTAAATTATGTGACAATTTTGCATTGCGTTTATTATTCATACCTCTGAAGCCCTAAAAGCTTTACAATGTGCAATAAATTATTTAGAAAAAATTTCATTTTGCTTTATTGTCCTTTAAATATTTTACACGAAAATAAATTCAAAATTCCTTTATGCATTTTAAAGGACGTGTTTAATTAAAAAAAAAGCAAAAACAGAAAATTAAAATGCGACGATTATTTTTGAAAATATACCGACGTTTCGTAATTATTTGTAATACCTAATCGTAAAAGGTTTATCCTACAATGCATAAATAAAAACGTGAGTTTATTTAAAATGTAAAAACCTCGTATCTTTTTTTGTCTTTACGAGATTAACCCTACACGATTTCAAACCCTAATTTACGTTCTTGCTTGTAAATCACCTAATAGTGACGACCTCTCAGATCCTCTATTTTTTTGTTTGCGCACGTCTGAATTGATCTCATTTTTAACTCTTTTCGACACAATTTGAATTGACTCTGTGTCAGGAGTAAGTAAAGCTTACAGGTAATGAAAGTTGGCAGTAAAAAGTCGATAATGTTTTATGTGAAATTTTTCGGAATATTAAAAATGTCTAGGATCACAATAAAAACAAACATTAAGTATTTATATATTCCAAAAGCAATTTAATATCCCACGCGATCATAAAAATAAGAACCGTAGAGAATAAGAAGCAATAAAAAATATACAACTTGCAAAGTTAGCGGCTAAATTAAAAATATATTACATTACATAAAGAGTTTTGAAATTACGTATTAACTTGAGCTAAATTTGGTTTCGTGTCGAGGTTCCTTGCAACGCACTTTTCAAGTGCAATAAAGTCATTAAATGCTATTGTCTTTAGGGCATTTTACAACAACTGGATTTTGTATTGCTATTTAATTTCCACAAAGAAAAGAAAAGAGGAGTTTATTTTCACTGTAATTTAGCGATCCTTCACAATCGGTAATTAATAGCACAATGTGAGGATAACAAAACAAAAGCTAAATACTCCCCAGCTTAGAAACGAAACTAAAAATCACTTCAAAACAAAAATAATTTTCTAATCTATCATAAAAAAAATAGAATTAAAAACAATCGGATAAGTTTTCTCCCGTGGCTTAAAAGAAATCGTTCTCCTTTAACTAACATTCTCATTCTGACAGTTATAAATTTTGTTCCTAATCCCTTATATGTGCAACGCGTTGCAAATATGATCTATAGATGGTTTTACTTCTTAACGTTTGTAACAATTTTGTTGATTAGATTTTGCTGACCTATATTTTATTTTTCCAAAGACATTAATTTTGATGAAATATATAAATTGAACGAAAACGTTTCGTTCGGAATCCCTCGCGCATGTAAGTTCCTTTTGCTTTTTGGAATTAAATTTGATATTTTTTATATTTACTAAGCAACGTTTAATTTATTTATAAAAAATTTTGAAATAGTTTTTTTAGCAACTTACGTGCGAAAATTTATAAGGATCCTTTAATACGTTTTGCGTCATCAATTTATACGAGTTCAAATTGATAACAATGACGTTTGCTAAAAACAAAGTCATTTATTCTTATGATAGAGATTAGCAACGTTACTAGATTGTATTACGAAACGTAGAAAAACACAGAAGAAAAAGAAAAAGTATTTTAAGCAAACAACGGAAAAATATCTATTAATCAATACTTTGTTTTTCGAAAGATCTTTTATCTTGGAGTCTACATCTGATCGAAAGTAATTCCAGAATTCGATTTCGTTTTGTTCGTTTACTAATTTTGCATAAAAAGACGAGTAACTTCGTTTGATATTGCAATATTTTGCAATTTACTGCGAAACATCGAAAGTGCGATATTTTGTAATAAAGCTGGGGTTGTATAAAAGCTAAACCAATTTTAAATCCGGAACTAAATTGTGCCGACACGTTTCCGGGTTAATTCTAAAAAACCCATGTACGATATAAAGTAAATTGAATGTTTGCCTTCTTGTGTAGTATAAATACATTCAGGTATTCAATATATATGTATATTAAATTTTTGTTTTACTTCATCAATCTTCATCACATCCAAATAGCATTCGAGAAGGATATTTCCATTTGAATTTGAAAACCTCAATAGAAAATGAACCAATATAAGTATAAAGAACATAGAATTATTGTGTTATTTTAGATGTCCAATACATAATTTAAAAAAAAAAACACGAAACTGAATCAAGCCCAAATTGTCAACAATTTTTTCACCATTACACACGTATCAACCTTTGCGGTTGAATTCATTAATAATCGTTTAAAACAAACAATTAACGGCGAAAATGTACGACGTAAAAACAAGACCAAAAAGCTACAGGCTATTTATTTAGTTCAAGGCAAAATCTAAAATGCACGTATTTTTTAAAAGCCAAACCAAAGAAAAATAAGATTAATGGCTGGAAATACAATAACACACACTTGACTAAATGAAAGACCAACCCAGAAAAATGCCGTAGATTCCTAAATTGCAAAAATACTATTTTAGGGAAATGTACGAAAATATTTGTATACAAGCACTTTGCCGTGATTTATTTTTGTACCAAACAAGTTTCTATTTAAATAAATAATGGGGCCTTGACAAGTTAAAAGGAACGCTAAAACAACTACCTGAATCATTCATTGGCTAACAATTTATAAGCTTTTATATGTCTATACCAAAATAATTTTGTTTTAAAGCATTAGTTATGTAAAATGTCGAATACTAGCATTATACGTTATTCTATTTAAAGATGTATTAAGGAAGCTCTAAAAGCTCGTCATGAGACTAACAAACTCACGACAATAAAAGATTGTTTCACTATATATGTAAGCTGATATTGCTGTCTTAAAAATAATACGTTTTTAATTTATACAATAAGTAAAACGAAGACGTGGAGAAAAAACTTTAGACGATACATGCTTAGAATAGTCGAGAACTTGAAAAGATCTGATCAGTTATTAAAAAAAAAAACAAACTTAACAAGCACTGACCGTTAGACTAACGCAAACATGTTTTCAGTTTTCGTATTCTGAAGTAACCTGACTATCGATACATCGGCAATTTTTAGTCTTTGTAAATTTTGTGAAATGTGTTAATCTAGGACGCGTTTCAAAACCAGAAAAAATTTCTGTTTTGGAAATATATATTTGTCTGAAACTCTACCAAACAACTTACGTTCCACAGACAAGAAAACATTCAAATACCACTGTTCCTGAAGCTTTTATTAAAGGACTACAGAATTTCAAGGCTGTTTCAATTTTGTCTACATCTCAGAAGTTGAATTTCTATTGCATGGTTTGACAGTAAAAACGGTAAACACTGTTGCCATTAACACATAAAATGCAAATTCAGACCTGCAAAAACTTCACTTACAACAAGCGCATTTATGTGATTCGATTTACAGTGTGCCTTATAAAGATGTCAATGAAGTAAGTCTACAACATTTGGAAAAGCTATGAGCAGAATTCTTTACTGACGAAGAATGTGATCTATTTGAAAATAATGCAACACCAGACAAATATAACTCTTCGTGAAAAAGTTCCGAATCGGAGAGTGAAACTACTCACCAACATTCACTCAAAGAGGCAAGAAGAAGTGTAGTTGACGCCTTATCGTCAACTTCAGCTTTCTCTAACGTGCCAACATCGAGTGTTAGTGTGAGTGACATTCAGAAACTTTATTCGATCGAAAAAAACAATTAAAGAAGCAATAAGGAATATTGCAAATATTGGTTGCGATGATATAATAGCAGTTGAAAACTAAACTAAAGATTTTGACTGAATTGAAGCAGCTGACCAAAATTCATTCAGTGAGCTCTAGTTTTCAAGCCCGATTTTATACATTTTTTTATCATTTTATAAAATGTAAGTACATGATAAAATAATAAATTTGATTGTAAGTATAATCAAAAATGATCTTAAACAATCACCATTTTTTATTTAGGTTGACGAAACAAACCGTTACGCTAAACAATGCATACAAAAAAATTTACACTTTAAAACACGTATAGAGCAATAGACACGTACGTAGATTGTGGGTTGGACAATATCCCAAATAGACAATTGCCTTCAATAAACTTTATTTTGACAAACTTCTTACCTACGAAGGTCGTGGTCTAAAAAGACCACTACATGTATTAGCAACGAAAGAAAAATGAATCTTTTCAATAAAACCAAAATTGTTTGTTTTTATTTAATGTATGTGCAGAAACTGTAAATTGTAAAAATTTGGACACAAAGTATCACTAAAGAAATAAACGCAGCTGACGTGTCCCTTAGTACGATACATTGTGTTTTAAAGAATTACTGTTTGTACCCTTACCATGTTCAACGAGTCCAACAGTTAACCAACGTTGATTTTGAACCTCGACATGAGTTTTGTGGGTAGTTGCAGCAACAAGAAGCTTTTAACAAATATTATTTTCAGATGAATGTTGTTTTACACGAATTGTTATAACAGGCATGATTGGAATAAACCCTTCATGAAACTCAATAAAGTAATTTTCAGTGGCGGTTTTCTATTAGTGTTTGGCGGATATTTAAAAAAATAGTTTAATTGGACTATTTATTTTAGCAGAAAGACTTACAGGCTTTTGCGCAAGAATTTGATGACTTACTCATTGAAGTTTCCAGAACAATGTGGTTTATGCACTATAGACCTCCTTTGCGTGTAAGTCGCCCTTTTTGCAATTTCTTAAATATAATTTTTATGAGTCATTGAATCGGAAGAAACGACTGGTCAGCCCTTAGGGCAAATAATAAACCTTCAAACTTTTTGCTGGAGCTATGTGAAAGGTGAAGTATACAAAACTCCTGCAAATAATAGACAAGAGTTGCAAAATCAATTTTTTGTAGCAGTAAATGCAAGTCGACAGAGTGTGCAATTATTTACGCGAGAAGCAAACAACTTTTGACGACGTTTAGACGTTTGTATTTTATCCAATAGAGGAGGTATTATCTAGTGTACTTGAAAAAATGTGCAGAATATCAACTTCATTTAAACACAATAATTTAACTACGCGTTATCCGATAACAATCTTTTGTATTTATTTTATTTTGCGTATCAGCAAATCGCTAAGACGAGATTTGCATAATGTCAAGAAATCGGTTTCAACTGTATGTCTACATTTCAGACCATTATTTTTACAGAACACATCTGATTATAAGCCACTTTCGGCTTAGACCGCGTCGTAGTTAAACACCCAGAATTAGGCTTGGTCCTAGTCTCTTCTTGAGATAAGGTCCGTTAATCATGCTAATCGGGATTGGTATAAATATCGTCATTTACACTTTTTTTTTCAGTGACATTTACCACTTTGAAGATGCAAGCTACAATGTCTTGCGAAACGTCAGTTTGTTTGCGTTCACGAACAACAATACGGCAAAGGCCAAATTCTACTTCTTGTTTTGGCTCTCAAAAAGAGACTAGGACCAAGCCTAAGTCTGGTTGTTTAACTACGACGCGGTCTAAGCCGAAAGTCGCTTATAATCATAAACATAACAACCGCGAAAGCTTAAGATTTTATAAAACACATCTAAACACATCGGTTCAAATAATTAGCATTTCAATTATTAAAAAAAAAATACATCAGAAGAAGGAATACAAGAAGTTGTAAATGAGCACTAGAGGATGTTGGTCGTTCCAAAAAACGTCGATGTGTCGGTTAAAAAGCTTTGTGGTAACACAGTGGTCTCACACCTACAAGCTATCAGTATAGAAGTGCACAGCTGGCCGTCTACTTTCCGATTATATGTATTTGAATACACTTAGCGAGACCAATGTGGCTTCACGTAGCCAAATGTAAAGTTGATGGACGGGAGACCATAGTGAGCTTGCACCGCAACTACGACCAAAAATAATGCGAGATCAACGTGGTCTCATATGGCACTCAACGTGCTATATTAACCAGAAAAGAATAATATTCAACACAGTTTTAGCAAAACCGAAAAATTAGCTGGCGCAGGTTGTTTCAAAAAAATATTGAATAAAAATCTTAACTTAGGTAAGAGAATTTTAGGATCTCTTATATTTGTTCTATTAATGGATTTTAATGAAACTGTTTTCTAAATAAATAAATAAAAAAATAGTTACTCAAAACCGAGAAAAAAACCACAATTAGAATAATGTAACAACTAATGAATTGACAAATCCTGGATTTTTTGTAAATCAAACATCGTTAGAAAACAAAACCATTACAGGAAGCTTTTCAAACATTAAATGCTGATCTTTTGCAAATAACCAAAAAACCTGTAACAGTTATGCCCAAGACGTCAAACGGAAGAAACCTGGATTTGATGTAACTCCTAAAGATATTTCGTTTTATCCAAAAACTACTGAGACCTAACAATAACATCACAGAAATGCAAAGAATAAGACCTGTCAGAAAAAAACAAAAAAATATATGGTTGATGTAATAATTCTAAATATAATAGTTTAAATTCTATTAATGATTGTCAATAACTAACGCTACAGAAGATGGAAACGCTAGCCGACTTTTTTTTCTGAATGCGCCCATCCGTTCCGGATGTTGGCGACAAGCAAGGCAATTTAAACTTTACTGATTGCTGCTCTAAACAGTACTCTCGTAGACATAGAGAACCAAGTTCTAAAGTTTTTCAACCAAGAGATTTTGCGCCTTCCACGTCCTCTTCTGCTTATTTCTTTAGAGTATCAACTAAAGAAGACCATATCTCTTTTGGTTCCTCATTATCTGTCCAAAATATTCTAGTTTGCGTTTTTTAGTCCATTATTTCGGTCCATATAAAAACACAGACTAGGTATAACTTTTTAATAATCTTGATGTGTAAATTAAGATCTTAGGTTTTAAATAGATTTCCCATTTTAGTGAAAGTGGCTCTTGGTTTTTCTGTGCGGCTTTTTATTGCTACAAAATGATCCCATTGCCCATTAATCGTAGTATCCAAATACTTTTAACGAAATAAATATAAACGAAACTACAACACCAATTATCATCAAAAATTATTTGTTTTTGTTCGTTGTCTGTGTTATGCCGCAGTGGTCCCTGTAGTGTTTTCTTCAGCCTTTATTGGTATTTACTCTTGTCACTGCAATGAACCGTTCTTCCCAGAAGTTTTTGAATGCCACCTTGTCAGCACTTCTGTGATCTTCACTACGCTTTTTGTGGTTCCTAGGCGTCATTGTAACATTTTCATGTTTTTATAAAAAAACGCCGCCCACCTTTGACTTAATTTTTTCTTTATTTCGGCAGTTTTCCAAGTTTGATGTTATGACCTATTATTTGTCCATTGTGACATTTGAACACGATGAACAATAACTATCGATTAGCAAGTGATCTTTCTTGTTTTTCTTTTAATTATTTTACTTTATTTTTTCTTTCTTTTGGTGTTGTGTTGTGTTATGGGCAAATTTTATTTGGACTGGTACACTCATTTGATGTTTATAGGTTTTTGGACTTTGTTGTTGTGTTTTGTTCTTGACTATTCTTTTTTGGAACCCGCATATTAACATTCAACTTTTGTTATATACTTCTATTTCTGGAGTTTCTTTAGTCTTGAGGATTATATTTAGGGTTGGTTTTGCATTTGTGAGCTGGGGATTTATGGGGTTTTAGAGCTTTGTTCTTGGCTGTGTTCTAAACTTCTTTCTTTCCTATGCTTCCTTTTCTTTTTTTGGTTTGCTTTGAATTATCGTTCGGTAATATCTATGAGACTGCGTTGATGTTCTTGCTTTCTTAGCGTCCACTTTGCAACGCGTACATTTTCTTGATACCGCCTTTTCTGTTGGTTGGAATTTTTTGGTTTTGAAGTATTATTTCGCTTCATGCAACGTTAGAACACCTACGATTGGTAATACCTAGTGAGCGTGAACTGATAAATCATTTTTGTTTACGTTTCTTCTTGGGTTGGTTTTTGGATTTTAAGGTTTTATCCTTGGTGTATGCCTAAATTTTGTTTTCTATTTCAATTAGTGTCTACTTCCCAGGTTTTTATGTTGCTGTGGGAAATTTGTTATGGTAAAAATATTTTATTAATCAGCGCCCTGCATGGTGCATCGTTCGTTTTAATAATGCTGTTGGTAACAAATGGAGTGACGTAGCAACGCACGTAACTTAATGCTCGGCAAAAGTTTCTGAATCATACAATAGTTTTATATTAAAAATCAAATGCAAAACCAATCAATCCTTATAGAAAGAATCGCTGAGCATCAATGGTACCATGCTATTGGTAACATTCATTTGATCTCGTTTTGAAGTGCCCAAGGCAAAACTTTTTTGGCCTTTAGGTAGTACCTGTTACTTACTTAGAAGTTGAATAAAAGTTACTAATGAAACTCGTTGCGTATTCCGTTAAATAATTTGTGGCTACTACAGTAATCAGTCCTTGACTGTGGTCTAAACTTCTTCTTTTGGTTTACTTTGGATTATCTTTTTTGATTTTGCTTTCTTAGCGTTTCGACTACTATCGACTTTGCAACAAGTATCTTTTCGTGATACCTCATTTTCTGTTTCTAGTTTCTTTAGTTCTTGAAAGTATCGTTCCGCTTCCTGCGACTTTTGAACACATCCGATTAGTAATACGTAGTGAGCTGCAAAATCATCTTTTGTTTACGTTTCTTCTTGAATTGGGTGTTATTATATGATGGATGTTGCTTTACGAGCCTTCCTAGATCTAGTAAGGATTGTAGGTACCTCTATTTGCTATTATTTGATTACGATTATTTTGTGCCGGGCGTTATTCAAATAACGACTATGGGTCTAACGTTTGTTATTTTATTGTTTGGATTAACATAACGACAATTTTCAAATTGATAGTTGCTAAATTTTACTTCAGGATGCAATGTGTTACATATACTATTTAGTTAAAAACTATTGATTATTATTGTGGTATATTTGTTGTGTAATAACCATTGTTATTAAAGTTGTTCTACTCTCTCTTGTTAATTTGCTGTTTTATAATTGTCTTCGTGTATCGTTGTGGATCCTTTTCAGTTAGGAGCTTTTTTCCTCTTATCCGGGTGACTGTTCATTTAGCAAACAATTGGATATAGCGTCCTTAGCAGTTTATTAATATTACTTGTATCTAGACCCACGCCTACTTTTCGACGAAGTGAGATAGCCCAGACAGGGTCCACACTGGCAAGAAGCTTGGAACAAGATTTTCTAAATCTTGCAGTGTTAATCAATGAATAATAATAAAAAAGATGTCAAAAACAAATGATATATAAGTAATGCTCTTACGAAGAGTAAGTTTTTCTTTACAAACCCCACTATTTAGTATACACCAAACTAATTTGAACTTAAAAAAATACAGAAATGTAAAGGTACCGCGTGCACGAAACTTGTTAACTGCTCGTCTTTTGAAAAACACATATATTGCAAGTAAAAATCACTCTTGGTAGATACTTTTTGTTCTTTGCTATAATTTGGTTTAAAAAAGGTAATAATATAAACGTTCGACTTTTTCAACTATAAGATTAAACCGGGTCAATTACTTAAACAAACAACAAAAATGTTAAAATTAGAACACAGAAAAATAAAGAATTAACCGTTCAAACAAATTTTTTTTGTTGCAATGTCAATATTGATTTTGTGTTACATAAAATTAATATTTACAAAAAAATGTTTATTACGTTTTTTGATTATGCTGAAAATCAAAATGTAAATATTAAATTTTTGGTACGTTGAAATTGCTGTATTTTTAACAACAAAAATTTGCGAATAATCGCACAATCGCTACAAAACTTAATTGCTAGAAATAAGTTCCAAGTTACAGTAAAGAAGAAATCAATATATGAAAACACAAAATCTGGTAATTGTAAAGACATAACTACTAGACTCGTTTAGTGTATATTCAACTTCATGTTAAAGAAAATAAATTCGTGCAGTTCGAAAAATTGTTTATGTTAAAATTCTTGGTAGACCGTATAGAGAATTTAGAACGGATATTGGTTATAGAAAATTTCAACTGCTTCGACTTCTCACAATTTGAAACTCACATGTATGGATTATGTTAATTTAATTTTCTTTTGAGCCAAAAAGTTGTAGAATATTAAACAGCGTCGTTTCAGTTGTTTATTACAATCAATATTGGATAAAAATTGCAATCAAAAATGATAAAAACTAGCACAACCAAAATACAAATTACTGACGTCTGATGAAACGTTAGAAGTCGGAAATGACTTTATGGGTTAATGACACGGAAGGATCTAATGATCGTTTGTCAAGTAAAAGGCATCTGGCCAATTTTCCCTCTTTCTGTCCTTCAGTTTAGCATACCGAGTAATTTCAGTACCAAAGACAGAATTGTAAACTGATCCTAATGATGAAAGTCGTATCAAAAATTGGGGCATCGTATCACTGTCGTCTACATAAAACTCCCTTCCTATTTATCAATAAATAGAAAAAATGTTTAGATTTCGTTGAGATTAAAATTTATTGATGTCCAATAACAAGTATTCAAAACTTTTAATCTTAAATTCAAAATTTAATCGCATTAAGTAATAAAATGTTAAGTCTTTGTTGTTTTATAAAGTAATTAAACATTAAACTTTGTATAATATACATACCGTCCGTTTAGAAAAGTTTGAAAAGTTTAATTAAAATTTAAAATGCTTTACACGATCTTACTGCAAGCCTAATATTTAGCTTGTAAGTATATAGGAAATTTGTTTCTTAAGCAATAATAGCCGTAGTATAAAAAGGTTAATTACAAAAGCACAAAGAACTGAAAAAATCTTTAAATTAGTTAGAAAAGTCCTTTAAATTTGCTTATAATAACGTGGTAGAATAAAAAAAATGTTTAAAATTTCTAAAATCGATTGTTGGTTGCCCTTGAGAACAAAAAAAACGTTGACGTATAATTAATTCTATAAAAAAATGAATATAATGAATTTTTAATACTATTCATTATACAAAGCATTTTGAAAATTTTTTTTACGAAGTTTCTGACATTTTTAACAAAATACACAATGGAAAGTGTTTAAAATGTTTTGCATTAATTCAAAAAGTACAAACGCTAATATGTATTTATCATTCCAGTTGCTTAAGGGGTTGTCGCAAAAATGTACACATTAGGTTGACATCCATAATGAAAAAAAATTAAATTACAATTTTCTATATAAGCAGGAAATAATTTAAACTTTGTCTTACAGAACAAATTCGTAATTTCAGGTAACCATAATGGTTTTCGAGAGTTCATTTTGTTTTACAGACGAGGACAATTTTATTACTTTTCCGCATTTATTAAACTTTTTTATAATATTTTCTACCAAAATATTTAACAACAATGCGGCACGCTTTAAAAGTATTAGAATATTTTTGAAAAACAAAAATTATCGCCGAAAAAACCCATTTGAACTAAAAACACTAAAGCAAACGAAAGGATAATGAATACCCGAAAATCTACATTTACAACGATTGCAAAAAAATAATAAAATAAATTCTTTGCGAACTCGAACTTTCGTTCTTTAATCATTTTTGCAAGAATGGTGATGTAAGTAAAATTAAATTCTTTTTACTCTCTTTTAAATTTTCTACATTTTGCAGAATATTTACATTGTTCGACTGCTGAATTTCACTTTATAACACCTACTTACTTTTCATTTTGTTCTTTTTTATCTATTAATAACTTTAATTAAAATTTTCACCGCTTTTGTCAATCTATTGGATTTAGATAAAAATTTTGACGGTTTTCTAGGTACATGTTGACAATAAACATCAAATAATGGTTAGGACATGAAATGGCACATGAAAAGTATGACATCGATATACGAGACACTCATAAATGAACATTTTTAGCTGACCTTGTTAAAAAAAAGGATATATTCGTTATCAGATGTTCTCTTTTCTTTAATTTCTTCTAACCCACAAAAATTCGTATTATTTATTAGTTATCTAAAAGCTTTGGTATAATCGCAAATTAATTAAGCTTCTAAGATTATTTATAAAAAGGCAATTAATTTGGAAAAATGAGATTACGCCTTATCTTAGAATCCGCCTTGTAGTTATAATTAAAAAATATTTTTTTATTTATGTAGACCATCTAAAATCACTAAAAAATACCGGCAAAGTTTTAAAGTTACTATAAATCATAAAACATTAGATTGCAGATTTATGTGTTTTTAAATTTTGCAAATTCAATATTCTTCTCATATATTTAAAGATAAAAGTTTTTAGTAGCTAATAAAGAGTAAAGTCGTTTCACTAAACAAGTAAACATTTTTGCATTATTAAGATAAATGTACTCGAGTCAATACACATTAAACCGAAAGCTATTTCAGAAACCTTTTTAACTCGGTGGCTTATATGAAGCAATTGAGGTGAATTGTAAAAAAGTTGCTTACAAAGTGGGTCCGCTGGAGACAATGTGTAGAAAAAAAACTGAGACAGCATATTGGTCTCAGAACCCGCTATGAATTTAGCGTCAAGTATGCTAGCCTTCTGTCCTTATTTATTGCAACCATAATAATACCCCTATTTTATCGATACTCGATTTTTATTATCGTTAAATTAATGAAAAAAATGTATCTTCGTGTTGTATAAAAAACTAAATTACGTTTTTTAATAAATGGATACATACATACGTTTAATTAAAATTGACGCTACCAAAAAGTTTCATATAGAAAATTGTAGTAGTTAAGCTAAACTGTTATTAAGCTGAAAGCTTAGTTGTAAATGCAACTGCAAAATTAGTAATTTCAAGTCACTCGCGCTTCAGCTTGAAGTTTGTTCCATGCTGACAACTTACTTTAACGCATCCAAACATTAATATAATTAATTATGAATTTTATTAACAATTACGGATAAAAGCCCGTGAATTATTTATTAAACAATTTTCCTAATTAACTATATTAGAACAAAGCGTATAAATTTATGAATTATTGTTTTGACTAATTTACAGCATATTCTATTTGTTTAATGAAATTTACACACTCAAACCACGCACTTTGTGAAGCAAAAATTACACATTTCAAAAATTGGGCAAACACTGCTACAAAACATAGTATTTTTAAATCGCGGTTATTTGAAAAAAATAAACTGCCGAGGTTTACGATTCAAGATACCTACTTTAACTTGTTGTTTTTATGCGTGTTTTTAACAAAAAGTTTACGTTTTACGCCTTCAAACGTTTTAAACATTGTTGTAGAGCGTTGCTGTTATTTATTTAAGAATCAGAAGTTTAATATTAGCGTAAAACAAACACAATTTTATTTACTACATTTTTTTTGTTTATCTTTAATTTATATCTGCACAAACTTCAATTTGTGTGACACTAAAACTTTTTTCTCAAAAATATTAAGCTAATATAGCCAAAAATGCTTTCAAAATATAGTGAAGCAATTGTGCGTAGAATTTAAACCTATAAAATTTCAATTTCGCTGTAGTCACCAAAATCAAATATTAGATCACTTAATATTTTATGGATTGAAAAATTCGTAAATTGTTCTTTGCTTTAGAGGCCAGTTCCTTACAGCGACCCATTCTATAGAGACAATTAAATATGAAAAATGTGTTTGCAGCAATTGACAATAAGAAATCGATTCTAAAGTTTCTAATTCATTTCACACACAATTTAAATAACGCCAAATATGTTTCATAGAAAATAAACGAATTTGAATTGGTAGCACTTTACACTAAATATCGTCGACACAATTCATGTTTAAATGCACGAAAATGGATTAAGGTAAGCTAACTATGTAGTAAACTTCTCCAAGTTGGGAAAGGCAATTAAAGTTAAAAGATTATTTATTGTTTGAACAAGACGTTTACTAATCTTACTTAATTTCAAGTAATTTTGTGATTATCTAAGTATAACTTTTCGACAGTTTATAAATTCGTTGATATAAGATGAGTATTAATTACTAATAATAATTTATATGTAACGCAAAATTATCATTTTTCAAAAATTAATTTCAGTTAACAGTTATTGCAATTACCTAATTATTTTGCAACACGAGCTTAAAATTCATAAATCCACAATCATTCTTTGATTTTGTCATTTTAGTAAGAATCTGCATAACATTAGTAAACAGACAACAGAAATGCGATTCAAATAGAACCCATAAACAACACCATTAAAGCTGCATTTATTTAAAGAAAATCCGCTACGACACATATTTTGATTTACCGAAATTGATTCACAATCAACTTATGTAGTAGACAAACACACAAAACCTTATAAGTAGCCCATGGTCGCCACCTTAGATTCCACATTTTCCAAGTGGCAGATACTGAAAATCTTCCACTAGCAGACAAATATAAAGTTTTAATAATAACGGTTGGAAAAAGTACTTACAGACATATAATTACAGGACATTATAAAAGATGACTACCAAAAATTTCTAAAAAAAACGACTGTAGTCAAGACAAGACATTAGAAGATCTAATAAAATTGAACAACCACATTGTACCTAACAATCAAAATTTTTTTAAAGAATTTGACCAACTTTTTGTACAAAATCGCTGAGGACAAGCCAAAAAAGTCTTCGCATGATATTAAATTTTATAAATCACAGCCATGTTCGTGACTCTAAAGAAAACCCAAAACTCCTAACGAACGCGTCTAAGTGATTTGAAAAAAAGCCTCTTAGATATGAGTGGTAAAAAAAAGAAATGCAGAGACTTCAGTGCAACTGACCTACCCAAATCCATGTTGGTTTTGAATACATATTATTTGCATATTTTCTTTAATTAAATTTTTGTTGGTGATTGCAATTATACTCTAACATCAATGCCACCGATAATATTAAGATAATGGATGATTATCGAAATTCCATTATTCTCTCCCATGTTATATTATTTTTACTTTAGAAACATGGTGCCATCTATTAGCAGCCTCGCCCAGATACATATCTTTTTAGAAAACTGCGCGACCTGTAAATGTGTACTTTATTTGTGTGCAAAATCAGTGATCAACATTTTTTCAGATTGTACTATTTACTACAAGAATAGGTAAGTACTAACAGTTTTCTTACATTTTGTATTCGCAGAATATTTTTACATGTTTACAGAATCTCTTTTTAAGTGCAAGTTACGGTTACCAAAATCAAGGTACCTACTCCTATTGTTGAGCGAGCAAATATTCTTTTAGCAGATTTTTTACTTTTATCTGATGATAATACTGAAGAATGTGAAGAAGAAGATCTTGATAGTACATATTGGAGTCATACGACCGATCAGTTCCATTATGTAGATTTTCAGAAGAAATCTCATTGTACTATAGATGTCTACAAAAATGCAAAAGAAATGGAATATTTTAATATCATGTTCGGAGAAGATTCACTTCAAACTATAGTTAACAAAACAAATAGATTTGCAGTTCAGAACACGAGAAGAAGATGTATTAAAAAATCTCGAATTTAGTCTTTCAAATAACTAAGAAAAATTGGTCGACTGGTCCATATTAAATGACTTATCAGACTATTAAAACTTCTAAACAACACAACAATTTGCATCTCAATGACATCAACATTTGCAGTTCCCAAATGACAACAAGAGTATGATAAGCTTCACAAAGTAATAACTTTTATTGATAAACTAAACGAATCATTTTAATCTTAATACAAGTCACTCCTCATTTACTTTACGATGAGGAATCAATTGTTGCTTTCAAAGGAAGGTGTCTTCAACGATACAATATAGGCCATTAAAATCAATAAAAAAGAGGCTATAAAGTATGATGGCAAGTTCTAAGAATAAGGTTTTATATTCAAATTTGATAATTAAGCTAACAAAACGGAAAACTCTGATTAGAGTACAAATCTTGGTAAAAGGGTTGTATTTGATCTGATATCAGCAGTAAATGTGTATGGTGTTGGTACTGTATGAGTAAATAGGAAAGGTTTGTCAGAAAAAAGAATGGATCAATGGAAATCAAGTTCCCTGAATTCATGAGCGCTATTTCATTGTCAAAAACCATCAAGTTGTGAAATAGAATATTTAATTATATTCTTGAGTAGGCTATGGTATTCTCAGAAGTTTGGCAACACAACTCTTCAAGAAAACGTAGATACAAATCTGTTTATTTTCTAAGAGATAAGTCCAAAAAAAATAAGACTAACAAATGTGGGCAAGCATTTACCTAATTCCAATTATTCCACATGTAGATTATGCACCATGAAGAAAATTGTTAGACAAAAAAAAATTTAAATTATTTTTCTGTATAAAGAAGGCGTTTCAAGTCTCAAAATCGCCGTCAAAGTATATATATATTATTCAGGATTTTTACAGCTCAAAACCGCGTTCGTACACCTAACTGCCACCTGTTTTTACCATGTGCGTCGCCCTCCTCCAACTCACTATCTTTTATATTAGTTCTCATGTTCTCGTTCTATGATCTCTCTTCTTCTACCAAGAGGTGTCCACTAATATAGTTTCTTAGACTTTTTTCCAGCATCCGTATGTAGTATATGACCGAACTATTTCAGACCTCTAGTTAAATTCTTTTAAATATATCATGCCCTTCTGCCTACATTTGTATCCTAATTTTCTGATTTTTTATTCTTGCCGGTCCCGATACCCTAGTGCTACGTCTAAATAGCCAATTTCTACATAGTTAATTTTTCTTCTTGTTTCAGCATTTAAGATCTACAGTTTCCAACTATATGTTAGAACGGATTTAACCAAAACTCTACTGATTCGCTTTTTACTGTTTTATGGATGTGTTTGTTCCATTATATCGTATTTAAAGCTCCTAATATTTTTTTAGAAGGAAAATAGAAGAATTTGCCTACAAAGCAATGGAAAAAGTGCTAAGGAGTGATAAGTCGACTTTTAATAACCATCATGCTGCAGATGCGTTTGACAGAAAGTTTCCTGTAGTAGAAAGTGGTGTAATTCCAATAAGTAGGTATCCAACGTTTGTCGTGTTATGAAGTTGCGTGTGTGCTGAAGCCGCTTGCATGACGTCTCTGGAATGATGAAAGCTTATTTTTGAGGAAAACAATGCTCATTGCCTTGTAGCCACATGGCCTAAATCAATACAGAACTTGTGGCAAAACAATATCATATCGAAAAGAAACCTTTATTTGAATCAATTATTCAAGCGTAGTTTCATGTTATTTCAAAAAGAAAAACTAAGAAAAATGATGTTTTACAAAGAAGAGCGTATGTATTATAAATTTCTATAATTTTTTATATCCGTTTCTCTAATAAGAAAGATGAAAAAATGAATGTTTTTGCTCTTAGCATTGTAAAAGTAAATAGAAAAGTAATAGCAATTTGGACCGTGTCATTGTTGTAACCGAAGTTGTTCACTTTTTGACCACTTTCGAAACCAGATTCTAAACTCTAAAAAAGTAAGAAAAAAAAAACGATAAATTTGATAAAGCAAATGACAATCTAACAAAGAACCATTACAAAGTTAGGTATTCAACTTATGAAGCAAGCCAGATTCTAAACTCCATAGCAGTGACTTAAGAAGCTTCTTGTGCTGATTGGGTCACGGTCGAAAAAGAGCGTGTTTTCGATAAAGGAGTAATGACCGGTAATCAAAAAGGGATAGCTCGAAACCATGATGATGATTAAAGTTATTGGGATGTTTAATAAATTTTATGCTCTCTGGGATTTTTCAATTCAAGGAAAATGGAAATTTGGAATCACCAAAACCTTATCAAAATCTATATTGTGATCTGTAATAAAATGCCTTTTTCTTATGCAACAATCATGTTCGGGAATACGTGTAATGACGGAACGACCTTGGAAATAAACTTGAAATAAAAGAGTAAGAAACTTGTCCTTGGAAGAAGAAAAGATCTGAGAGATTTTGCCTGTCGAATTGAATATGGGTTTAATTTCGGATTGGATTCAGAAGTAGAAATGTCCTTAAGTAATCAAGCAAGTGGCTGTAGACGACGATTAATAACTGTTTAAAATATCTCGCTTCACGTTACTATTGTTTACCAAGGTTCTAGTAAGATGACGGAGTCACGAGTTTAGATTCTTAGGTTGGCAAAAAAAATGCGATGAACCAAAGATTCAATAACAGAACGTTTCTGTGCAGGATGATGCAGCAGGAAAGTATCTGTCCGTATGAGTGGGTTTGCGATAAGCAGAATGCCCAGAAGTCCGTTGGGCTTACGAGTCACAAGAACGTCGTGAAATAGAAGAGAAACTATTAATTTCGATTTCCATAATAAATCTGGGTGTTGATTGTTTAGCTGATCAAGAAACTTAGACAATTCAAGATGACAATGAGACCAAACAATAAACGTGTCGTCAACATACCTAAATCATACTTTAGGTTTTAATACTGATGATTCCAACCGTTTCAAAAGATTCCATAAAAATGTTAACGACAACAGGTGATAGAGGAGAACTCATAACAGCAACAAAAACTTGTTCGTAAAACTTGTTATTAACTTGGAAGTAAGTTGATAATAAACATTTATTAACAAAAAGAACCAAACTCAAGTCTTTGCCCTGTTGAGACAGAATCTGTTTGATAATAATAAGCGAATCCTTAATATAAACTTTGGTAAAAAGTGAAGTGTCATCAAAACTCACAAAAAGATCTTGGGGTTCAAGTTTAATAGTTTCTAAACGGTGAATAAAATGCTGAGAGTTGAAATGTGAGAAGAGGTTTTACCTGTAAATTCGTAAAGAATAATACTGACGATAGGTTGAAGAGGTATACCTTGTTTGTAAACTTTGGGAAGTTCGTCGACAAAGAAGAATGGAGGTAGATTCTTGTAGAAAAAGTGTGTAATTCCAACAATTAGACATGTTTGTCATGTTAAGGAGTTGCGTGTTTGCTGAAAAAGTTGATCATCTACATGACGTTTGTGAAATGATGGATAAGAACAATAATGCTGTTGGCTATAAAACAAATTTGGAAAAACCGCGAATGACAGCCAATGAAGCTGACAAGATGGCCTAACTACCAATTTTAACCAAAACAATTATTTACGCGTGGTCTGTCCTTATTTCAAAAGAGGAAACTAAGCAAGCTAGTCTTGCATGCCAAAAGATGTTCAATGATCATCAAAAACAAGAGCGGGCCAATTAAATATTAAAATTAGTAGAAAAATAAATAATGTTGGAAAACTGTGTTAATTGAAATTTATTCAAAATAAATAGATTTTTTTAATTCCTCTTTTGTAAACATTTTAAACTCACTATTGTGATGCAGTACTTACTGGATGTAGATAATGTACAAATACAAAATATTTAAAGAAAAAAAAAAAAGAAGAATTGTATTAAATTTTAATATGATAGTGAGATTAAAAAACAATACTCCGAGTGAGTAAGATATAACGTCTAGAATCTTGTAGCACCTTTAAATCTGGCTGTGTCGTAAATTCTAGAAGAGACAAACTGAATAACAAACGATGAATTGGAGCAAAAATGCGTAGAATTGAAATATATAACAAAAAATCGCTTCAAATGATATAGTATTGAAACTGGAAGAAGAAAAATAAACTGAAACGTACACAGTCTAAGTCAAAGCAAAAACGAAAATAATGGAATATACTAACTTAAGTAATCAGTATAAAAAAGTCATTTAAAGAAATATACCAAGAAATTGCACTAAATTGCAAGAAAGAAGAGATCAACAACAGTTTAATGACAATTTTGTCCAGATCAGAATCAAAGTGTCATTTTCAATATTTTATCAGAGACTTCAACGCTAGAGTTGTCAAACAATAGAATAAAGATAGAATTTTTTAAAACGTAACGTTTTGTGAAAAATGTGAGCTTCGTAAATCTAGAAATCTTAAAATAAAACTTTTTTATGCTTATCCTAATTATTGCTGAAAGCTTATAAGTGAAATTATTATTTGCTCTAACAGAATGTGCTTACCTGTTTACTATCTCTTGTGGCATTACTTAAAATAAATTATAAAAAGCAAAATAAAGACTTTATTACAATTTTTTTCAAATTTTAATCTTTTAATCCAACGGGAAAACAACTATAGCAAATCACTAAATCGAAAGTAACAGCAAAAAAATTCTACTGTATATGTATCGTATGCACATATTCAATCAATTGAAAACCTTTTGAAAACTTTCACTTCAAACTTAGAAAAAAAAACCTAATTATACTTTTTTCGATAAATTAAATGTCAAACACTCGATTTTTTTTATTTACTTAAATCTTTTCAATTTATACCGTGTCTGGTTTTGAAAAGTAAAAAAAATCAAGGAAATAAAAACATTTCGCTAAAAAATAAAAATAAAAATAAAATCAATTTCCTTTTTTAATCGTTACGTAAGTAAGCCGAACAGACCTGTTAAAAGTTTACGGCCGAATGTCGATAAAATAGCATACGAACTGTTTTTAATGATCGGAAATAGTAAACCGTTTTGTTAATCTTATATATAAAATTTTACGTTCTTATTTTGCTTGAAAATTATTGTCACTTAGAAAATTAAACAAAGAAAAACGATTAATAACTGAAAGTTGTAGGCGAAATTTGAGCGACAACAAAATTGATACAAACATTCTGACGAATAGAAAAATTGTTTTGTCACATTTAACGTAGGCAGTAAAAAATATTTTATTTAAGGCTCTTAAAGTGCTATATATTTTTATATAACAACATTAAATAGCGTATTATTCACGGCGACATCTTAAAGCCACGCGTGTTTTATCGTGAATACAAAAATTCATCAAAATTATAAATTTTCTAAATATTTTTTATGGTTTCGTTTCTTCGCACAGTGTTGTCTTTTTTTCTGAAATTGGTACAAACGCGCCCTTTCACAAATAAATTAAAACATAAAATAGAAGGCACAATTGAAACGTGATATTGAAGAAGTAGAAAGACGTGCTTTGGGATATGCATTTAAATCTTATTTGCACACTATAAATTCCACGTTGCTGACTGGTGCGCTTAAACGATATCCTTTCCTTTCAAACGTAATGAGGATCTGTCTACTACGGCTTACATTACGTCAAAAGTTTTATGCACAAACCTAACATCAAAAATCCATAATGCAAACAATGAGTGTGATCGCTTATAAAGTTCCATCGATTACCAGCAGTTGTTTCTATATATCACATCGCATGTTTTGTCGTGACGTTAATACCAGCACACAAACGTGTAATAGAACAACTGTATAAGAATAGATCATTACTCTCAAATGCGGAGCACAAAGAGAAGTCGACAAAACGAAATTTGTTTTAAAATTTTTAACGTTAAAAATAATCTGTTGTATTTACTTTTGTTTTTCGTGCTTTGTATTTTAGTTTCATACGTGTGCTTTTTACAAAGATAAGATTCTAAAAAGTTTCTAAATTAACAACAAAACTTTTACATTATCTACGCTTTTTTTATTAAGCGTAACATTCATCAAAAATTATTTTTTTTACGCCACAAACGAAAAACAACAGATCGAGATAATATAAATTGTTTTTGTTTAATCCAAAACAAAAATATTAACATGCAAATATTTTTATTTTGAAATGCTTAATATGCGCGTAGAAAAAAAAAGATAACAAAAAATCGTTGAATAAAAGAAAATAGAATTTTGTGTTAATTTTGAGAAATGACAAAGCACAATTGTTCAATAAATTCCGGTGGAAAACGTCTAATCCATTATTTCATTATACGTTAATTAACACATCAAACATTAACATGAAAAATGGAACGCGCGGCCAAGTTTAATAAACAATGGAATGTATAAAAGGCGCTAAAAAAAGTTAATTTGATAGTATAGGCTGATAAACAAAGTAACACGTAGTTTTACCAAATTTAATTAAGATAGATAAAAGCAAACGACACCTTTAAAAACAAAAATTATGTATTACGAACAAAAAATTATTAAGTTTGTAAAGAATTCTCGAAATGAAAACCCATTGAATTGTGATGTGATGCCAATTAGTTATTAGTAACTCAAAACAAACAGACAAATCTGCAAAAAAAACATTAATTTATTTTGTTCGATGGTCGATCAAGCTGAATGGGCATTGAAAGAAACTACATAAAATAAAAACAATACGTTTAGACTTGGATAAAATGAGTTTAATGCTTATTGTTGTCTATAACTAATTTCATTTATTACAAAGCATAAGACGTCGTTTAATTGATAGGAATTGATGGGTTAACTAAAAAAACACTAAATCATTCACTGAACGAATCAGTGTGAACGTCTCTTTATAGTGAACAAATCCTAATCATTTAATTCATCAAACTAAATGTATCACTAATACCAAACTTATAATAGCAAAGGGTTTCGTGGCTGGAATCTTCTGGATTTAGACCATGTCAATGTTGCCAACGTTTTGATCACTTTCGTAAGAGGCTTCATCAGAGTGTGAAAGAACTCGAAGAACTAAAATCTAAGGGAAAACCTCTAAAGAGTTAGGTAATCAACTTGTAAACCAAATTCAACTCCAAAAAAGGTAATAAAGATTAACTTGAGAAAACAAACAACAATCTAATGTAGTTTTCACTATTATCATTCTAGTATTCCTCAAAATCAAGTTCCAGATTCAGACGTGTGCTCGTAAAAACATAATCCACCGTTGATACGTTTACCGTTAATAGGCAAACGGATTAAAAAAACCATTTTGAGTTTGATTAGAATCTCTTTGACAACATTACTTATCAGCTGCCTGAGACTAAACGACTAACCGCTAAACATCATCTAAAAAAGTTTCAACTGTTGGAATCTGAGAATCAGAAAATATATTCTACTATTGGCTCATTAAAGCGGTCGTCAATGATCTAGTTTGACTCTCATTTCAGAACAGAAATCGATGCTATCCAAGGGTTTGAATTTTGCTATTGTTCCCAAGGGCAAAGAAAACATTTTATGTGCCGTTCTTCGCTACGTCTCAGATCCTATTCATATTTATACAGAATACTTGAATCATGTGAAGTTCTTAAATTTTACACTTCCAAGTCGAAACAGTTAGCTATGGAAATTCTTTGTAGAAATGTCAATATCATCATTATTCCAGTCTAAAAAGGCAAGTCTATTTAAACCAATATGATTACGTTGAGAAAATCTAGTCTACTCTGGCAGAAAAGACGTACGCCCTTTTAACTTCCAAACCTACTTTGAAAGATAAACGTAAGGTCAGCTAAATCATAAGATCTTGTAATCTAATTCCTAAAACCAAAGAACGACTTATTCCCTCAGATTCAAAACCTACTCGTTCATACAAACTTCTCAATATCTTGTTGTAGCTAACATTTTTATGGAGACTTTTAAATGCAACCAACATCTAGGTATAAAATTCACCGTAGAATTCAAAAAATGGACAAACTTTTGAGCCATTCGGTTTATTGCAAACCCACCTATACGAACAGATATCTCCATCATATCCTACACAGAAATAATGTTCTGTTATTGAATCTTTAGATCATCGAACTTTTTCTATTTATCAACCTAAGAATTCCAATTGCAATACAAAATTGGCATTTTTACCTAACATTCATAACGTCACAATAAAAAAACTTCTTTGCATTAAATAAATATTCAACTCCACAGGTAAAATTTCTCATATTCTTCCTTCTACAAAAAACAATTTTTTTTACATTTCCATTTTAAGGTGTATACTAAATTCCTTTTTCCTGTGGTTTAGTTTACATTGGTAAAACTTGCCATTCCGTCATCCCACCTATTTGAGAACATGATTTTAGTATAAAGAAATGGCATATTTATGTCTCCTGTTGTTACGTGCATAAATTTAAATAATGCATTACCCTGTATATTCGTTTACTTAAAAATTACTTTTATATTTCTCGACGCCATCTATCGGGTTCGTTGGTCACTTCGTATTGAGTAGGCGATATCCGACGAGTTACCGGCATTTTGATTTTTGACATCGTGCATGTGTTAACCTATGTCTGCGTGAATTAAAATCGTTTTCTAAAATCATCCACGTGTTGGGACCCGATGGAAAAATAGAAGTTTCCTTAACTAACTAATTTATTCACGCAGAGTAAGTGGGTTTTGTTCTTTCTTTAATTAAAGGTAATTTTTATGTTTTTATTAGCGCCATGTGCTACCTCCTAACTAGGGGCATTCTGGTTATAATTTAAAATCCACCAGGGAAAGTTGTGACTTCGTTGCGATCGTGGGGTATTCGAATCGTCACCGGCCATTCCTACCACAATCTGGCCCATGATTTCTAGTCGATACCGAAGTACGAGAGATAAACCTCGACAAATAATTTGATGGGACGATTCTAAATATTTATAAGGCCTACGGTTGGAATTAATTAAATCATAGACAAGGGTACAACAGCATCCGACTACCGGGTTGTGTTATGTGTGTTTGCTTTAAAATTTAAGTAATGATTTTGTAGATCTGGATTTTCGTGAGACATTAGTTTGACACGATTTGCGATTCAAATTGCTTACAGGATTACGTGTCGGGAAAGTACTTTCTTCACACCAGTGGAAGTTCCCGTGTTTGTGGTAAGTGTTTTATGTATCTTATTTCGTCGTCAACAAGGTTACTCACGAAAATTTCGCTAATAGTAATTCCATAATGATTAACGTAATTGGATTACCAGTTAATTAGTAAATTTGCTTATCATGTTCCGTATGCTGTGTACCACCCATAATTATTATGATAATTTAATGTTAATGCCATAATTATTATCACTGTTTTATTGTCAGTAATGCCATATTACTAATTATGTAAACGATATTCACTACGAACTATTCTTCGCTATCTATTTCACTGTAATTTACTTATGTACTGTGTGTTGCCGATACTACTGGCATTTCTGTAATGAGAATTCGATATACCTGTGATAATCATCAACGATTCTAGATTAAAGTTGTTATTGTAGTTACTTGTTCTTTTATGACAACATACCTGTCTCTTTGGATCGTCGTTATCTAATAACAAACGCTGGCTACTCGAACAGCCGAGTAGAAGGATTACGAACCTAACATCTTGTTACAAGTTGTGCCGCCTGTCTTGAGCGGGACAGAAGCTACTTTGGGATAAGCTCTGGCGCCCTTAAATATATTTAATGTATCTGTGAACCCCCCTCTCACCGACTATTGTGAGTTGGCCGGGCAGGTTCGTAAAATACCTAAAGCTTGTAACACTGTTGCTGAACATCATTTTACTACAGGTCATAATATATTTTGATAACGCTTCAGTGATTGTAAAATCTTTATTCTTCTTTACTCAAAATCAGAAAAAACATAAAAATCATCATACACTCCAATAACTTTAATCACGACCACGGTTTCGAAATATCTTCTTTTTGATTCTCAGTTGTTACGCCTTTTTCTGACTGTAACCCAATTAGAATCGAGCTCAGCCAACCTATTCAATACCTTTTCTTTATATACAGAGACTACTTCCTACTTCTATAAAGTTTAGAATTTGGTAGACGATTCTTTGATTTTTTTCACGACCTGGTAAAGCCCCTTACAAAAGTAGATAAAACGTTGGCAACTTCGGTTACAACATTAACACGGTTCAAATCCGAAAGACGTTCTTATCTTGCTTTCGTTCTTGGTCAATCACAACAACGGCATCTTCTCGTCAAAGAAATTATGTTTCTTCTTTCCGCCATCATTTTCTTGTATTTGTCGATTAATTTCAGACTCAATCTAGTATTATACACTAGCATTGCTTACTAACAAACAACCAATATATAAAAACTAAAATTTAGCACAAAATCAACTCTCGCACGTTGCTGTCGGTTTGTTTATTCACTGCTGTCCGTAGACAAACTAGCAATTTTGACATATATTTTGACAGGCAAAATTGGCAGATATACCTATGATAAACATTTTGGTTTTGTCCATTAAACTAACATTTATTTTCAAACCAAAGAAAACAAAACAACAGTAATGAAAACACCCAGAAATATAGTCAATGCAACACTAAAGGATATGATGTAAAGCTCCGATGTAAGAAAATGACTATCAAACTCAAAATGTAGTAGGTGACATTGAGTGAAGAAACGTGTGTAGTAAGAGCGTGTAGTAAGAATGAACAACAATAGATCAACCAAAATAACACTAAAACTACATCTTTATAGAATAACGTGGCGCAATTTAATAAAGGCGATAAGTCTAATTAAAGATCAAAAATTATCGTACAAATTTAGTTCGATTCTTATTGTAAATAAAATTTTGTACAATAATTGTGGAATGTTGTACCTTTTTAGAATTTTTATTTTTTTACTTAGTCAACCACTGAAAATTTTTGTTTTTAATACTTCTGCGACTACAATTATCCAAGATTTTCGGGTTATGAACAACGTTCTATATTAATAAAATTTACAAACTTCACCAAACTAGCTAAATTTGACGTTTTGTCGTCTTTTTAAAAAAACTGAAACTAAAAACATCGGATCCCGGGAAGTCTTTATATAGCTCTGTTCTCAGTCATCAGTTTATGACGGTATTACTTCACCAGTGTTTTTTCCGAAACATGTTTATTCATACATGTGCTAAGATTTGCTAGAATTTTGTAGTATGTCTAAAAAATTCTCAGTGACAGCCGATCCGGTGTTGTATTTTCTCGGGTCTGTTTTGTGTTCATGTATCCGATGTCAACCCAATGTTGCGTCATCTGACTTGGTACCTTCACATATGCCTTGGCCAGCCAATCGTGGCAGATTCCTGGTACTTCAAATGGTGCCGCTTGTTTTTTGATTTTTGCCTTTATCTGACTGAACAATGATGATTATGGATTCAAGAGAACGTATGTAATTAAATAAATATTAATAACCAACTTAGTTGTATTTATGTTAAAAACATCTTTCTTTGATATAGTTTTTGTGCTGTATGAATTTTGCTCCAGTGGTGTCATTTACGAGTTGTACCTTTTACTGATTACCATTTTTCCGTTTCCGTAATGCCTAAAAAGCCAAAGCAATAAACGTCTTTGAATCAGAAGGTAATATTTTAAATTAACAGATTAAAACTGTACAATGAGTTATTAACGCAATACCCGTGCTTAACCCAACAACAGAAAATCTTTGAACGTAAATTTACGTATTTGATTTAGGAACGCTTTTTTCTATTACAGAAGTTATAAAATTACACTTATAAATTTCGCCAAAACTGCAGTTTAGTTAGAAACGCACCAATGCTGTAAAGTCACGCTTAACCTAAACCCAAAATTACAAACCTTTAATGTAAATAACAAATGAAGATGGAGCTTTACGGTTAGAAAAAGAATGCGGGCAACTGTGGCTAATCAAATTTTTTGTTGTTCTTAAACTTACTGTTAACGTTTCAGTAGTTTACGCCGTTTGAGTGGCTTACCATGCACGAGTGCGCAATAGCGTAAATTACAAAAGGAATTAAAATTTTGCAAATGATAATCTGTATGTAAATACCAAATATGTCTCATAAAAACCAACAATTACTCAACAAATTCAAATTAATGTTACATATTGTTTGTGGGTTGTACTAAAACTTAATTTGTTACGTTGTTAAATGATCCTTGAAAATTGAGAAAAAAGAATGTTTTGAACACACAATTTAGATTCAATATGTAATGTTTGATTTACTTTTCATGATTACAATTATTTGCTGTTAAATTTGTGTAATCATGTACACAAAATAAGTCAATGAAATTATTTGGTGCAGATTACTTGCGTTAAATAATTTAACAATTTTTGACATTCAATTTAAAACTTTGCGTTTCCCTTTCTTGGAGCATTTTCTGGTTTAGCTGTTACACTAACTTGCTTGATAAAAGGTTACAAATTTTGCCAAACATTAATTGGTTTCAACTGAAACTAAGTTGCGCCTAAACATTAATTTACAGTTTCGCTTTTAAAGAGCTAAAGTTTTGACAAAGGCGCAATCAGTTATTAATGTAACACAAAAGAAACACGTCGATGGTTTTGGAACGAACTTCTTGATTCGAATTGACATGTAGCAATTTACCGAAAGGTAAACAACAATCCTATGTAATCAAGGAAAGTGCCTATTAAGTATCTCAAACACCTACACGCTGTAAATAATTTATTACCATCTGGTGAAGCTACTCAAGAATGTTTCGGAAACTTAACATACACATCAAATAAGTTATTTGATCTAATTTCCCAAGCACCGCAACTTTTACATAATAATTTTCCCTCACGTTATCTTTTTTAACAGCATTTTGAAGCGAGTTCATTTTTGTTTAAAATTTTGATACAATACGTTTCTCGAATTGTAATTAGTTTTGTTTCAAATGATTTATTCATGAGAAGAAAGTAATAATTGTTCGTTTGATAAATGAATTGACGTTAGAAAACAAAAACCCACAAAGAGAGTTATAATTACGTTATTTCACAATGTAGTGTGTTATGAATTAATTCCTCTAAAATATGCAATTTTAGATTTTGATTACAGTTTTATAATTGTTCTTCGCGTAAAAAGCTTTGCCGATGCCATATGCGAAGGAAAATGAGGTTGAAATTCTAATGATCAAGTCAAGTAACAATCCTTTAGGAAGTTCACATACAATTGGTTGACATACGTTACGTTATTGACAAAATTTCGATTTCTTGAAAATCGTTTTTTAAAATTTTCAATTAATAAAACTCAAATGTAAATTTATTTTATAAAAATAAAAGAGAAAAAGCGCGATTTTTCATTTAGATTTTACTATTTTTCATTTAATTAATGAAATAAGAGATCGTAGCTTCGTTTAATTCAATTTCAATGACGTTCTTAAGAAACGTATTTACGTATTTTGCATTCTTTTCTTTATCAAGAATCTGAGATAATTTTAAGACTTCCTATTTTATTACACAAAGACTACTAATAAAACTTAAACTAGAGACTTTACTTAGAACGTTAATGGCTTGAACAGCATACAAACGGCATGAGACTTTTAAATCGTATAAAATTAGTCCTTTTTAGCGTTCACATTCTTTAAATTATATAAATTTGTTATTATATTATTGCTTTGTGATGTCTAGAATTAGAATTAATTATAATATAAACAACCAAGAAACAGAAACATATAACAAGAAAGAACATTTTTTTGCTATAATATCAAAAAAGTTTTGAGGCTGTAAATTGTATGCATAAAATCTTGATTCCATAAACTATTCCAAATATAGTAAAATCTTACAAAGCAGACACGTAACTTTGGCCCCGGAACCTATCCACAAGAAAAACATTGTCATAATTTTTCTTTAAACTATTACATCGTTTTTTGTTTTTAATTAATGACTTTTTATTTCAGATCTCTTTTTATGCGTCAAAGCAGAAAAAAATTGCAAAATCGTTAGGAAACAATAGCTTCAGAAGATCATACGGTTAGGTTTCAGAATTCAAAACTAGTGACGATTAGTAACGTTTTCTGAAGCAGCAATTTCTGGAAAGAAAGTTAGCTTCTGTAAATTTTCAAACGCATCCATGGTTTTAGAAAAGTTTTCAAGTCTTTTTATTCAACAAGAGACTTATCATTATAATGCAGACAAGAACAAGTGCTTTTTTAAAGCTTTACCAAGACTATGACTTCAAAAAAATGCATTGTTCGAAAAACTGCACAAAAAAAAATACATAACAATTCTTACATTGCGGCTTGAAAATGTACAATACTTAGAAAAAAAACTTCAAAAGCTTTATTAAAAATAGCTTAGACTCAAATAACACACCTGTTACTGTGTAGAATTCAATTATTTGAAGGCTTGAATGACAAAGTTAGATAGATGGAGTTTTGAAAGAAGAAAATCTTTGTTGTTTTTAGCGCATACAGCCTGGGTCTGAAGGAAATAAATTAATGAAATTTCAAATTATATTTTCTACAATTGAACTGTACATCTGTGTACTAACCATCAGGATCAAATCATTATGAAAAACTTCCCCAAAACACTTTCACAGTACTTTTGATAAACTTAAAAATACATAAATTAAGTAAGAAAACAAATTTGCTTCATTGGACGAAGTAGCCAACACAACCGTAAGAACATGTTTCCAAAATGCATTCCTGATAGAAAATCAAAGTTTAGAAGTAAACAGACTCAGGGAAAGAAATTCCACTATCTTTACTGTCTGAAATTTATAAGAAAAAAGTGTCACTGGAATTACATTATCATCGATTGTAATTTACTTATAAAAAAACTTCTTCTACATAAAACTTTGGATTCAGTTAATTCAATTTTGAGAAGAAAAACTCAACAACGACAAAACTAGATGAATGTATCTCCAAATTTCTTCATTAATGTATCTAAAGAATATGTGTGTACAGTTGCTCTCACAACATTATAATATATACAGAATAATAAGCTTCAAGATACTAAATTAAAAAAATAATCGAGCAAACATTGAATTATACTATACCGAAACAAAACTTTAATTTCCGTGTAGCAAAGACCTGATCATTAACTGAGAATGTAAAACGAAAATATTACCCCTACTTCCTTAAAGTACAGTAACAGGTAAAAATTATTTACATACATAGTAATGCTACTCTTCTGATACTTTCGAGGAGTGTAAACTTATATTCTGACAGATTCATATATAAACATCCCTATCTTGAATGAAAACAAATTACTATAACAGAAACAATAACACTTGCACAAATTTGCAAAAGCAGCTGAAGGCTGAAGTATAAAATTCGACTTAAAAGTCCATTTACACAGCTGATAGCTAATGCAAGTAGTAAACACATAACAAAATTATCATAACATTTGAAAGCTTTAATACATAATATAAAAGTAGATAAATTACGTAACACAGTTACAGAGTTAATACATAAATTAGACGTTGTAAAGCGTATAGGGTAAAGTTGAAACCACATTAGTAACTGGAGTTGAAGTCAAAAAGGAGCCTCGACTATCCGCTAAATTTGCTATAAAGAATTTAAGTTAACAAAAACAAAATGGCATGCGTCACAATACCTGTAAAGAATTAAAAGCAGATCAGAGAATTGCTTTAATTCCGTCAATAATATACGTAGAAATCTTCATTTTAATAAAATTGATAGGCGTAATAAGTAACAACAACGATGTAATATTAAATAAAAAGAAATTACTTACAATTGAACGGACCAAAGTCTCTATCAAAAATCAAACCACTCACAGCAAATTCTTCTAACAGAGTCAATTGAATGTTCGGCGTAAAATCCTCCACCCGTAAGTATCGAATAAAACCAAAATATCAAAACCGGTTGTGTCCAAAATTAGTGATTGTAATAAGAATTTTATTTCCAAATACAAAATGTGAAACGTTATCAACAATGACACGTAATAGACTCTAATACTCATGTATTTTGTTTTGATGGTCCTGTACAAGTAGAAATACTTGCGCAGATGCGTTTCTACATGCTCTCAAAAAATTTTTTCATGATGTGAATTACATACATATGTTAGGGTTCACCCTATTAGATAAATAAATTTGAAATGTTCTCTCAAACAAAAACTTAAGATTAATTACCAATCCTATTAATAATAATGTAATAATTTACCAAAACACTTGCTAGATATGCTGGGAAATCCCTCATAGCTGAAGGGAAATGGAAAGTAATTTTTTCCAGAAACATAGTAAAAACAACATTTCTGACGCACAAAAGTAGCACTACAGCATCGGATGACTGGGAATTCGAATAGTAACACAAAACCAAAAATATCTTAAGCAAACGTAAAGAAAGAACATTGGCACAGTAAGTTGGACACTGATTATGTCTTATGTAAACATGCGATGCCTTCAACATCGATCCAAAGCTATATTGAGAAACAAAAAATTACAAACATTACTAAGTCAACTATATCCCGATTTTGTTTATTATCCGAGATAATTTTGATTGTAAAAGCAATGTCAAATTTTCCATGGCTACTGTAATATTTCGAATTAAAATTTGGTCCAAAAATTCTAACGGCTTCACAAGTGCTGCATTTTAGTCACAGAGTATAATATAACATAACATGTTATGCTAAAAATTTGGTATATTGGGAAAATTTATATATAAGATTTATGCTCGACATATCACTGGTCGTGCCAACACTCTTTCTTCTGGTAATCGTTTTTTGTATAAATTACAGACCTCCTGTTTAACTGTGTTCATGGTCACCAAGGCTTTCATCAGTAAGTTGTTTCACGCAATTTCAATGAATATACAAGCCAATTTTTGTGTTTTTTTATTGATATTTGTTCAAAAGTAAGTTGATACATTTTTTATTTATGAAAGGCTTGAATAGATTTTTGTATGCGAGTCTCCACACCTCCACCTGTGTCCCTCATCTATGAAGTTGATAAACATCTGTTATAAATTTAAAAAATTTCACAATGTCAAGTCGGTGAAGTTCAAGAGGTTGAATACAATCTTATTGGAAAAATTGATTACCCAAGTTGGGTAGTTAATTAGGAGTTAAGCTTGGCGCCTTCGTTTATTTCATATTAATCGTATGATATAAAAAACAGAATTTGTTTAATGATAACTGTGCTGTATAATGTTTTATTCGTTATGTTAGATTTCAAATGGGAGTTTTAGGTAATACTGCAATGGAATTGGCTAATCCCCTACTAGATACAAAACATAACTGCATATTAGATTTTTCTACTTTAATTCTTAATAGTTTGGTGGTCAACTAGACCATATGTACATATTAGGTTGTAATCACAATTAATGTTAAAATCTTTTTTTTTTCGTAAAAGTTATATTACTATCTATATCTCTTTGAATTTCTAGATCTTTGACTTTATACTCTTGTAATTTAATTAGTGTAAAAGTATAAAAGCTAGACGGATCTGTGTCAAGATTACTGTAATGACGTGTTGTCCATACTGAGGGCGTAACTTATACTTGCCCTTTGATATCAACCCATGTACTAATGTTTAAAAACTCATATACTTCAGACATATTTTACAATCTTTCTTTTCGTCCTCTTGCACTCACTTGCCTGTGATAACATAAATATATATTTTGTGTTATCATTTCTGTTTTGTTATTTTCTTTTTCTTTTTCAGCTGCGGGTAGATCTAAAAGATATCTCCCTAATTTAGTCTTTTATCGTTTTGACACTTTTTTAGATTTACTTTATAATCGATCATCACGAACCCTGCTGATCCTATCTCCGAAAACAACTCGTGTTAGCTGCTAACCTCTTTTTTTTTGGTACATGAGTAAACCAAAGTAACAACCAAATACTTCTAATAAAAAATAAATGTTATTCTTTTGGGCTTTAGATTTAAACATTTAGTTGTTTCGCATTTACCCCACCGTAAATAGAGGTACTAAAGCATATTGACAGTTTAAAAATCCTGGTCAAGTATAAGTATTGGATTGGGAAATGGCATAAGTGAATTTATAAAGAAAATTGATGGTGATAGCTATGAAAAGAAGAAAAACGTAAAGTTTCTATTTATAAGTGATACTGCTTTTAACCCTTTCACATACTAACTATACGTTTGTGCAAACAGCAATCAGCACTATTTACGTACCGGACTTTGGAAAATGCAGCTCAAGCTTATGAAGTTGAACGTGTTGAGCCTTAATGTACATAAACAGAGAGCACTTTCATTACATTTTTTTACGAAGTATAGCAAATGTGTTCCTCCAGTAGACAGACTGGAAGTTAATCACCTGAGGTGCGTAATAGCAAAATGGTCGGGCAATGTAGGTCTTACTAATGAAGAAGTCGCAGTAATGCTGGTGAACTCCTCATCATTGTAGTCCGATGACAAAGGCGGCATTCTTGAAAAAGTATCTGACCTTCCAATTCTAGTGGATCCGAAACCAGTTCCAAACGCGTGAAAAGCAGCAACGAGGAGAGTGACGATGATTTAGTCAAGAAAACGTTGTAAAACTCTTCAGTCACCTTTGGTATGATTTTCTGGTAAGATTATTCCAACTGTACACTCGTTGGACAACAAAAATCCGAACCATTTTCCAGTTGACGCTTCTGAACTCGGCTATTTTCAATGTTTCATTTGTCCTAAATTAGTGCAATAAATAGAAAGTAAAACAAATAGGGACTTTACATATATTAGAGAAACACAGAATGTTCCTTCTCGCTCAAGATTACGAAAATGAACTGACACATATAAAAATGAGGTTTGCCTTTTTATAGTCCTGACGACTCTAATTTCAAGGACCAAAAAATTGAAAATCAGCTGTTGGCCTAATGATTCTTTAAGTACTGCACACCAAAATATTTTCAAGGGTGATAAGTAGAGATATATATAATTGTTATTGCTGAGAATGCTCTACTTTCTGGAAGAACAATAAACAGAAGAAATAAGTCGGGATTTTAGGTCAGCTTTATCGTTTCTGGAACGTAGATTTGTTGACCATCTCAATCCATTCAAAAAATGTGTGCATCGACAAATCATTGGTAATTTAGAAACATCAAAATTTTGGACCAAACGTCATCGATTTGGGGTTAAAATTGTTCGTGGTTGTTTTGACGTTACTAAAAAAGACATCTCAATAAAGACCATAATCTGTTTATTGATAACTGGTATTCCAAATCCACATCTAGCTCTACATCTCTACAAAAATAAAACTATCGTATGTGGCACTGCAAGATCAAATATGCCCAAAATCACTGATCCAAAAGGAAATAGGTGCAGTAGACAGTCAGCACTACCGAAATGATGACTTTGGTGGAAAAACCAAAGGGCAATCAATACTCCAAACTCTAATTTTGGATAGATGCGCTTCCAACTGCAAAAAAAAAAAACTGATATGTATCGTAAACTATACACAAAATATGGGCACAATAAACAAGCTTCGGGATATGCTCTTGAAAACTGGTCTGAATGCTTAAGAAAAACCGATATTTTTTCAGATTTATTGGATATCATGAAAGTGAATGCTTATGTAATGTACAATGTTAGAAACAGATGTAAAAACTCCTCGCTAGCAGATTTTTAATTTAAAATGATTCGACAGATAATGGTACTTAGAAGGGCAGACTGTCTTCTAAGAGACGATCAAGCAAGGCTTACAGAAAGACTAATTCCTAAAAAAATACTGCCTGTACCTTGGTGGTACAGAAATTGCCAGAGGCTTCTTGCTTCGTCTGTAAGCACACTGAAAGAGTCACCAAGTTGCAGACCTGGCACTTCTTATCAATCTAAAGAATGCAATAAGGCATTACTGTCTAGTGCCCTATTAAGATTTGAGATATGCCATACCAAGAAAGTTTTCTAACTGAATGTAGATTGTATTTTCTTTTTAAATTATTCATATGTTTGTCATGCAGTTTATTTCTTTTCACAGTAAACCGTTTGTTTTGATTTCTTTTTTTAACTTTTAATTCAATCACATACACACACATCTCTACTACACATCGCTCGTGGTATATATATGCAATATATAATGAATAAATATATCCAAAAGTTGTACGATGTATATGAAAACAATATGTGTGCTATAAACGTATATATAGGACACAATAAGATATGACGTCAATTCTGTACACATATATATATATACGTGTCATAGTTTGCTAAGACAGTACTATTCATGTATATGTACGTGTATGGAAAAATAAGCCTATGCTTTACACGTAAACATACGTTTTTGCCTCAAAATAATTCAAAGCACTCTTGTTGCGATAATCCAGCAGTGGAAGGGTTAAGATTGTAATTTTTGGAAGGAAACATTTTTAAAAATAATATTAATAATCGTGTTTTTGATATAACAGAAATCAACTACGAAAAGTTAACTGGAATGAAAACCATGGCAAAACAAATTTAACTCTAGTCCGTAGTCATAAATTTAAATTTTTGACTTTTGTAAACTGTCTTGACAATTTTTTGCGCACCTGGCAACATAAAACTGTTTTTCGTAAAAATTTTGAGATGACTTTCCTGGGAGTACAAATATGTTGTATTCAACTTCTTTTCTTGTCTAATTTGGGCGTTTTTTCCTAGTAGACTTTTAAAACACTCAGGTTCAATATGCTCACTCGTGAAAAAAAAACCGGAAAAAACAGGAACTCGTTAAATAAATAACTATTAATTATCCGTGGCTATTCAAACTATCACTTTCTCCCAAAAGAACTATTCAGTGAATTCGTGCAATAGAACTAGTTTCTGCAAATCCCACAGCATAGCAATGGTTAGTCATTCTAGTCAATCCTTTAAAAGAGCTGAAATTAGTACTGTTATAAATCAAAATATAAAGATTGTGCCTCGTTCTGTATAGAACAAATTAAATTTAAATTTTGCAATAAAATCAAAAATAATATTTACTTTATATCATCAAGTAACAATTAATCTACTTAAAAATAGTATACAAAAAATATAGTTTTTTGTTAAAATTGGGTATCCAAAATTAAACAGAAACATAATTATGTTTACACAATTGTCGTAATTTATATTGAAAATAAGACAATATTAAAGATGATGAGGAATTTTATATATTAGATGTAAAGATCAGATTTATTCTAGTGTAAAACGTGCCTTTGTATGTAGCTTCATTCAAGCGAAAAAAAAATTACAATATCCTTGATGAAAATGCAACGACCATTATAAATTTTTTCTAATGAAAATCCCTACAAATTTAAGAAATTTTACTGTTAATGCAATAATTTAATAATCTATAATTTTAATAACAAAAAATACCATAAATGTATATTAATCCAAAACAATATCCATTAACAATTATGTATCTAACGTATATTTTTCTTATTTGAAAACGTCATTAATAAAAATAAATAGCGTAGTTATCTCCTTGAAACATTTATCAGTTTTCTTTGGTGATTATTTTGGTCAATTATATTTTCCGAACACATCAATCATTCCGTAAATTATAAATGTCCGTACATCATATAATCCAAAATTTTATTTGTGAGCTTAATAACTCTTATTCTTTATTACGATAGACATAAAATTTAGTGTAACAACTACAAAATAAAGAGCAATATAGACTTATTGGAAAAAAGAAAAAAAAATACAAAAAACCGAGACGTCCGTTTGGTTTAGAAATTACTTTTTTCTGCACCGTCATTTGTGGAACTCGGCGTATTTAGGTTTTTCAATATGCGAATTTCTTGTCTGAAAAATATCTACTCGTGACATAAACGTCATATTCTAATCGAAAGAATATCTTTGTATAATCTTTAACAAAAAATTTGTAAAATATATAATGTAACAACAAGATTTGATCTCCTGTAATTTATTATTTACTTTAAACTTCCACACAGAAGACCCTCATAAATCGAGATTGTATGGAAATCAGAAAACCGGTCGATGATTGCAACTGCTTGTGAAATTCTTATTTTAACACCTAATCCTAAGTAGATTTTACTCAAAGACTGGTAATTGGTTAAAGCTCTCGGAAAGGAACCGAAAATTAGTAACTTCTTAATTAAAGCTCCATACACTGAGATATTACTATCCATGTAGACTTAACTAAATCGTTAGATTAACACTGGCGTTTCTTTGTAGAAAAGTTTGGAAACGGAAAAAATATACCGTTATTGAATTTACTCCAATGTAGCGTAAAGTTTGCATATTTTTTCATTTAGTAATACATGTAGTATAATAAATTCCAATTTCTTAGACCCAAAAGACACGAAATAACAAATTTTCTTTGCTGAGATACTTTTAAAGGTTAGGTCCGAAACTAAAACCTAGAACAGGTCGGAAGAAAAGGTAAAATAAATACGGATGTAAAGTTGTTAAACATGGTCTGCTACCTTTCAATTTTTCATTAAATTATGGGCAAATCGATAAATGCTATGTTGAGATAACTGTAATATTTCCTGTACCACAAAAACATGTTGCTTTTTCCTATCTTCTTAAATTTTTTGTTACCATACTAATCTGTTTGATAAAGAGATATCTTATATCTTTTTCTTCGTAATTGTGTTTCTAGAAAACAATTTTGACTGAAGCTCAACTTTTCAGTTTACCTAGACATCAACTTTAACTACTTCAGAAGTATCACATATCCCACTACATTAATTGACGTTCAAGACCGTGTTAACTTTTAATTACTCGTTTTCTAGTTGTAAGTTGACCGTTGTACTAAAATACAAAACAGAAATTTATATAATACCCGCTATACAAAACCCCTAAATCTATTGAATCTTCTATTCCAACCAGCTAAATGAAAAACTTTATGGTTTGCGTATCAAACATTGCTTTAAACACATTATTAGTTATTGTTTAAACGCTTCTAATACCTTCTTATTTTCACTTTCTAATTATGAGTGTAATCAAAATTAATGACAACTACATGTACAATCTAATTCTCAAACTTCAGGGTTATAATTTGACATCCAATGTTTATAAATTTCTTCTGGTACGTCTGATGTGTTTCTACACCCATTGCCTTTACACTATCAGTAAAAACAAAATTTTGTCGAATTTATAATAAATAACTGTATAAGTTGATTTATTTAATAAACTCATATTTTGTTAACAAAATGCAACTGTTTAGATTATTATAGTAACAAGTATACCATGAAATGTTTCTAAAAAAATTTCAAAAATAGCTTTTAGAAGAGTCATAAGCTCTGACTACAATTTATAAACTTTTTAAGCAATGTATATAAAATTAATTGTAAAGCCAACATAACATTAACCATCGTACATGCTAAACATATTACTTCATTTATTTTCGTTTTAAATCACACATAATAGGAA